>CM061537.1:121409643-121692380 GCA_030545055.2 Neoaliturus tenellus
AAACTACTGCTGCAAATCTTACAACTTATGACTCTTTTCGTATGTTTTCGGACCCGAGGAGTTCAATAAAACTATTTCCAAAGTAACGAAAATCAATAGTTTAGCCGTTATAAATGAAAACTCGGAAATAATGAATTTAATCAATATCTTGAAAACTACTGCTGCAAATCTTACAACTTATGACTCTTTTCGTATGTTTTCGGACCCGACAATAAAACTATTTCCAAAGTAACGAAAATCAATAGTTTAGCCGCTATGAATGAAAACTCGGAAATAATGAATTTAATCAATATCTTGAAAACTACTGCTGCAAATCTTACAACTTATGACTCTTTTCGTATGTTTTCGGACCCGAGGAGTTCAATAAAACCATTTCAAAGTAACGAAAATCAATAGTTTAGCCGTTATAAATGAAAACTCGGAAATAATGAATTTAATCAATATCTTGAAAACTACTGCTGCAAATCTTACAGCTTATCACTCTTTTTGTATGTTGAACTATTAAAAATTACCCTTTACTTTATAGTACCGACTCTTCACAGTCACGACACTTCTATTAAAACTACATGTATTTGGATTTGTCCCACAATTTTTTACCAGACATTCCAGAAACAATTTATACCGGTGTCTTGAAGCGCTAGTGATGATTTTACTATAGCGCTGGTTGTGATTGGATGCAGAGTTAACTCTGATGACAATTACCACAAGCGCAGGTGAACCATCAGTAGCCCTCCAAGCGACGTTTATCTTCATCTTTACCTAATCTTTACTGGTATGTTTGGTGGTTTTTGAGGACACGTGAAGTGGCCGAGTGGCATGACTGTCTCACAATACCTTAACCTCAAACTATTAGACTTTTGACGGCCACAAAAAACTTTTTGTTCCCATTCTTGTGGAATTTTTGCACACCGACAACTTTCTAGAAAATGTCTTACAAAACAAAATACCAATCAATAAAATATTGATTTTTATTGGTTTTAAGTCAAGTAATATAGTAAGATGGTTTGTTTATGATTTTTATTTCATTTATAACGGTGTACTCCAGGTTACAGACTGCAATCCCATATTTATTGGCAAAACTGTGTTATCACACGCCCCTAGTGGTAACTCAAGTGGCTATCAAATAAAATGTGGAGATTACGTAATTTATTATCGACAGGTCTTGATATCGATACCACAGGAAACTTAGCCCCAGTGAGTCTGTGTGAATGAATTGGTACAAGCAGACCAAGCACACAGACTCACTGTATGGCGAAATGATCAGTGGTTTCGTTTACGAAAATATCTAAAAAAAATAGAAAAAATTATACCTATTAGTTTGTACACACTGAAAGTACACGGAGCTTATTTTTTATGAATAGTATTGAATTTCAAGGTAATTAATTTTTATCGATGGATCCGAGCGATATCGATTAGTATATTTAACAGTAACCTGATATTGATCAGTTTTTTTTTCAGGAAAAAATATAGCTAAATAGAAGTGATTGCTACCAGCCCTGCTAAGAAATCCCGTAAGCTACCCCGGGTCTAAGGTCAATATTTTTTAAAACTAATAAGCCTAATTGGACGGGGTTTGAGTAATTCCTTTTACCTTGAAATACGCTAACGAATGGCATGGGCTCTAAACCTTGCCTGTTAATAGTAAAAAAAACTAGGTCACTTTTAAATTTGTAACGTCACCTGTTTGCTATATTCCTCATTATGGGCCCGGATTGCTAAAAAATTATATCACCTTATTCCGTGTGATTAGCAGAATTTGATTTTATTATCAGAATTAGGCCTTGGCATCATACCGGGGATATATAGATTCAATAATTTCCCTCAGTGACTGCCCGGTCTCGAGAGCGATTATGGGTGTGAGTAGGAATGCTGGGTGTGCAGTTTAACGTACGATAACTCACCAACTTGAACAAAATATTGCTTATTTATTTATCTATTCGCAACCTATACGTAATATATGAATAAGACTTGCTCGTTCCTTTATAATGTTGACAGCAAGTTTGGCCCCATATAAATTGAAACAAATAAGAACTGAGTTCATAATTTTTTCTATCCAGTGCTCATTGATGCGGGCAAAAAAAAAAAAAAAACAAACAAACAAAACATGTGTGGTTATGTCAAAATAACTATGAATAACACAACGATATTTATAATAGTTACATCAGAAAGTTGAGGATGGCCGTTAATTTATCGTCTATACTTAAGCTTACTATAGCCTATTGATTTTTAGTACCGGCAAACCGAGTTTCGCTCTACAAATAATACACTGTCCTACTCTTTGAATTTAAGAACAAACATTCCATTTTAATTAATTTAAAATCATCGAATATGTGAACATAATGGCAAATGGTCCTTATGAATTCAGTATACCAGTAATATGAGCTTAATTTATATACTAATAAAAATAGTTGTTTTCTGATAATAGCTGATTAACTTGTAGCAGAGATTGACGTAGGCCTAAGTCATTAAAACCTCTTAAATTACAGCGTTTTTTTTATTTCATTTGATATTATTTTTATTATTGAAATGTAAATTTTGATCTGAAACGTGTAGTTTTTTAATGCAGGTACCGATCAAGCATTTTGTCGGTAAACAGTTATGATCATGTCAAACCCAAGAGATCGTTTATCTCATTCACTCATCCTCCGCAACAAGCTTGTTTGCTAGACACACTTGCCTTTCAAAACGTCTTAATTTAAACGAAATGGTATAATATTTATAATTATAATATCTATGAAATAATAAATTATTTAGATTTTACCTCCAACTTAGCAACATTTTTGCCGAGGCTTTCGTAATACATTTTCTGATGTGATCATATAATCGTCCTGAGAAGTACAAATCCAAATATTAGGACAACGAACAATTTATCACGATAAATGTAGAATATTTACTATGTTTATATGCAACCCGACAAAATAAATCTAATATTTGTATGATGAAAGTTTTATATAGCCTAAATAATGAAATACACAATTTGTATAATGACTCTTGTCTTTAAGCAATGTAAATGTAAAAATTTACGCTAAGTACCTCCTTCTCGTTCATGTTTTTCATTATTTTAACAAATTATGACTCCATGTCAAATGAGCTCAGCTATTATGACTATTACTCAGTGCGATTAAAGAGTTTCATCAGCGTTTACTGTTGCAATTAATTAAATGGCCACAGTGACACAATCTTTAGAGTTCGTTCTGGGTGGTTGAATTTTGGTAGGAAAATGTTGCTATGCAATGCAATCAGCATAGACTGCAGTTATTCCCCGTGGCCCGTGGCTGAAGGTGCCGTGGATCGTCCTTGCCACGCCTACCTCCCCCTCCCCCACACACCCCTCGTCATTACGTTTACCTGTGTATTTTAATGGGGGAGTTGTTGGGGAAAGGATTGCGTGAGTGGGATCTTGCCGACAAAAAACCCAACGGACCTGACCTATAGGCGTATTAGTTTGGTGAAAGTTGCGGAACTATGACCTCGAAATATGTTCATGATGTTGTCGCTGCGACGCAATGGACTGGTGTATTTTGTTAGCACTTTTTAGCTAACAGATTTATGTACATAAATCGAGATAGTTCTCATGACGATGAAATATGTTCAGTATGATTAACTTTGTAGGAGAAATACACCATAACTTATTGTATTTATTGACAATAATTATGTTTTGTTTCAAGTATACTTGAACGAAATAATTATTTATTTGATACTAGGTAACCCGTTGTGTGTTGACGAAAATTCAAAATATGGAACTCATTATAACAAAAGTGTTTATATGTTATAAATCTATATATTAATAGGCAAGCATGTTTCGTTTCCTCCTTTTTTCCCAGCTTGTGTGCATCGTAGAAGAAATCCACGCATACCGTTAGAAAGGTATAGCCCTGTAGATGAGCAGAATCACATTCTAATTCACATCGGACTCCAGGGCTTCCCACAGGCTTTCAAAGTTCCAATGTTAATCTTATGGAGGAAGGAGAATTAATTGAATCATTAGACAGCTGTTGTAAAACAACTACTAGAAAAGCAAGAGGAACAGATGTTTTAGTTATAGGCCTAAAATGTTTTTTAACTGCATGGGTCTAGATCAACTAAATTTTTATCGAATTTCGATCAGGAGGCAATCTCTAGTATTTATTAATACGTTAATTGGATTCAAGAACGTTATGGTTTTCCAGTTTAAATTAATTTTTGTTTGTATTCTTTGTTTAAAGGCAACCTACAATGGTAGGAAGATTGTTAATTTATTTTCATTAAATTATTTATAAATATAATAAACAATATTTGTTTTGTTACCAGATGATTTAAGAAGTTTTATTAACAAAATTATAGAAAACTCCAACGAAGTTAAGTTATACTAGGGCTAAAATATATTATAGGCTTCTATATGGTCAAAGTCTCGAAACAATTTTAAATTTGTGGTGTTATCTGTAAAAATGTTACAAATATTTATCTGTTCGGACACATATTTTGTTTCAAGCCACATTGTAAATGTGGAAATTTTTATTTCCTTACAAAATTGTACCCAATAAAACCTTAGACAGTGCCAAATAATAAATTAAGCTGTAATCTGTGATGTATTTGAAAACAGTAGTTTATTTTGCGGTAAAAAGAAAATTCATTGCGATATTATCTTTGCCAGACGCAGTAGGTGTAACGATCAAAGATCTCTCCATGTTCATGATGAGTTTGTGGCTCAAGTTATAATATAGTTCAATGCTATATGACAACATTTTTACTGGCCATCTAAACTGTGGTTGTAGTCTATCTACTATGTTTGTTCAAAGAAGTAAAACATTGACTAATCATTTATTGTTCGTGGAAATAACGGGTGTTTGTAGTCAGTACCTGCGTAAAAAAGAAGCACAGAATGAATTAAACAAAACATTTGTTCCTCACACAGAGCTTCTCCAATGTTTACATAATGTATGAATCAGTCAAAGATAAACAAACTTGTAATACAATGATTGAATACCAACCATAGCCAATATTGAAAGCCGCAACACTGTATACAAAAAGTGACGTTCACTGAATAAAGAAAATTAATTTAGTATATCAACCACACCACGACTAAACCACCTATAACAGTAGTACATTCCGCATAGCTGACAACTCATTTTAGTCCTTTTTTACCTAGTGGCATATTGAGTCATGACGAAGAAATCTACTGTAAATACGTAAACATTTACTCAGTAATTATTGCTGCTCTCATTATAGTGACTTACCATTTTTATAAAGTTTTAATTAAATAATAATATTTTCTCAAAATATCTACTCTGTAACCAACTTAGTCTATTTAAAAAATATTTTCTTAAATATCTGTTTAATACCACGTGTAAACTTTTTCTTCATATTACATTAGCATTAGAACTTTTAATTACAATGGTGCGGAGCCCAGGTAACTTTTAATACTGCTGATATTGTTTTCCCGTCATCCTTGGCAGCTAAGCTTTAAAATGAGACATCACCTTTCTTCTATCTCTAGATATTTCGTGGGCACCGATTTACTTACAGAATTATATATCGTATATATGGATGGACATAGAGTGATGAACACATTTTATTATTTCTTTTTGTCGCCGTCATTTACCTACAATTTTCGCCTTTCAATTATTAAAAGTTTTTTTTTATTCAGAAATTTAATAGTTGTGATTGGTCACAACAAGCTTAAAAATTCACAAATTGTACTCAGGTTGAAATAATAAGACGTCTTCCAACACTACTCGATATATTTACACTTATACTGTAATTGTTTGCAAGACGGTAAATATATATATAAAAGATCTTTAATGGCGATCGATTTTGACCAGTCACACCGGTCATCATCAGGCCCAATCCGAGACTGGGTCAGCACGTATAATGCTAATCAAGAAGTTATTTACAAATTGTATATAATACACGTCAGATTATTATTGTTGTATGTTTTTAAACCAATTCAATTTGGTGGAACGTGCTCAGACTATTGAGTTTGGGTGACCTAAAGATTTCGTATAGGTGTGGATATAGTTAAAGATAACATATGGACAAGTGTAAAAATTAATATTTACCAGAAAATAGTATAGAATAGAAACCCGTGCTTCATTACACATATTTGTTTTGACATTAATTATAGGGGATACTTATAACAGCTTGATATAATTCCTCAATATAATTTTCTTGCACTTAAAGCCATAGTCATACGACTTTTCGCTTAGTTAAAAAATCAACTAGTATATAACAATTTTTAAATGAGCAATACAGAATTACTATACAATACCATCAAATACCATGAGACCGTTAAAATGTGTAAGTGTCAAAGACAGGGAAACAACCGCCTCCCTAGTCAGTGACGAGTTGTCTAGGCGACCAGGTGGAAATCTCGTTACTGAGAATTTGTTTGTAACCAAACTGTATCGTGCGGTACATTACATGAACATTTAAATAATGATAATCTTATTTTTCTTGCAGTTGAATTGTCTGTAAAGAATCAATTGTTAAGAATTAGTTGATGCGGGTTCCAGTGAGTCATATACGTAAATGATAGTCTAAGGTTAGTTATAACATAGCCCGGCTATGTCCAAAGCTTTCGTGGGACGGGGGTTTTGTAAGATTAACCAACGGTAATTTAGCGCCAATAAGAGAGTCTTACTGTGTCAATTTATAGTACGAAGACAAATTGATAAATTGCAATTTAAAAGTTATTTAAAATGTAATTGTAGAATTGTTATTTGGTTTACATGTGTTACGTGAGTTATTTCCGAAATTTAACGATTTATTTAATTCTCCATCATCTACTTTAACTATTAATAACAGTGTCGTTAACCTTTCCGCCACTGAGAAAGTAATTAACGAGCAGAATATACGCCTCAAATAATTTTTTTGACACTGAATTAGCACTTTTTGAGAACTATCGCCGGCAATGGAAAAAGTTTCACACGAGGAAATTTATGAAATATTTAAAAATGGTATCATAGAGCCATCCGATAGCCCGTGGAATTCGCCCATTTGACTCGTTAAAAAACCGTCTGGTAAATAGCGATTAACACTGGACCTACGTGTTGTTAATAAGAATACAATACCCGACGAGTACGGAATTCCGTGGATTTCCTCAATCCTTGATAAGCTGCGTAAAGCCAAATATATTAGCACAAAAATTGGATATGAAAATTGGTACTGGCAGGTGCCACTACCCAGATAGCCGCCAGTAGGGCCTATACCGCTTTTGTCGCCCCAAGGAGGGGATTCTATCAGTTTAAAGTAATGCCTTTTTACTTGCATTCCACCCCAGCCAGTTTGCAAAGACTTCTAGATAAAGTAATTGGTGCGGACCTAGATGATGTAGCCTTTCCATATCTCGATGATATAATTTTAGTAAGTGAAAATTTTGATGAACACCTAAACTTAATGAAAGAAGTTTTCCGCCAGCTACGGGAAGCTGGTCTAGGCTCAATACAGATATAAGTGCCGATTTTGTCAATTAGAGCTTATCTATCTCGGTCACCGGGTTAGTAATAAAGGCATAGGTACGGACCCAGAAAAAGTAAAAACAATTGTGTTGTATCCCAGGTCGACGAATTTAAAGGAATTAAGGCGTTTTTACGGAATGGCCTCGTGGTATGACCGGTTTGTGCAAAATTTCAGTTATGTCGCTCAGCCGCTAACCCAATTATTAATAAAGAATGTAAAATGATCTTGGGGACCAGAGCAAGAAAACTCAGTGAAAGAACTTAAAAAGCGTTTGAATGACACAAGTGCCGGTGTTAGTATGCCCCGATTTTAGTATTCCATTCACAATAAAAACTGAAGAATCTAATTCCGGGCTAGGAAGTGCAATAGTGCAATACCAAGATGTTGAAGAGTGTGTGATCGTGAACAATAGCCGAGCTTTATCTGACACCGAGAAGCGATGCAGTTCCTGTGAAAAGGAACGTTTAGCAGTTTAACACGCGGTACGGAAATACTGCCATTATATTGAAGGGACACACTTTGTTATTGTAACTGACTGTCAAGTGTTGAAGTGGTTAAACACTATAAAAACCCCTTCAGGGCGTTTAGCTAAGTGGGCTTTAGAATTACAGCAGTTTGATTACGAAGTTAAGTACACTAAATGCTCGCTAAATACTGTACCGGATGCACTATCGCGAGTACCGGAAGTTTTTTGCGTAAAGGACACCGTGAAATGTGACTTAAATGTGGTATACTTAAATGTCGTTGTTACTAAAAACTACCTAATTAACACTCTCGTAAAAATAAATAATCTTGGGTTAAGATTTACCTTCAGTTTATTGTGATTCTGGTGAACGTAGTAAATTTCTCCTTGAGCTAATCCGGACACTTTATTTTTTCTACACGGGGACGTCATCTATATATAACTCTCAGAGTCATCGCTCCCCCCGTTACAGCGTATATGTTCTTATCCACTGCTAAACCACGTTAACTTAAAAATTCTGTGTTAATGATTTCTTTATGAAAAAATTTTGCACCTGCTGGATTAAATAAAATTCAACTCGTAACTGAAGAAAGAAACAAACGGTTAACTCTTTCAAGCTTTGATTCAATAATTAGTACTATAGGTTGCAATAACCCCTGACCTGGTGAGTATTTGAAGGGAACAACAGCTTCTCAGAAGTCTATAAGGTGGCAAAGCAGGTAGTCTGAAACCCTCTGGTTAGAAAAAAGTGTTTGGTAAAAAGCTGCATACAAGCGTTAAGATGCATTATTGCATCTGATCACGAAGATATTTCACACTAAAAAGGGCATTTTTATGCCGTCTAAAAACTTTTTCTACTTGATTTTAACCGAATCGTATATAAAACAACAGCACACCCTGAAAACTGGAGTCAGGGATACTCCGCAACTTATACGTTAGCCAGAGCCTCACCCGGCAGGGCCCTCTATGGTCGAGACCTTACTTTTCTTCTTAACTAATTGTTGACTTATTATAACAGTTATGTAATTTTGAAATTAGTAATAGTTTTAATACTAATAATAAGATTAGCTAAATGCATGTAGTAAAGTACGGATTGACTGACATCAGTAAGTATAAATCTGAATATATTATTGCTTATAGGTTCTTTTATTTTTATGTATTTATTTTTTAAACTATAAATACAAGTAACAAGCAATGGACTTTTATAACTAACATAAAAAATATCGTAAATTTTGTTTGATGTTTGTCAAATTAACTATATTATATAGAATTACCTAGCATTTTTTCATATTATTAAATCTTTTTCATCAGGGAAAAAGGCCAAAAGTTTAAAAAAAAGTAGTATAGGCATTTGTACTTACTAAAGTAAGCTTTAAAATTAGTAAGATGATATATTCCTAAGGTAGTTATGTTTGATACACAGCCAACTCGATTAACTGGCATCAAATTTGGGTGTAGCCTAACGGTTTTTGACATGCCCGGGTCAGATGCATTGCGGTGTAAGTGGGGTGACGGAGAGTCAAAGGGAATCCGTCGGTGGTGTCCTTCACTGTCCTTGAGCTGTCCATTGTCATGTTGCAGACCGGGGATTCCTTCGCGCCATTCATGATATCAACACCTGTCGCGGGGTGGAACAAGAAATAAGGGGAGAGGGGTTTAACATGCATTATAAATAGAGAATGGTGATGGCAGATTGTGGCTAAACATTGCTAAGAATAAAGGGTGTCTAAAACGTCTCGGAACAGTTAATATTTTTTATTTCTCAACTTACGACAATGCAATTATGTGAGTCAATTTATAAACATAATACATAATTTTTTAGGAAACTATGTGTTATTTAACACTTTCTGGTAACGAATAACCATGAAACTCTGAGATATTTTAAATAAAGAATAAACATGGTTTGATGTGTAATCAACAACACTCCACACCGAGGAAAGAAGCTCATATACGGCACTCACTTTTCTTCGTTCTCACTTTGGTCTAACAAGGTACAATGCTGCAAATCCAACCCCCAACCTCAATTTGAAGTCCGTTTCTCACTAATTTTTAGCGCGGAAACAACTACAGGAACACGCATTATAAAAACAACAAAGAAAACTTAAAACTCGGCTAAAATTTTTGAAGGAATTCTAATTACAAAAATGCACTAAGCAAGCGTATTAATTTATATGTACTACTTGCAAATTGGCAAACCCGCTGCGGATAAAAAAGTTGCATGATGATATAACATTAAATGTAATTTCCTTCTGTGAAACAGTAATCCCATAAAAATGTTACATCTATGTAACTTATAATCCATTTTCAGAACATATAAAATACTTAGGTCTCATCATTGATGAGAAAATGAGCTGGAAAGAACATGTTTCTAAATTGAAGAGCTACTGTTACTCTGCTCTAAGGAAGTTTTATTTTTTTACAATATATTTGCCCAGTCTCTGTGTTAAAAATTGTTTATCACTCCAATGGGGGGGGGGGGGGGGTACTTATTTGTCTCCATTCATCCACTTCGAGTATGTCAAAACAAAATCATCCGAGTTATAACCAGAGTAAATCAAAGGGAATCGTCATTTCCATTATACCAAGTTTTAAAAATTCTTCCACTGAGGTACATTTACATTTTTCGAGTTTTAAGAATATTCTTTTCAAGAGGAGGTCACTTGATTGCAAATGTCAATGTGCACTCTAAAAGACTCCAAAGTTTAAATCGTGTAACACTACCTTTTCCTCGTGTTGAAGCGTTCAAACGTTTTTTTTCACTTTTTCAACGCCTAAGTTATATAATGCACTTCCAAATCAGGTGTCTATCATAACTGTACATGCTTTTTGAGGACTTTAAAACTTTGGCTTTTATTACAAGAAAACGTTAAAAGTTTATTAGATTAGATCGCTATTGTTAGTTTTAGGAAGTATTTTAGTAAATTACTTTTTTTGTCTTTGAATTTCTCTTTTAGTACCTAAGCATTTTGCGATTGTTTTCATCATGGTATCAATATGGTCTTTTTTCGTTAAATGGCTACATCTTATATTATGTATTATGCTCTCTCAGAGTTGTACTATAAATAACTAGCTGTTGCCCGTCACGGCTTCGCCCGTGATTGAGTTTATTTTTTAGCTAATAAAATCTCTGAGCAACTGAATCTTTTTCAAATTCCATTGAAACATTGATGTAGTCTGGCGGAGCCCTGAAGGAATCATGCAAAACCTTAGCTTAATGAGCACCTTTGAGTAAAGGGGAACGTTCATGTCACATTTCAACCCCGTATAGGCTCTAGAGTAATTTTTAAGTCCAGTGAGAGCCTTAAAGAACTTCAAAAACTATATTTACAAAGCTTTTTATTAGGGAGTACCTATTAGCAAAGAGGAACATCCACGATTAATTTCAATCCCGTAGGATTTATGGTAATTTTTATATTCTGTGGGGCGGAACCCTAATGGAAATTTGCAAAACTGTTCCATAGTGCGCACCAATGAGATAAGGAACGCCGACTACAAAATCTATATAGTTCTATAGTTTCTGAGATCCGTTGTTTCCTTGATTCGCATTTGAAATTAGCCACAAGGATGAATCATCATACTAATTTTGAAGTCCTGTGGGGTGGAGCCCTAAAGGATTGCAAAAACTATATTTGTAAAATCATTTCTTAGTAAGTACCTATGATGAGCAAAGAGGAACGACCATGTAAAGTTTCAATCCAGCAAGTCATAGAATAATTAATTTTTAGTCCAGTGGAGCGAAGCTCTAAAGCTTCAAAAAAAATTATTTGAAAACACTTTTCTTATTAAAAAAACTATTAGCAAAAAAGGAGTCCTTGCCAAATTTCAACTCCTTGAGCTTTATAGTAATTTTGAGGTTCTTTTTTGTCTCTAAAAGAAACGTGCAAACAGTTTTTATTAAACACCTATGTACAAAGACCTTCAATTTTCAACCCCGCATTCCCTATATTTTAAGAGATGCGTCATTTCCTAAATTTGTATTTAAATTGGCTATAAGAATAACATTAAATATATTGTAATATGGGGCAGAGCACTGAAGGAATTGTGCAAAAGTGTTTCTTGGTGAGCACCTACGAACAACGAAACCGTCCATGCCAAATTTTTAACGGCATAGGCCCGAACGTATATTGAAGTCCTGTGGGGTGGAGCCCTAAATAGCTTTCCAAAAACATCTTGTAGTCAGCACCTATGGGCAAAGTGGATCTTCCATGCCAACTATCAATACCTTAGGTTGTTTTCAGATTCGTTGTTGACCCTGGTTTATTTCACCTGTAAACTTGAAACTTTTTATATTCACTGCTTGTCCATGTATTGCCAGTTAATAGTTTTATTAATAAACACTTCCAATTGTCATTGTTGATTTCAGCCGTAATTTTTAACTAAAATTAAATTCAATAGATATAAGAGCTCGACGTCATAGATAGGCCTACATTTCCTTCTGTTTTGATAAGGCAGACACTCTCTTGTCATGAAATTAACGTGCATCAGCCTGTCCCAGTTATCAGTGGCATGTTTGACGATTTTGGCTCGTATACTGCGGCAATCTGCGATAGACCCTTTCATAGCAAAGGATAATGCAGGCAAAAGACAGAACAATCACGAGAGCACTGTAAGTTTCTAATAGTTCAAGGTTCGTCACCTTTTATTGCATTAACTTAACCAATATTATACGAACCAATTGTTCGTATGAGTTACAACCCATACGAACCATTTGGTCGTATGGGTTCTAACTCAGAAAAAACTCCGCCAAGCACGTATTTCTGAAAATGTTCAGTTTATTAAAAATGTTTTGTGTGGGCGTTATAGGACTGATATAGGCCTAGTGAAAAGTAAAATATTTCGTATGTGAGTATATATTTTTTAATCTGTTAAGTTCAAGTGAATGTTTCCTGTTATTGAAGTATGCGCCCCTATGTCATCCCATTAGCCAGGATAATGGTCCCTCTGACAGAGTGGCACCCCAGTATACAAAGTGGTAATACTCACCAAACATTATGGTATTAATTTTAAATATTGTCGCACTGCAGAAAAGTGGCCGCAACAGTGACGGGAATAAATGTTTAATAATGTTTATTAAATAATGCTGTGGTAGATACCTTTTAAATTAATTTTGCAAGTTGGTACCGGCAACTCTTGTACAGTTGGTTGCACGAGGAGGAGACAGCCCGCCAGAATTTGTGCTACATATGGGCAGGTTAGCTCTATCCCGTGCAACATGGCGTGGATTAATCATTGTAATAATATACAGTAAAATCATTACTGAGATATTCATTTAAAATTCAGGTCGTTAAACTGCCTATGTGTAGCAGAAATCCTGGTAGGCTGTCTCACGTATCGTGCAACCAACTGTGTGTCATTATTAGTTGTTGTCCAATGTGATGTTGAAATACCGTATGACAAATATTTTTTATATAACCATTGTCCATCCACACTAAACCGATTCATTGTCTTGCTCAATAAATTATTTTGAAGCAGACCTTAAAACAAAACCCCTCCTACAGTAAAGCTGATTTTATAATATTAAAAAACACATCACCAAACAAATCAAATCTTAATTTAATATTGGTTTCATGCGGAGAATTGAAATTTCGAATAATAATGTAACCCTCTAATTCGCTGATCACAAACGCGACTGTAGAGAGATTTTTACAGTACAGAAAGAAAGAAATCTCTTCTTTTTGCTCGCAAACCCGTTTTCCAGTGGTGAGCAGCGACCCTCACCACGCCCATCATAGGCTACTCAGAAAAAATTAAATGATTTACCTATAACAATTTTCTTGGCTCAATCGCTCATGTTCTTGTGGCCCCGTAGCATAATTGTCAAGTCGTCATGTGGAGGTGGTCAGCTCTCCATGTGATGAATGACGGGTAATAAAATGTGCTTCCTTTTCGTCCGATGGCGCGAGACCCAAGGTCATTCGGTGGCCGCGGCGGCGTGGCGGCGGCGCGGGCCCGACCGGGGCCTACGATAACTCCGGGCCTGCATACTCCCACCACTCCCGCTGCCTCGGCGCAGAAAGAGGCCGACTTTAACATGCGCTCTTATGGGAGAAACTGCTTTACGCGCTCATAACGCTCACATATTTTGATTTCAAACCTTTTGAGTGGTATCACTGTTTTCCTTACCTCAAGCCCTATTGATTTATGTAAATTCCAGTGCTCTATGTTCTAAAATATTGTAATAAATAGACAATTTATCTAAAGAAATCAGTATATATAAAACTTTTAAAATAATATTAACTGCTTGCTAGTTTATATTCGCTTTTAAAAATTCATATGCCTTAGCTTCTGGGACTTTTTTATTGACTAGTAAAATTAAGTAACTTTTCCGTGAACGCAGTATATTATATAAATAAAAATAGCTATTATTGCACAGTTTTGAACTGCGCAACAACAACAAAATTATTAAAGGAAACAAATGTCATATTCAGACTATGGGCATTGTTGCTACCTACATTAATAAATAATGTGCCACGTAAGAAGTTTGATTTCAGTTACAATTTATATAGATAAAGGAAATGTTTTAAAATATAATTTAATGTCTGTACATTTTTGCGGAAGGAGCCAAGAATTCGTGGGAACGGAAGTCCTCTCTATCTCCTGTTTATTTTTATCTCGTCTTCCACTTTTTGGAAAAATATACATGTGATTATTCAAAGTTCATTGACAGAGGTGGACTCATGAGACCTAAACCTGATTTAGTAAATATGTTGGTGCTAATGTTACAACTGTTTAAATATCTGACCAGCTGCTCTGATGAAGAGGATTTTTGGAAAAGACTTCTCAAAGACAGTTTTTTACCATTTGTCAATAGAACTCATCAATTAAATTATCATTGTTCAAAATACCAAATGTAAATCTTGTCACCAAAATGGTTTATTTTTACTTATGAAAGTAATTTACATTTTTCCCAATACCTTGCTGAACAATCACACCAAGATAATGAAGGACAAGGTATTACACAAGAGATCTATGAAAAACTTTAAGTTAAGAAGCTATCTTCACAGTAAAGAGTAAGAATAATATTTTTTGTGTTATTCAAAATTTTTGTTAAAATTTTATTTTTTACTCCTCATGAAAGCCTTGAACAATTGATTTGAATTTTTAACCCCTAAGTGACACTGACGAAATCAGCACTTTATGGGTTAAACAGAAATTTAATTGAAGCTTTAGTTTATTGAATTTAGAACATTTTTCAAATTGAGTAAATCGAATATGAATGGAAAAAATAATTTTATAAGCCAATAAAAGATAATTTTTGTCTTTTTACATTTTTTAAAATACTTAAATAAATTATTTCTTATTGTGTCTTGATGCCATAGTAAAGCTAAACTATCTAAGTATGTATGGTAATTTATTCGGTTCAATTAGCAGGTCGTATATAGTTTTAATGATGGATAGAAGTACGCGAAGCAGGGCGCGTCAATGCAATTCATATGGGACTGGCGCGCCGCGTAGGCCGCTTTGTGATGACGTCACGCTACAGAGCATGCAGGCCCGGAGTTATCGTAGGCCCCGGCCCGACACGCTTCGTCGGCACCCCAGGCACAACGGACCAACACTCTGACTACAGTGACTTTTGATGGGGACGTACGAACTGACGTTTACTGTGGACTACTGTAACGTACGGCCTATAACATACTTTAAAAGTTGTACTTCACAAACTTATTATGGTTATTATTATATTAAGCCCTATCCATATTTTTAAATGTTTATAACATTATAGTGACACGATTAACGTGTCAACTAAAACTAAATAATTAATTAAAAACAAATCTTTCTATTGCCACACATTTACCGCAGTTTTATCTGGCCGAATTCCACTTTTATATAGAACTTTTCATAAAGCTCTATTTGAACTGTAATCTTGTAATCTATACTATGGGTTTAATCGTTTTTAAGAACAATACAATCAAAGTCAAACATTGAAACATTAAATCGGTTTATTCACTATTATGACAGCACGTATGATTATGTTTATCAACGTTTTCATTTTTTAATAACTAAAACTATTATTTTTTCTATCAGCGAAATACAACAACTAATATTAGTTTATTTCAATGTATGTTTTGCGTCTAATAAAAAAGTATAAATAGAGTGTCCCATTGAACCAAACATTAACGTTATTCTGAAAGTAGAAAAGCAAATATCACAATACAACTTGGGAACCATCTCGATTAGTTAGTTTAGGTGTTATTTTTTTAAATAACCATTTTTCATTTTTTAGGCAAATGTATGTACCATAAAGTTATTAAATTATTTAATGATCATGGTATCTAAATTTAATTGGGTTGTGCAAGTTTTTAGTATCTAAAAGTTTTTTTTTCATTTTATTTTTTGGGATTATTTAGCTTTGAAAATTGTAATGACTATTTATTTTGGAACGGCAAATGATAGGAATGTTGAGATTTATCTGTATAGGCCTATTGGTCTTGTAACGGTTATGCAACTTTCAATCAAAAAAGGTGTCCAGCTTCAAACTTTACAAACTTTTTCAGGTTATTCAGCAAGTCAAAACAGACAAAAGGTCAATTAAATATGTCCTGAAATGCTTCTATAAGTGCTAGCCGTCATAATGTTTTTAGACTTCATAATTTTTTGTGTTCGTAACGGATAATTTCATTGAGTTCATATTTTGCATGTAGGCCTACCTTTTTCACACCAGTGTTCATTTTCAGGATTGATTTTTCATAATTAATTTCAACAGTTATCTTTTTTCTAAGTGCATTTTTAAACTTAAATATCTCATAAGCGGTAAATTTTATAAACATTTTACAACAGACAAAAAATTGGCAATTAAATCATCTAAACAATAATACCAAGTTTGACCATATCTGACAACAAATTACAGATTTATAGCCATTTTTTCTGCAGAGAACATTGATTTTGCATTATAATTTATGTATACGGTTTGTTTAGGAATGGTGGCCATCATGTTACATGCGGTGACATAATTGCCGGATATTTCCGTACGTAACTGAATTTAAAAGCATATCATGGAAATTGTGTGGTTGTTTTAATAGAAAATCGCAATAACTGTGTTGTTAATGATCAAATCTTTACAGACTTGGTATGGTTGTTGCGATAGTTTTATTTGTAAATTTGTTTATCTTATTAAAAATTTTATAAGATTTACCGTTTTAGAGATATTTGGGTTTTAAAATTTGAAATGATCGCCATTTTGAAAGTACTTATCAGAAAAAAATAAACTTTTCTAAATAATTAGCATTGGTGTGATAAATATACATAACAAATACAAACTCAATGTTACGGAAATAAAAATTAATAAGTGTAAAAAAAACAAAATGACAACTTGAGGCTTAACGAAGTATTTTAGGACATATGTTTATTTGTACTATTTTGATACTTTAGCTTGCTGAATAACATAAGAAAAGTTTGGAAAGTTTCAATCTTGACAACCTCCTTAAGCTGAAATATAAAAAAGATATAATTGATTTATGAAAAAATGCATACGAACAACCAGAATGGGAGTTAATATAGTAGGACCAGGGCCCATACTGTACTGTAATAATAGATTACTTGATTTCATACCTCCTGAATAGCCAGTGAAGTCTGGACAAATGGTTGCCGTGTTTATTAAATAATACCGTTTAATAAATAAATATGCTCATAGTAAAATTGAATTTTGATAACAATGAGTGGAAGTAAAGTAGTAAACTTGTAATTAACCACATAGGCAACACAACTGACAAACACGAGTTCTACAAATAGTGAGCATAAAATTAGGAATGTGAGAAACAAATCAAACATTTTATTGGATAAATACAATTGTAAAGAAAGAGAAATGTCAGTTGGTAGCACTGAATGTCTGTGACCATGTTGACTTGTATTTCTCTGCAGGTAACACATTTGACAAATTCTATTTCTATACGATGTATACGACTTTTATAGAAATGCTGGCCATCATGTAACGTCACATGTTTGCTGGGTATTTAGATACGGTAACAGAATTGCCATGTATATCTCTATATATATATATATATATATATATATATAGCTACATTTTAAGAAAAATCTTAAAATTTCATGATAACACTATATTTCGCATTACGCGTCATCAGGTGTATAAAATATAAAAATTGTAAAAAAACTAACAACTAAAACATTTTAAACAAACATCAACACTTAAACATAAAATTAAACAATAATATAAATAAAGATCATGTGTAGATTTTCTCAGGGCCGGATTTAGGAATATGCCGCCTGTAGGCTATCCATTTTCTGCCGCCCCCCCCCCAAAAAAAAAAAAAAAAAAAAAAAAAAAATAGAATGAAATAAAGAAAATTAATTGGGACAGACTCATACATAGTTTTTATTTTCACTAATAAAGTTGCGTATTGAACTTAAATTAAGCATGAGATTAATTTGATATCTCAATATCAAAGTATCAAAAGTATCAATTGCTTTTGTGAACTGTATATTCTTTATATAATTGAATACTTTAAGCCAGGAGTCACAACAAAAAGAATCAAAGTGACTTCACAGGAACAGCTACAACAGCGAACGGCAAGGCAGTATAGAGGCCACTGCCAGCCCAATAATAATGTTGGTTTTGCCACAAGCCACAAAACATACTTCAAACGACTTTAAATTAAAAATAGAATTTGAACTAAAGCAAATTGGGGCGATAAATTTTAACATTTTATAAATTTTCATATGCTCACACATTAAGTAAAAGTGAAACTTTTGAAAAAATAAGCAATAGGAACAAAATTTAGCTAATACCATTCACCATTTGGCAACGTGAAAGCTGTATAAATGGCAAAAGCGCGGCTCCAGCATAACGCCTTATAGGTCTTAAAATGAAACTTGATTCAAAATAAATTAACACCCCAGATAGTTAGTTGCCTAGCCAATATTTTCATCCTAGAGCCGCCCTGTCATGACTGACATTTTTTTACCTAATCAAAATCAAGAGAAGTTTGTAAGGTTTCTTGTGATAGCGTCATAGTCTAACATCATCATACATTTGCGACATTAACGTGAAGAGTCTGGGGATTAAGATGCTAGGGGGTCCCTGATGTGTAGACACACAACTAGCCTACTATTTTTTGCTGGATTCTGATGTTGGCAGAAGTTTGGTTGTTTGGCAGAACAGCTCCGACTGTCGAGTAGTATGCAGGAAATTTTTTGTTCCGTTCATAAAAAACATATTTTTAAAAGGTTATAAAATCAAAACCATAAAGTTTGGTATAATTATTTTGTGGTCCATCTATTCGTAAAATCATTAACATGATTTAAAAAGGAAATGACTAGTTTCAAATCTAAACACCGGGAGCGCTAGCGTAGTTCCCTTTTTCCGGGCCTTATACAAACTATGAGTGTCGTTTCATGAAAAATATGTTACAAGATTATGTGAAGTAAATCCTTTGAAAGGAATAAACATATTTCCATTTCCTCAAATTAGTACTTTAAATCAGAAAGATGGGCCTAAAGAAGTTTATGTTATTAAAGACGTAAAATTATTTTCATTTTTTTGTAAATTGACAAAGTGCCGCCCCCTAAAATTTTGCCGCTATAGGCTCCAGCCTTTTCAGCCTATTTAGAAATACGGCCCTGGATTTTCTAGAAGTCATTCTAATCATCTCAGGTTCAGTCCATTAGGAAATTTTGATTTCATAACTATTTGGTGAGCTTGCTCCATATATCTGAGGTCTTGTACAGTGGAATCTGAACCGAGTTGACGGATTGGTAATATGCTATATAACTCCTCAAACTGTTTGTTATGTTCTTCTGCATGTTTAACTAGTGGCTGTTCTGTCTTTTTGTGGTTAAATGCAAATCTGTGGCCAGTGATCCTTGTTCTTAACGAGTTTATTGTTGATCCTATATAATCTTTTTGGCATTGATTGCATTTAATCTGATAAACAATGTTTGAGGAGTCACATGAGAGATGGTCTTTGATTTTGTACGATTTTTTTGTAGAGTGGCTTGTAAAGGAAGATGAGCCCGTGAACATTTTACAAACAAGGCATCTAGGTTTATTACAAGGCTCTGCTTTTTTCTTCTTAAAATTTTTTACTTTTATTTTCACTGGTGGTAAGGGGAAGTTTTGGTTTTGATAATATTTCTTTGAGGACTGGAGGTCTTTTGAAGATAATTCTTGGTACTCTTTTAAATATGTCGTTAGCAGAAGATGATTGCTGTAAGATGTTAAAAGCAATTTTAAGAATATTATTTAGTTTATACAAACCTGGATGGTAGGTTGTTATAAACTTTGGATCATCTTTATTAAAATTTGTGGTTTGAGAGGTATTAAAATTCTTAGGGTTAAGTTTACTGTTCAATAACTTTCTTGGATAACCTCTCTTACCAAAAGCTACCAATAAATTATCTATATATTTCTCCACATCTTTTCGTTCAGAACATAAATTTATTGCTCTCTTCGCTAGTCCTTTTGGGATTGCTTTCTTGACATGTGGAGGATGACAACTATCATAGTGAAGGTATTGGAACGTATTTGTATTCTTTATATTAATAGTTGACTTCAAAATTCCTTTTTCAATATCAATTTTGACATCTAAAAATGTTACCGTAGTCTTGGAAATATTCCATGTGTACTTTAAGTTATTGAAGCTGTTAAGAGAATCCAGAAACTGGTCAAGTTTTTCACGACCAAATGTCCATATCATAAATATATCGTCGATGTAGCGTTTCCAGAATATAGGTCTGTATGGTTGAGAGTTCAAAAAGTTTTCTTCCAATTTTCCCATATAAAGATTGGCATAACTCGGAGCCATTCTGGTTCCCATGGCTGTACCTTGAAGTTGTAGGTAGTATGAGTTCTGGAATCGGAAGCAGTTCATTGTCAGGATAAAGTTAATCAGTGAAATTAAAAATTTGGTTGAAGGGGACTTGGTAGCTCTTTTTTCTAGGTAATATTCTGCAGCTTCTTTCCCTTCAGTGTGTGAGATATTCGTGTATAAGGAAGTAACATCAATCGTGACCAAAAGAGTGTCTTCAGGCAATGGTTGTCCAACACTTTTCAGTTTATCCAAAAAATCATTTGAGTTCTTTACATAACTTGGTAAATCTTTTACTGAATCTTGAAGATTTGAATCTACAAATGCAGAGATTCGTTCTGTAGGACATGAGATCGATGATACAATTGGTCGTCCTGGTGGAGGTATAACTCCCTTGTGTACTTTTGGTAGTATATAAAAAATTGGTGTCCTTGGATTTTTTTGAATTAGTAGATTTATTGACTTTTCACTTATCCCTTCTTTTGGACCATTTCTTTTGATATATTTTTCTATATCTTTTGAGAACTTTTCTGTCATATCATTATCTAATAGTTTATATGTTGAGCAGTTATCCAATTGCCTTTTAGCCTCTTTAATGTAATCTTCTGTGTTCATTATGATTGACATGTCTCCTTTGTCAGCTGGCAGAATAATGATATTTTTGTTGTTTCGTAATTTAGTAATAGCTTTGCGTTCTTCAACCGATAGATTGTCATATTTTGGTAGATTGTCTTGGAAATTAGGATCAGACACATTTGACAGTATCACATTAAGAAATTGTTCAATGGGGTGGTCGGGGTTTAGATGTTGGGGTTCATAGTCAGATTTATGCTTGAATTTGATCAAACATTGTTCAATATCACCAGCATTATTTGCATTTCCATTATTATTGTCGCATTTGTTTAGTAAGTGATATCTATTTCTTACTTTTTTTGCAAACTCTAATGCATCTGATACTAATTTCATGTGGTCAAATTGGGGGGTGGGAGCAAAGTTGAGTCCTTTCTCTATTACTTTTATTTCATCATCATTTAGTTCATAATTAGACAAGTTTAAATGACATTTTTTAGTATCCTTAATAGACAATGAACTGTTAGGATTATTGTCTATATTAACTGTTGTAGTTTTTTGTGGTAGAACATCTTTGAAAAGTTTTCTAATGTTAGACAAGGCGTCTTGTATTGCATTATTGTAATTAATTTGTTCACAATACAATCTTTGGGCACTGTCCACCTGATCCAATTCATTAGTTGTTGCCTGACTTTTTCTTAATACATCCAGCTTTTTAAGGTGGTTTTTTGCTTTCTGGCTCATAAAACCTATAGCTTCCCGGTTAATTTTATCTAGTTCTTGTCCAATTTCCGGGTACTGACTTATTATTAGACTATTAAACTTAGACACCTGTGCCTGGTGAATCTTTATTTGACTCAAGTACATTTGATGCACAGTATGAGTTAAAATCATGTTGGTGTTCACTGCTATTATTTTCACAGCATTATGCATGCACTTTGGGAGTCCTGATAAATATATAGTATTTATGGAAATGATATAGTACCCCTTTGGTGTATTTCAACAGTTATCAGCGGATTTTGGTTAAGTTATACTAAATACTTAAAATATCAATATATTATTTTTTATTAATAAAAATAGTAATGTGGTAAATAATTATTGTAAATAATATTGAGTGCTTATTTCAATTATGTTGAATAGAAAATTTATCAAATTGTTCTTCTCCATCGTAGACCGGGATGAAGATGCAGTTTATGACAATATTAAAGGCTGTGTAACTGGACTTATGATGCTATGGAAACACACAACTGTTGCCGTGTGGTGTCTAATACTATGCGATGGGCAAACGGCAGTGGTTCAGTTATCCTGTCTCGTCCGGTTGGCCACTATTAATGTTACCCTTAGATTGCTGTTCATTATTATTAAAATGCCTTCTATATTTTTCAACTCAATAATAGCCTTTAACATAAACACCACCCAATTCCTATATTTAGAAATACTTGAGATGGTTTTTTAACACACTGATTCGCTGGATCTTAGGTCTAAAACTCTAAGATCAAGAAGTGAGGAAGAAAATAGTTTTGACTCATCCAGGAGAATTTGGTCTGTCGTTTATCATGCTACAGAAAATAAAGATACATGTCTAAGACTTGGCGAAATATCGTTGGTTCTAACTATATAACTTAAAGACATTTAGTTCGAATGAAACTAAAATCAGTCTAAAATTAGTTAAATAATTCTCAATTTCTTGGTAGGTTACACGCCACCAACGCCATCGGGAATCAAGAAAATATTGCCTGGTATAGGTCTTAACTTCAAATTTATTACTGTACTGACCTAATATATTTGCTATTGAATGACAATTGAAAAATTCGTGGAAACAAGCCCAAATGTAAAAAAAGTAATAGTCTTATAAGTTATTATTAAAATTAATTTAATACCTACTTAGGACAATTTCGGAGGTTGAAGGTATGGTAAATTAAAACTTACAATTTATTTTCAGAACTTTTTACTCATAAAAAACAATGAATTCGAAAAAGAAAAGTTAAACGACACATATTTTACTTTTAACCTTGAACAAAACACTGTAGTCTAAGGCACCCTCAATTAAATAAGATGATAGTAAAATGTTTAATATTTATGTATTATAATCAACACAATCGATTCACAATTATTGGAATTGACGTAATTTGTTCTGCAATGAAATGAAATAAAATTCTCTGCCAGACGACTGACACGTTCGCTTGATGACGTAAACGCCGACTTGATGACAGTCTTATCTGCAGCGTTGGTGAGGAATGGGTCAGAAGGGGGTAAGCGATCCGTCGATACAAATCTGCCGACGTGAACCCCTAACATGTTCACTCCCGGAACATTCTATTGTGAAGAAAACTTAATGTTGAAAAATGTTGCTACTAGAACAACTAAGCGCTTCAGTTGTGAATCAATGGACAGCGAGTAGCTTATCGAGTTTAAAAATAACTAAGGAGTCTATCAATAGTAAATAGTTTATAGTTATTATTTTAATTTTATCCTACCGTTAAATTGACAAAGTCAAAATGTAACACTGTACAGTTGTTTTATGAAGTTGTTTGCTAACCATTGTAATAATTACTATAGATAAAATAGTGAAATGAGTAATAGTTTATGTCGATGGATTTTCATAGTGCATTATGAAACAGTTACACATTCAATGCTAACTTCATGATTTATTTTTCAAATAATAAAATATTTTAGTCTCTTTTTCGATGAGTTCTCAGCAATCAAAAGTGTAAAATATACGTAAATAGGTCAACAGTAAAATATATTTTGATTATTCATATTGCTTATAATAATTATGTGAGCGAGTTGGTTTCGCTGATCATTAATGCATGATGATCATTAAGTAAGCTGATTATGCAGTAAGCTGATCATTAATGCATCAGCTGAGATGGCTTTAAGATGGGGACTCGCCGTTTGAGTGGTGCTTAATTTTTAATTTTAAGTGAAAATGAACTTTACCTTAAAACCTTTCATTTCGCCATTAAAATCTATAACCAATCTAAGACATTTACAAAGTTTGGAGAAAATCTTTGACAGTTTTTTTCTTCTTTTTTTTTTTTGAAAAAAATCTTTGTAAAAAAGCTTGTAAAAAAAAATTGTAAAAAAACTTTTAACAGCATTTTTTTAAAATCTAGATTATTTTGGTAACAAATTTCAAGTTTATATTATAGTGAAAGCAACATTTTTTTAAAAGTCACAGCGTCTCTTTTTCCCCAGTTTCTTGATTTTGAGTATTAATAGTTTTACTTGAAGACATTACAATTAAAATCATCCCTAGCAAAGATCAAGGAGATTGTTAAAAAAAAGCTCTGATGAAGTATTTGCAAAGAATGTTGTTTATAAATAAATACACTGTAAATAATTACGTAACCTAAATTTGATTTTTCATCATTGTACTGTATTAGAAAATTGTTAAAAAATTCCTCCTTAAAATAAATTAAATTCACAGGAAATGAAGCATATATGCACTACTACTTTTTTTTAACGACCGTTGTATTTATTTATAACCACAGCGGTTATTATTTAACAACAACGGTACAATGTTTTGTAAGAATTGATATATCTCTTTTTGCTAACTCATTAATTTTGCCTTATGGAAGTATACAATGAAAGGTTTTTATAAGGCAGGTAAAAATCCTGGCCTGTAGAGTTATGTGTATATTTTCAAAATTCATATATAAAGTTTACAGTTCGCATTATATACCCTCATAAAACATGTGAGCAAATGCTAAAGAATTTAACAAACAATTACTTAGTTTCCAAACATTTAATGTAGAAAACAGAATTGCAATTTAGTTATCATACTCGTAAAGTCATTAGTATGCATAATTGTTTTTTATTTGTTCCGACTTGTTACATTTAACACAGTAAAATTGATCTCTAAAAACATCATAATTTTATTTCATCGAGCGTATTTTCTTACATTACAAATAGTATAAACACAATTGATTTCAGTTACTTAAGTTCGTGAGTTAGAACTCTATTTTATAATAATATAGTTTGTACAATTTGTAGTTGGTCAAATTATTAGTTTAAAGTTAAAAAATGAAATTTTAAAAAATTAATGATTAATTAACATGCATTTGTAGGATATCAGACTTTTATTTTTCTGTTTCGGGAGTGTTTAAAATGGACACAAATTGTTTAACACCTGGTGTGTCTAAAAAAATTAATACGATAAATTCAGTTTACATCATGGCCTCAAAACGTCACATTAACAAATATATTTTATATTCACATATTTATTTAAGTTATTTTAAGTTATTTAAGTTATTTATAAGTCAAATTATTTATTCTCCTATTCTATCATAACTTAAATTTTTCATTAATCATGTAAATCAAAATATGGTGATGTCATTGAAAAATGTCTTAATATTCAGAGTAAAAACATTTGTTTTACACAAAAAAATAAACAATACTAAAAAATACAAACATACGGCAAAATATACATACACAACAGGCAACATGGTCGAACTCGGGACTTACATTCTATTGACAACTGCTAATCATCTGATTGCTCCAATTTATGGAGAAAAATAATTTTTACCAACAATTTTGCGAGTTTTAATCTGAACATGTTTAACATTTTGTTGAGATAAACTAATTTCCCAGCATGTATTATTTAAACAGTCACAACTATAACAATACATCTTTCTAGGTTCCTGTTTTTATAAATTAAAAAGTATAACCCATAATAATGTGTATAACGCATTGTTTTATATGAATGAACATTAGTTGTAAAACATATGTAATTTTTTACATCACTTACAATTGTAAAATAAATTTGTTATTACACATTTTACGCACTACATTATATAATGATATTTTAAAACAAATAGTTGTAACATGGTATGGTTTGCATATGTAAATATAATTCCTGCTAAACATTAACTCTTTTTTATTTTAATATGCATTTTTCCAAGCAAGAGCGAGCTATGTGTATAAACCATTTTTAACGCTCCCCAACATCACATGTTAAGTGCATTTCTCTGTAGGTTGGATAGATGGCCGTCATTTACACATCCCTTCTTTATTTTATATTTCTTATTTGCCTATTTTCAGAATTGCATAAATCGATTTTATCTAAGGGTATGTCAAACTGATTCTATATATTTTATCCGTCTATCTTCTTAATTCAATAAGGGCTTCTTCTGTTAAATTCTTTTTTACCTCGACCTGCTAAAAGATTGAGGTGCCATTTTAAAGCTTATGATCTAGCGCGTGTGCGAATGGTGATTACAAATGACATTCAGTTTCAGGCTTCGCCTTCTAGTTTTTTATTAATTTCTAGAGGACGCTTTAAAATGCTGACCAACTTTCATTTAAAGTGGATTTCAACTTAGCAGCTGATTACCTTCAGAGGATTTTTACATGAAAAGTTAACTTTAGAATAACTGTGAGTTTAAAGTCATAATTACTTCAAATTTAACTAAAGGCGAGTTTCTCACAAATTGAAAGAAATATATTACAAAAAGCACAACTTACGCACGGGCCCACTAGTACATAATAAACATAAACGATACTTGTTGAATACGTTCTGGTCGTTTTTCCAAGAAAAGATTTTAAGGGCTACACAATTTTAATAAATAATATTCATAGTTCTAAGACAACAACTTTTTGTATATAATTTGTTTGCTTAAAAATATATTATACTTAATTTAAATTATAGTTATCTTGTAATAAAATGGCAAATAGGTAAGTTAAACTCCAATTACCATACTTTTGGATAAGAATAAACCATGAAAAAGATATAAATCCATTTAAAAATTTAAAAATTAATGTTGCTACTGTGTTAAAAAATTAAGCATGGGGAGTGACAATCTTAGGTAAGGTAATGAATAACCAAAACCCCAGATCAAACTCTCCGGACAGGGAAAAGCTGTTAAAAAAGTCCAAGTGTCCCCAGTTCCATGGAGGGTAAGTCCAGTATTTTTGATGAATATTGAGTTTCCGTCTTTGTTGCTTCCTTTATCCATAGCTAGCAGAAATATTAATAGTGGTTTTCTTTTAAGCGTATTAACAGCCTTGATATAATTAAACTACCTTTAACAACATCTTTTTACATGTCCTCGACAGTAAAATGTTAAAAAATCAAATACATATTTTCATACTTGTTGTTGTAGAATAGTTGATTTTTTAAGTAAATACAACTATTCTCAAATATATAGTTTATAGCCTAATCAATTTGCAAGCTATATACAATTACTAATAGCTTGTTTTTAAATACTCAAATTTGAAAGATTTAATTTCAGCTAGGAAGCTTGAAAATCTAGGTACAAAAACAATTATATATTTAACTAAACTATTCGCTCCAAGGTATCGATAAAGTAAGTTTTTAAGTTATTCGTAAGTTATAAGTTATGCTTTATTAAGCATATCTATAACACATTAAACTATTTAAATTGGGTATTAACGAGGCCACGAAAAAAATTTCTTTTACGAATGCAGATAAATTTACAGTTGCCAAAACAAAACAATCCAATTCCTTAAAGAGCCCTAGGATTATTCTTAAAATTAATTCAGTAAAAACCTATATTTTGCTATATTTTAATGACTAAACATGTTGAATCTTGATAATAGTTGTTTGATTAAATTTAACTGAACAATGGAGAGGGGACTGGTTCTTGTCTAAATGCAAATGGCCTTAACAATACAACAGGGAGAAGTTTTGTCTTTCCTTTATACGAATATGCACGGGACCACCGTGTCAAAATTAACCATAAGAATATTTTATTACTCTAAGTTAAAAATTTATATTATTTTCATATTTTAGGTTTATTGCATGGTAATGAATGATATCATTGTAAGTACCCTTATTTAGTTTATTTATGTGACAAAAAAAGAAAGTAGTGTCTTTTGGCCACTCCTGGCCAGGTCAAGGTCAGTGGTTGGAAGTGGCAGGTGTGGGGTTGGAAGTGTGGGGTGGGGGTGACAGTGATGGGTGGGTTTGGGAAGTGGGTCAAGGTCATCCGGAGGGGGTTTTAAAAAAGTGGGAGCCGCAGGGGCTCGGTGGGAATGGGGAGGGGTGGGGCGGCTTCGGGGTTGGAGGTTTTAGTTTATTTTTAAAATTAAATTAAAATAATAGTTGCATGATAGGAGAGCTCCTAGGTGTTTACAGTGCGAGTTGATACAGTAGAATAAGACATGTGTCCAAGGAAGAACGATCATATAAACCCGGTAATATAGTGAATAAGAATAATTGGATAGCATCGTCAATAGGTGTAACAAGATTGAAATGTTGATACTGCAGCATGTCAGTTAAGACAGCGTGCAAAACAGTATCAGTACAGTATGCAGTGTTGCACAGGCTAGGTTTTGCAAAGTACAACGGTGAAAACTGTAGTATTTCTTAAGCTTAGCCAATGTAGTACGCGGTTTACAAACTTTGGAGTTAGATTGTTTCTGTAAAATATGTTTTGTGCGTAAAAGCTTTAGTTGTAAAGAGTGCGAAGCCATGATAATATACGAAGGGGAGATGTGTACTCTCCGACTATTGGCGAGTATATGACTGGCGCCTGCGAGTGTGTCTGAATATATAGAGACTAATTAGCATAATAAGTGCAAACATATGTTAGAGTAAAAAAGCGTAAGTAAAAAAGTGTTAGACTAGGTGTTAGAGACTTGCGGATAGTTGTTTACTGTTGCCCTATCGCCACTATAATGACGCGCGCGCGGTACCGATGCCCGTTTTATGGGGGTTGTTTGCCCCCCCCCCTTTCCCCAACCCCTCCCCCTGAGAGGATGACATAAAAGAACAGAACTTCGGAGAGCTCAGTTATTTGTCGGGCGGCGCCGCGAAAGGTTGTAGCAGGGGGAAACATATAGGCGAAGAAAAGTATCGGTAGCCGCAGAAGTTAATTAATTATTCAGGTGCAGGATTGCAAGTAATGTTCCGTGCACGAATAAGTAGGAATACAATTGTCAATTGTACAGGTAAATCTTGTACTGTAGCAATAACTATAAAATTAGACGGTTGTAAAGTGTATGACCTGCTAATGTGCAAGAAATATCCCGTGCACGACTAAGTGGGATCACAATTGCCATTGGACAAGTAAATCTTGTATTGTAGCAACAAGTATAATAGTAGACCGTTGTAAGGTGTATCACCTGCAGGTGTGCAGGAAATGTCCCGTGCATAAATATAGAGACTAATTAGCATATTAAGTGCAAACACATTTTAGAGTAACAAGCGTTAGTTGTAAAAGCGCTAGAGACTTACGGATAGTTCCTCACCCGACCGATTCCGCCACCGAAATGGCGCGCGCGCGGCAGCAACCCCCCTTTTTATGCGATCGATGAGTCACGTGCGACGCCCCTCCAACCCCCTCCCCGAGAAAACCGCATAAAAGAGCGAGGTTCGGAGAGCTCGGTTATTTGTCAGTCGGCTGCGGCTACGGTCACAAGAGTCAGAGGAAGAGACGGTAGTTTAAAAAAGTACTGGTGATCGCGGAAGTTAATTAATTATTCAGTTGTAGGGTTGCAAGTATTGCTCTGTGGATAATCAAGTGGGGGGACCACAACTGTGATGAACAGGTAACCATTGTAGTTATAGCAATAATTTTAATATTAAACGGTTGTAAAGTGTATAAGCTGCAGGTGTGCAAGAAATGTCTCTCGTACTGTAGCAATAATTATAATAGTAGACGGTCAGTAAGTGTATTACCTGCAGGTGTGCAAGAAATGTCTTGTGTAATGTAGCAATAAGTATATGATTGTAAGGTGTATTACCTGCAGACGTGCAGGAAACATAGCGTGCACTATTGCACAGGTAAATCCCGTAGTGTAGCACTAATTATATTAATATGACCGAGAAGTAGCGGTTAGAGTTTAAGTGTTGTTAAAGTAAGAGAGTAATTTGCATATTAAGGAGGAAACAGGTTGTGTAAGAATGGAACCTGCAATTAATCAGTGTGAGTTTCCTGCACACGATGTTAATTAGCATATTTTAATTAAAAAAAAAAAATGGAAACTTGAGACGAAAATAAAATTAAGATATATAAAATAACTGATGTAGTGTTAAGAAATAGTGTAAAAATAATAAAAATGTTAAAATAAATAGTGTGTTAAAGTACTATGTGGTATAAACTCACGGATTGGTTGTTTACCGTTGGGGTGTCAGCTCCCTATATGGGAGGCGCGCGAGCTTCCCGTCGTTTATATACATGCGGATGGTTACTCATGCATGACCCCCCCCCCCCCCCCGCCGACCGGACCGGAAACCGGAAGCCCCCCCCCCCCCCGCCGACGTCACAACGTCTTGGGTGTAGCGTGTAAGAAGTACCGACCAGGCCAAGGATTATGAGCATAAGTAATGCATTTTCAAACAATAGTCTATTGTATGTTAAAAACAAGTTGCGTGTTTTGGAGGCCTATTTCTGTTGGAAGTATAATTAAGCGGCGGAAGAGGGTGGATAACAATCGACGATAATTATGCTGCCACGCGATGGGGAAAGCTGCGGATGTACTTGTCAGCGGATGTAATTTGATGCTATCTAATGCAAATGAGAGGTACAAGGCTCCACCTGCGTTTTAGGCGACCCACATGTAACAAAGCACATCCGTTTGGAATTTTCCACTGACATTTCTGGAAAGTTCCGCGCCCCTGAAACCCCTCCCGGCCCCCCACCACTCTGGGAGCCGAGAACTACCCCGACGACTATTGCCGCCACAGTCGGGCTCGGAATTTCGGGACGCGACGCTCCGACCCGACTCAGAGGGCAACTCAAATGTATAAGCGGCCGATATATATTTGAGTTACTCTTGTTGTTAGGCTATTACTATTTAATATTTGTTGCGTGTGTGTGTGTGTGTCTATGGTTTTATGCAAAGTGTTATTTGGTTTCAGTCTTAAGATGTGTTAGATTTTAAGGTTTAACTTGCGCATTGCGATGTTAGCATTAAGGTGTTTTATGGTATTATTTATGTTTAAGAAATGTGTTTTTAATCTTAAGTATTGGTTTATGGTATTTGTGTGTATGTGTGTGTGTGTGTGTATCTATGTCTGTGTTTGTTTATCTGTGTACTAATAATTTTTTACATTCAACAGCTAGCTGTTAGGATGGGTAGATTAATTGAAATATAAATGTAAATTGAAGAAGTTCGATTGAACTTCATTAAATATGGGTGGGACATGCGCGTTGTGCCGTAGGTAGCGCATATTTTTATTGTTTTTGATTTTTGTTTCTTAATTTTGGTCAGGCAAAAATATGTTTGGGTGGGTTTAGATTAAGGGTGGGAGGTTAGAGTTGCGTCTTGCATTAGCTGTTCCAGAGTCCCCATTGTAAAATTGGAATGGTCAAGTCCAGTGCCCAGGCCCGAGGCTGGCCGCCCGTATCACAGACTACCAAACTGGATCGCCATGTGCGTGCGGGCCAAAAATTGGGATCCCTCGCAAGACGTAACTTTTTGGGTTGGGATTGGGAGTGTTTGAGGAACACAGGGTGGTGGAGACGGTTACAGCCGCCTCCATCATCTTGGATCATTATTATTTTTTGGTGACCTTGACCTAAATCCACTCATGCATACCCCCCCCCCGACGTCACAACGTCTTAGGTGTACCGTCTTAAGTATAATGTCTTAAGTGTATTGTCTTGACCTTGACCTTGAACTTGGCGAGCCCCCCCCCCCCCCCCGACATCACAATGTCTTAAGTGTAGCGTCTTAAGTGTAGCGTCTTAAGTGTAGCGTCTTAAGTGTAACGTCTTAAGTGTAACGTCTTGACCTTGACCTTGAACTTGACGAGCCCCCCCCCCCCCCGACGTCACAACGTCTTGGCCTTGACCTTGACCTTGACCTTGAACTTGACGAGCCCCCCCCCCCCCCCGGCAGCAAAGTGCTAACAAATTTACTTATAACTTGAGAATGGTGTGCCGGAATAGGGCAAGCGATACATCATTGGAAAGCTCTAATTAGGAGGAATATTGTGTAAAGACAGAATTAAATTATTTTCTTTTAATAAACATTTATTATTAAAAGAAACCCCCACTCATTGACTTGCCTATATAAGAGTGTCGTGGTTTGCGTTGGGACATTCATTGCCAATAATAGCTAGAGTGAACATGTCCCCCCCGAGATGCTCCAATATTTATAACAAATGTACAAAAGTTGAAGAAGTATTGGAGGTGGATGAAGAAATCAATGAAGAAAACGATGTAGAAAACGATGTACAAAACGATGAAGAAAACAATGAAGAAATTGAAGAGCCTTTGTTAAGTGAAAATGTTGTAACAAGAATATTGTGGATCCGAATTCTCCAATGGATATTATAGGAAGGTTTGTAATTGAAGTTATGACATGGATAGAAAATGAAAGATTAGTAAACATAGCATCTCCAATTTTAGTTGATAATAGACCCACCTTTGGTGTATATTGGCGTAACAGTGATCTGTTATGGCTTTGGGCGGAGGCATATGTGGAGTATTTGCAATTGGAAGAAAATATAGGCTTTAATCATTACTTTCAGCTTTAGTCTTAACCTACTATTTTTAACATCTCACTAAAAATCTTACCGTCCCCCCACTACAACTGGGAGGCTATAAAAAGGGAGCAGTAGAGAAGCATTTCATTTCGCTGCTAAATTTCAAAGAGTAAACATCAACAAGATGTATCAATGTGAAATTTGCTTAGAAACTTTTCATGATAATATTCTACTAGAAATACACAAAGAGTTATTCCATAATAATAATGAAGATGTAACAGAAACCGAATATGAAGATTTGAAACTATATGGAGAAGAACAACGAGAAGAACAACAAGAAGAACAACAAGAAGAACAACAAGAAGAACAGCAAGAAGAACAACAAGAAGAACATGAACCATTAGCAAGGACCATCTAATGAAATACCGAGTTTAAAAGTATATGCTTTAGAAGGTAGAGTAGTAATGCATCACAAAATTCAAAATGAAAAATTGGAATTGGAGCAGTTTTTTAAAGAAGTAAGAAAAATTGTAAGTAGAACACTGGAAAAAGAATTGAGAAGACTAAACTTTATTAAATTTGGCATATTATTAAATGCTATGTTTACTAATGTAGAAGGAGAAATGTCACCAAGAGGATTTATGACAAAAAACCAGACCATAATGGCAAGTTCAGATATTAATTCAATAGTTGAAGATTGTTGGAAGAAATTTTAACAAAAATTCAAGAACATAAAGGAAGAGGATCTGGTTGGAGTTTGGTTAGTATTGATGGTATGGATATCAGAGTTCATAAACACGGCTACGGATTAAGGGGTAGCAGTTATATTCCGCTCCCAAAGAAAATTTCAGACACCAAATCGTGCATAAATGTTCAAAATGAAGATATGGAATGTTTTAGATATGCAATGACGGCAAAATTTGTACCACCTGACCATGCGGTAAGACCCAGTAAAGAATATGAAGAACAAAGATATAGATATAATTTCCAAGGATTGACTTACCCAGTGGCTTTAAAGGACATCCCAAAATTCGAAAAACAAAACCCTGGAACATCTGTTAATGTTTTCGGTCTGGACAGTTCAAATAAAGTGTTTCCATTGCGTGTGGTAAAGAATGAACTACCGGATCATAGGGACTTGCTATTACTTACAAGAGGTGATGTTTCACACTATGTATGGATCAAAAAGTTTGAAACTCTTGTTAATAACCAACTGTGTAAAACTAGACATAAGAAGATAATTTGCAAACGATGTTTCAATTTTCAACAAGAAAGAAGAAATGGAAAAGAATGGTTACAAGAGCATAAAAAACTATGTAACAACAACTATGAAGCAAAAATAATGTTACCATCACCAGATAAGGCCGAGCTAAAATTTGAGAAGATATCTCATCAGTACCGCATTCCCATTGTTGTTTATGCGGATTTTGAATCTACACTTGTTCCTATTGAAAATAATGATGATGAAGCCAAGAAAAGTGTTAAGTACCAAATGCATGATCCAAACAGTTTTTGTTTATTAATTAAATCTACACTGTCAGAAGATCATTTAAATAAATATGATCTAACTTCAAAACCTGTCATATATCGCGGTGAAAATGCTTCTAAAATTTTCCTTGACCACTTATATTCGATAGCATAAAATGTACAAAAATTGTATAGTGATATTGTACCAATGATACCGATGGATGAAGAAGAAGAGATTCAGTATGAAAATTCGACCCATTGTTATTTATGTAAAAATGAATATACTTTGGAAAATCACAAGGTACGTGATCATGACCATCTAACAGGTTATTATAGAGGTGCCGCATGTAACAGATGTAATATTAACTATCAAATTCGCAACTTTATACCTGTAATTTTGCATAACCTTAGTGGTTATGATGCACATTTTATTATACCGGAATTGGGACGAGATGATGGAAAAATCGATGTGATAGCGGAAACTACTGAAAAGTTTATTAGTTTTAGTAAAACAATTGGAAATATGAAGTTACGTTTTCTAGACTCTTACCGTTTTATGCCATCTAGCTTGAGTAAACTTACTGAAAACTTAAAGAAAGAAAATTTAATAGAAACAATGAAGATTGTAAGTAAAGATAAATTGGATTTGGTTCTCCGCAAAGGTGTTTTTCCCTATGATTACATCGATTGTTTGGAAAAATTTGAAGAAACATCACTTCCGCCAAGAGAAGCCTTCAAGAGTAAGTTGTATGAAGAGGACATCAGTGAAGAGGACTATCAACACGCTTGTAAAGTATGGAATGAACTAGGAATGACAACATTGGGAGAATATTCCGACTTTTATGTTAAATTAGATGTGACTTTACTTTGTGACATAATGGAAGAATTTAGAGATACCTGTTTTGAAGCATATGGATTGGACCCACTTCATTCTTATACATCACCTGGACTAGCATGGCAAGCTATGCTGAAAGAAACAAAGTGTAGGCTTGAACTTATTACAGATATTGATATGGTTTTGATGATAGAGTCAGGTGTTCGTGGAGGATTGACACAAAGTGTAACTAGACATGTAAAAGCCAATAACAAATATCTCCCAAACTTCGATGCGTCACAACCAACAACATTCTTAGGTTATTTTGACGCAAATAACCTATATGGATGGGCTATGTCAAATCCTCTTCCATATGGTAATTTTAAGTGGGCGAACCCAGATTCGATAGGCAATATAATGGACATACCCAAAGATGGAGACATTGGTTACATTTTGGATGTGGACTTTGAATATCCTGAACAACTGCATGACCACCACTACGATTTACCACTATTGCCAAAGACGGAAATATCACCAACTGGTAGATGGCCCAAATTAATGATGACGTTAACCAACAAGTCAAGATATGTAGCTCATTATTGGACAATACAGCAAGCAATAGAACTGGGATTGAAAATAACAAGAATCAATAGAGCAATACAATTTAATCAATCTTGTTGGTTAAAACCATACATCGACAACAACACAAGAAGAAGGACTGCAGCAACATCCGCTTTTCAAAAGGACTTTTTCAAATTAATGAATAATTCAATATTTGGCAAAACGTTGGAAAACAAAAGAAAACATAAAGATGTAAAATTAGTTAGCAATCCGGCAAAATTGCAAAAATTAGTACAAAAACCAAACTTTGGAACGAGTATAATTATTAACGAGAATCTTGTAGCTGTTACCATGAACAAAATCTCAATAACAATGGATCGTCCTCTATATGTGGGAATGTCTATTTTGGATATTTCTAAAACCCACATGTATGACTTTCACTACAACAAGATGGTGAAGTTTTATGGAAGAGAAAACATCGGGATAGCATATTTGGATACAGATGCTTTCATTTATTGGATAAGAACAGAAGACATGTATGAAGATCTACGTACTTTTGTATATACTACTGACTTTGACTTTTCAGATTATCCTAAAGATCATCCCAACTATGACTACAATAGAAATAAAAAGGTGTTGGGCAAGTTTAAAGACGAAACAAATGGTGTACCAATGGAAGAAGTTGTCGCTTTAATGTCCAAACTGTACTCATTCCAACTGTACATCAGTGAAAAGGATGAACATCAAGTGGTGAAGAAAGCCAAAGGCATCAAGACTTCATATCTAAAGAAGAAAGTACAGTTTGACCATTATAAGAGATGTTTATTTGAAAATGTGGAAACAACCGCAACATTCAACACCATCAGAAGCTACAACCATATACTGTATAGTGTAAAACAAACAAAGTGGGCATTAAGTTATAAGGATGATAAACGCCACATTCTTGAAAATAACATCAACACATTGCCATTCGGCCACTATTCCCTAATCCCTATTGATCAGTAAACCTTTTCTTCGTCCTTTACCTTCTTCCTTTTTCCTTTCGTAAAGAAGAGGGGACATGACAAGCCCAATGTCATGTTCCCTCTTTTTTACACCAACGTAAAATGGCCTTGACCTATATCCTAACCGTATATAAAAGAGGATAAACCATTCTAGAGATCAGTATCTTTACAAGCGATGTAAAAGACACAACTGAAGATGGAAGACTTAAAAAATAAAATTGTAAATGAACTTCATAAGCTAGCAAGAAGAAAATTCCCTAGAAGAAGTACAGTTATAAAAGGAATGAATGATCTTTTCCAAGCCGATCTCATTGAAATGATACCACATAGTAAGTTGAATAAAGGATTCAAATACATTTTAGCAATTATAGACTGTTTTACTAAAGTGGCTGATGCCTTACCGCTAAAGGACAAGACTGGTAAAAGTGTTACAAAAGCTATGGAAACGGCTATACAAAGAAATAAATTCAACATCAAACATCTACAAACTGATGATGGGAAAGAGTATTTTAACAAAGAATTTGCAGCTTTAATGAAGAAGTATAAAATAAATCATTATTCTACAAATTCTGAAGTTAAAGCTTCAATAATAGAAAGATTCAATAGAACATTAAAAGGAGCAATGTATAAAACATTTTCCAAACGAGGATCATATGTTTGGTATGATATCTTACCGCAACTTATAAAAGAATATAACAACAAGTATCATCGAACCATTGGTATGAAGCCTAATCAAGTAAATAGCAGTAATGCTAAGGTGGTATTAAAACGTATTAGGAATAATACAGCTCCTAAACGTGAAAAAATGCAGCCTAAAACATTTAAAGTTGATGATAAAGTTCGTATAAGTAAGTACAAAGGAGTATTTAGTAAAAGATATCTGCCAAACTGGACTAATGAAGTGTTTACAATCTATAAAGTGCAACCAACAATACCTGAAACTTACATCTTAAAGGACAACAAGGGTGAATTACTCGAAGGTGGATTCTACGGACATGAGTTGTTAAAATCATCAGTCGGCGATGTATATCTTGTTGAAAAAATTTTACAAAGAAAAAAGGATAAGGTTAAAGTACGTTGGTTGGGATTTGATAAAAGTGAAGACTCTTGGATCCCTACAAAAGACTTGGTGTAGCAATTTTTCAACTCATTACGTGTTTAACCTTTAGACAAGATGGAGATTGTGCAACAAAAGGATCGATTTTTTATTAATAATATTGATGAATTAACAGTTGACAACGACAAGTTAAATCATGGAAAACATGGTGAACTACTGCCAAACACAATAAGATGTTTAATAACTGGACCGTCAAATTGTGGAAAGACGAATGTGGTTTTAACTTAATAACAAATCCTAAAGGATTACGTTTCAACAACATTTATATCTTTTCCAAATCTTTGCAACAACCCAAATACCAATTATTGGATAAGGTACTCGCAAGTGTGCCTGAAGTTAATTTCTACAAGTTTAATGCTAGTGAAACTATAATGGAGCCAAACGAGGCTAAACCATTTTCTATATTTATATTCGATGATGTATCTTGTGAAAATCATGACACTATTAGAAGTTATTTTGCCATGGGGAGACATTATAATATTGATAGCATTTATATTGGCCAAACTTACAGCAAAATTCCAAAACAACTAATAAGAGATAATGCAAATCTACTTATTATCTTCAAGCAGGATGAAACAAATTTAAAGCACATATATAATGATCATGTAAATGCAGACATGTCATTTGATAAATTTAAAGAAATGTGTGGCAAAGCATGGGCTGAAAAATATGGATTTCTTGTTATTATGAAAGAAGAAGCTATAAAAAATGGAAGATATCGTATAGGATTGGATAAATTTGTATTAATCCATTGAACGATTAATGATACGTTTAGTAATAGATTGGACCTCGCAGCGTAAACATGGTGAACCAAGAAAAACTATTAAAAGAAATAAAATCACTGAGTGACTCGATTAGACTTAAAAATCGAGCATTAAGAATGGGTTTGAATGAAAGAGAAGAATTCCTGGAGACTACATTTAAGCCTATTACAGAACCTTTAAAACAGATAACAGAAACTATTGGTAAACCTCATTATGAAGGAGATGTTTTGCTACCTGTTTCCAAATTTGAAGTAAAGAGTTTAAAAAAGGAAGAAGATGATGATTCTTACACAAGTGATAGTGAAGTTTCTCAAAAAGAAGAAGAAGAAACAAGAGAAGAAGAACCAGAAATAAATGTTCAAAAAGAAGAAGAACAAGAACAACATATACCTGAAGCAGAACAATCAATTCCAAATCTAACAAAATTAAGTAGTGATATATTGCAACAAGGACCTCTTGGAAGAAAGTATATCATGAAGATGTTACATGAAATAAAAGCAAACCCAAAACTACACAAGTCACATGTATGTGGAGCGAGAATTGATGGAAATGAATTAAAAATAGGAGATTCAAAAGTACATTTGACTGAAGATGATGACATTGTTATTGGTGAGCATAAATATAAAGGAACAAAAGGATTATTTGAACTGATTTTTAAAAATATACCTATAAAATATACGGTACAAGATTTAAATACTTTTAAAGAAATTTTGCAAAATACTAATGCTCATAAGAAGAATTACTCCAAAGATTCAATGATAAATAGAACACGCGCAACTAAATATACAGTTGTAATAAAAAGATTGTTTCCGCTGAGAAAACTACCAACATTACGAACTGCGCCCGCTTTGAAGAAACCGCTAAAGAGGAAGTCTTTATCACTTATGGACTTATCACTTATGGATGAATATGGTAAAAAGAAAAAAGGAAAAAATTCGACGTCTGGTAAAGGTTTAATGAAAAACCTATATAATACAAATGTGATTTACTATAATGATATAAATAAATTGGTTGATAGAATGAGACTATTACATGAAGCCATGGAAGCTGGTCATACAGGCTTAAATAATGAATGGGTGGCTTTAGTTGACGAACTTAGAAATCGTGGAATAGTTGTATAAATCATCACGGATATATAAGAGAGCTGTGAGCATACAGTGGATCAGTTCAATCATGAGCGTCGACAAGTTTGGACGGTACTCCGGGCTAGGAGTACAAGGAGGAGAAAACAGAAAAAGAAATGGATTGCCGCAAACACCTGAAGGTGACTATGATATGAGTAACAAACGTTTAAAATTTGTTAAAGACCCAGAAGAAGATACTGATGGAGCAAATTTAAAAACAGTAAAAGAAGCAACTTCAACATCATTGAAATTAAACAAGAATACTTACGATGTTAAATCACATAGAATAATTCATGTTGGTAAACCAACTGACAGTTCTGATGCAATTAATAAAGAGTATTTATCATCTGAACTTTCAAATACTTTAAAATTACAATGGGGTAATAATTTAAAAGATGGACAGACATATGATGCTGGAAATCATAGAATAACCAACGTGGCAAATCCAAAAAATGATAAAGATTCAGTTAATAAAGAATATTTACATTCTATAATACCGGAAAAGACTCAACGCGGATTTTCTTTTTATAAATTTATAATAAATGACATTGGATACCCAAAGGAAGATGGGGATGCTGTAAACCTGAAATACATCAAGGACAACTGTATTTTACAAGATGGTGATGAAATCGATTGTCATGGGAAAGTGTTGTCAAATGTAAAGTTCGCTTCTCAACCAAAAGACGCTGTTACTATGGAACAGTTATCTAAAGAATTAAAAAGGGGAACATCGAATTTTGTAAAACATGAAGATGCCGTGCTAAAGCGAGGAGATACATTTATACATGGAAATGAAAAGTTTGATTTAATGCAAGGAAATAATGATGAATGGGATGCAGGACATAAAACAATAACAAATGGAAGATTTGGTATAAAAGATACAGATGTACCTCTAATGGTGCAAACATTAATTGCGAGTGGTGGTACATTAGGTACATACAATGGTCGTAATAGAAGAATAAAAGATATTTATCCTGGTTATGAAGATGATGATTGTGTTACATTGAGACAAACAATAACTTGGGATAAACACTTTGGGACCAAATATGATGCAAAGATGAAGAAAATAATTAATATTTTACCAGGAGAAGATTTAAATGATGCTGCTACTATTGGACAAGTCATAACAACGTCGAAAAGTGATTCGACTGCTTACACGTGTAATGATAAACGTATTATGCAGTTACACGATCCCCAACATCCAAAAGATGCTGTAACTTTAGACTGTTTAATAAGAATAGTGGGCAATTTACTTATCGATACCCACAATCATATAGCTAGTACAACGAGTCATGTGATGATTCAACCCGATGAACGAGAAGCTTGGATTAAAAATAAAATTATAAATCAGTATATAATTAATTTGAATAATTAAGTATTTAAATATAAAAATTGTGCATGTGTTATTCATTTATGTAAAGCAGCTCGTGGAGTAAACACGCTGGTTATATAAGACGACATAATGAAGACCGCAATGCTCAGTCGTCGTCAAGACAGCGGCAAGAAAGGACGTGGTATAACATCAGCTGCGTTATCCCTGCTAAGACGGATTCCTGTTGGTGCTGTTCTAAATCGAGCAATAGACGCTTTACCATACGAATTTCATCTGCCCGGAGGCTATCAATATTGTGGACCCGGAACTAAGTTGGCAAAACGTTTAGCAAGAGGAGATCCTGGAATTAATAAATTAGATCAAGCTTGCAAAGAACACGATATAGCGTATTCCAAGTTTGCAGATTCAACAAATAGATCAATAGCGGATAGAGCGCTAGCGGAAAAAGCTTGGCAAAGGGTTAAATCAAGTGACGCCAGTATTGCGGAAAAAGCAGCAGCTTGGGCAGTGACAACAGCCATGAAGACGAAAGCTAAGTTTGGTGGTGGAAGACGACGCGGGAGAAAACCTAGTAAAAAAGAAGCTGCAAAAAGAGGCGGGAACATCAAAAGAAGACGTCGCACTAACCCTAAAAGGAAAGTCAAGAAAACATCCATATGGTCAATGGTAAAAAACGGATCGGGTCTTTACTTAAGACCGTACCGTGTGTATTAAATGAGAAGAATAAATTGATAATTCCAAATGAAGCATTAACAAACTATCAACTGTCAAAATATGTGAAATGTTTAAGAATACCATTCTTCAGAGGAGTTTTTATGAAAGATACATTACCAAATAGAGTGTGGAAAAATGAAACTGGAATAGTAAACTTAGACTCTAATTATGGACCAGGTACTCATTGGGTATGTTATAAAAAACTTGGAGAAAATGTTTACTACTTTGATAGTTTTGGAAATTTACCGCCACCAAAAGAACTTCAACATTATTTTCGGGACTCCAAGAATATATTCTACAACTACAAAAGAGAACAACCTAGCAATACAGAAATATGCGGACATTTATGTTTAGAGTTCCTAGCGAAGAGCGTCAGTCAGCTTTAAGATGTCATCGTATACAGTGTCGCTGAGCGGAAATTCGTCAACATTGAAAAGTACACTTTTCCCAGCGTTACGTTTATCTACGGACAAACTATGGGAAGCAGCATTATTGGATTTGACTACATACAATTCAATTCCCAATGTTACAGAAGGGAAAAATAATTTACTACATTATTATGAGAGTAAAGATGAAAAAGGAAATTATTCACAATTGAAAATAATTCCATTATCTACAGGAGCATATGAAATAGACGATATAAACCAAGTATTACAAAAAAAGCTTGGAGAAGAAAATATTTCTATAAAAGGTAATAATAATACATTAAAAGCAGAAATAACTTCAAAGTATTATATAGATTTTAGCTTAGACCACTCAATCGGCAATTTGCTCGGATTTTCAAAGAAGAAAGGAATTTTAGCTCCTGGAAATGATTATACTGGCGATACAACAGTAACAATATTAAAGGTGAACAGTATTGATGTAACGTGTAATATTATACACGGATCATATAGAGATGGAGTAAATCAACACATATTACATACATTTTACCCCACAGTAGCTCCTGGTTTTAAAATAGTTGAGAAGCCACAAAACCTGATATACCTACCGTTAAACACCAGTTTCATTTCAGACATCGTACTGAACATATTGGATCAAGACGGCATTAGTGTTGACTTTAGAGGAGAAACAATAACTATACGGTTACATATCAGAGCAGCAACATAAAGTCAACATGGGATTATCATTTAAACCACAACGGAAGAGTCGGGAGCTCAGTAGCTCCTCAACATTCGACGAGTTAACACCGGACAACATACGCTTCCTACAAAAGATCGGACTAAAACTTGCCAACCATGGATATACTGGATATAGCGCAAGGACCGACATTCGACGAAACCCTATGGGAGAAGGAATATCACACTCACAACCCTTACACTTCATCAAAATTAAATAATAATGATGAAATAAGGATTCCCATTCAACAACAAGATATCTACACATTACCATGTGAAAGTTATTTATATATCGAAGGAAGAGTAACAACATTGGATGGAAAATCTGGTTCAACTGTTCCTTTTATAAATAACCCTATGGCATATCTGTTTGATGAAATTAGATATGAGATATCTGGAGTAACAGTTGATTCAACAAAAAAAGTTGGTATATCAACAACTTTGAAAGGATTGACTTCAATAACACCCCATGAAAAGAATTCTTTAATCTCGGCTGGATGGGTGACTCCTGATAAAGACACTATTACTCCTAATTCAAAAGGTTACTTTGATTTTAATGTGCCTTTACGATTGCTTTTGGGATTCGCAGAAGATTACAAGAGAATAATAATAAATGTTACAGCAAGAACTGGTACTGCTCAGATCTTCAACGAATAAGGATGTAATACAAGCGCCAAGTGGAACAAAAGATGCCGATTTGGAATGGCAACTTCAATTGGATAAAGTTGTATGGAGAGTACCACATGTCAGATTGGCGGATGAACATCGAGTATTATTATTGAAAAAATTAAAATCTGACCGTGATATTGTAATACCATTTAGAAGTTGGGAATTTCATGAATACCCCATATTGCCTCAAACAGAAAGACAAACATGGACTGTTAAAACCTCTACTTATTTAGAACGAGCAAGGTACATAATAGTCGGTTTTCAGACTAAACGAAAAGATGTTATAACTGCGCACGCTGGTCAATTTGACCATTGCAAGATAAAGAATTGCAAAGTTTTTCTAAACTCTCAGTTCTTTCCATATGACAGTTTAAATGTTTCATTTGACAAGAAACGTTATTCCATTCTATATGACATGTATGCAAGATTTCAATCGTCATATTATGGTAAGACAAATACACCACTACTATCACCAGAACAATTTTATTCAAAAGCTCCAATTGTTGTAATCGATTGTTCAAAACAAAATGAATCTGTGAAATCTTCAAGTGTAGATATAAAAATTGAAATGGAATTTGAAGATAAAATACCAGATGGTACTTCAGCATACTGTTTAATTCTACATGACAAAATAGTTACTTACACACCGCTGACAGGAATTGTGAAGAATGTACTTTAAAAAAGATTAATACAACATCTGCACGATTTGTAAGGTTTTTACAAAAGATCAACAATATCTAGGTCATCTGCGAGTATAAAAGCGAGAAAGAAGAGCTGGAAATTCATTTCATCTTTGATTGTCGTATGGGTAACATCGTCCGCAAGATGAGTTCTGCTACATCAAGTGCTAATGAAGAAACTACACCTCTTATGGCTGACAATAGTTTGGATATAGAAAGACAAGTTGAACAGGAAATGGAAGAGTTCCTCAAGTTTAAACATAAGAAGACAGACGAAGAGGAAGTTGAAAAAGAAACGAAGAAAAGGAAAATTGAAGATAACATTTCTACCAACATCTTAATGGAGGTATTTCTTAGAATATTTTATCCTATTTCTTCTTGTATGACAAAGACTGTGTCTGCTGGAGTAATGAAATCATTGGATTACTCTCCAACTGTTATTTTGAATCACGGATCTAAAATGGTAACCTTCACTGAATCTTCTTGGGAATCTTTTATGAAACATATACATCTTTTGGAATGCTATTTGAGTAACAATACGTTTGGAAGAAAAACAAAACTAGGTTTGTTCGAATCAAATATTGAAATCGATATTGTTAAACAACGTGGTCAACAACTAGTTCGATTTAGAGATTTAACTAAATATAATATAAAAATACATTTGACAAAAGAAGAGTTTTACGCTTTAACTTATGCTACTGGTCCTATAAAAAGATATTTAAAACAGCTAATATTCTCAAGTACAATTATCAAAGATTATTTAACTGATGCATTGGATAGACAACCATATGTTCCAATCCTATACGGTCCAGTAGATACTTCAATCTTCAATAGGATCCCGCATGAAGTAGAGATGTGGAGACAGTTACACCACAATCAAACCAACTTTAATTTAGATGAAGAAAAAAAGCAAGAAAACAAGGAAAACGAATCACGTTTCAACAATCAACAATCAACAACAAATTAAACAGACAAAGAATATTTTAAGTAAGAAGAAGAAGAATGTTGGAGTATAAAAGGCTGTCAATCCGCATTGACATACCAGTTGTCTACTGAACGTCATCATGGATAAACGAGTTTCATTCTCTAAGAAGACGGAAATAATGGAAGTAAAGCGAGGTATCATAGAGTTTCAGGCATTCCGTGGTAATGATGGAAATTTTATAATTAAAGAGTTAGTGGTACTAGATATGATAACATCTGTTGTTTATCATTTTTTATTCATGCCTCCTTTGCCGTTCAACAGATTAACAACCAAAGCTAAAGTAACAAACAAATGGTTGATGAAACATTTTCATAATCTAACATGGGATGAAGGTTTTATAACCTACAATATGATGCCACACATTATGAATCATTTCTGCAAAGAGTTCAAAACTATTTTTACAAGAGGATTGGAAAAAGCAAATTGGATACAAGCATATACAAACCATGAAGTGATAAATGTGCAAATGGAGAAAGATTTTTATTGCTACTTTGCTAACATCTGTATTGCATCTAAAAACTTTAAACATCGGCAGTCTCAATGTGCTTTAAAGAACGCATATCGTTTGAATGTCTATCTCCAGCAAAGTGGTGGGGGAAGCGATGGGTATAAAAGCGAGAGCGGCACTATGACAATGCATGAGTATTACTCTAACCTCCGAGGAGTCAACACCTCTGACGCGCAAGCACAAGAAGAAGAAGACGAACAATAGTAAGAAAAAATAATGGCATCGCAAACTTTTCTACAGTCGCTTGTTGATCAATTCAACAAACATTCTAAATCTACAATACTACCGACTAAGAAATGTTCAGAATTGAAAGAAGAAAAACATTACATTATTCACACTATTAAGAAGATGGAAACATCAGTTGGAGACGCCATCAATTGCACATTGAGTGAAGCACCCTACACACCTGGTGATGAACCGAAATTTCAAGTATTTCTTCCCAAACGCTTCGTTCAACTGCTGCAGAATGAAGATTTACGACTGATTCACCCCGGCGCACTCTATTTGGCATCCCACGGTCCTAGTGGAACCAACTCTACTGAACTTACACTTCATGTTATGCCTACTAGCAACTAGTCTGTAGTTTATATATACTGTTGTACATGTGTGTAACTGATTTTAAATAAATAAAAAATAAAAATGAAAAAAAATAATAAGAAAAGGCAACATATCGATAGTGTTTCTGCACTATCGATATGTTGTTTTTTTTAAAAACACGTTTGGATGACCTTGACCTAGTTTCGAGGGTATATAAAGGCCGTAATTTTCTTGAGGATCTCATCAGTCTACGACTACCTTTCGTGCTGTACACATCTCTGTTGGCTCTCCAGTTATTACGAATAACAACATGTCTCTTAAGGTTAAGTGTGCATCATATGATACCACCACCATTACAACTTTTGAAGAACTCGACGATTTTATTAATGAACTGCGAGTGTTACTTGCCGGTGGTTATCGTTTAAATATTGATGTTTACGCTAACAACATGAGGATGTTTCCTAAACAGAAGTTCTGCAACGAAGAAGTATTCGTTTCCACACAACCTTCAACTACAACACCATCTACTCAAAGTAATGTTAAGTTCCAGAAATATTACTAATGTTAAATAATATCAAGTGGTCGCTGTAGCATCTATAAAAGGACCGTGTAACCTAACAGATTCATCATTTGCTCTCCAACTGACGCAGCGAAAACAACTACTAATACCATGTTGTACAGAATGATGATTGAATTCAATGGAAAAATCTACGGAAAAGACTATCAAAGTGTAGAACAAATGACGTCCGATCTTCAAGTATTGACTAAAGAGGGATTCCAACCAAAATTAATTCTAAAATTTCCTGAAGTACATCCACTCTCCACTGAAGATCTCATCGCCATGGCTAAAGAAGAAAAAGAAAAATACAAACAAGATGTAAAGAAAGAAAAAGAAAATGAAAACTCAGTATCTTAAATAAATACATCTTACACTTGTAAGATGATCTTTTTTAAAACTCCATTTGGATGACCTTGAGATTACCCCCACCACTTTTCCTAGTCTATAAAACACGCTATCCTACACTATACAACTTCATTTCTTGCCAACACTTAGAAGCGCCAACATGGAAGAGAAGAAAAACGAGGACGCACCGCGCTACTGTTGTGAACAAAAATGCACCGATTTAGGAAGATGGATGGTAGACGGATTAGCTTGTACAAAGTGTGAATTCTTCGGATCCTGTTACTGCAAATGCAAGACAAAGCAACTACCACCACCGGAATTGCGAACCATCAAAATTTATAAATCACGATACTTCCACACTTGCTGTCCCCAGAGGTGTATCAAATTTCATCCTGAAAAACTTGTCAATTGTCGAGAGTGCAATGCATATTATAAAGACCACTTTTGTACATGCATCATAAGTGCGTGCAAGTACAGATCAGATTGGTCTACTGATCCTGTTGAAGCTTCAGATGTATAGCTGTAGTCACTGAATGCAGCCCTTTTTTAAAACTCCATTTGATTGACCTTGAGATTACCCCCACCACTTATTTTTTACAACATATATTCTACGGATCATTCGATACGCTTCTCATTCTTATTTCATTACTCGCACTGAGAACAACATGGATGATAAATTCATTTCCTTTCAACATTTAATTACCGACAGAGAAGAGATGGAAGAACTATTCCAAAACTTACTCACACTCATTGATAACTATCCTTTAAGATGGATCAACATCACAGTGCAATACGTCAATCCTACCAAAATATTTTCATCCTCATCATCATCTTCTGCCACCTCCATGTCTTCATCGTCGCAAAGTGCAGAGGAAGAGGAACAGACAACTAATGGTGTTAAAATTGTTGAATTAAACGACGAGGAACAAGAAATGCAAGCTCTGGTTAAATATAAATTTAATATTTAATTTACAAACATTATTAGTATTCCTAACTTAAAAATACAACTAATGGTTATCTTAGTACACCTCCTACTACCTACCCGAACGGCGTTTTGCTGCGAAATGCGCTGGCCAACGATTCGCATGGGGGTATATCACCCTTCCCCCACCACGCCACCACCCCTCCACTTCCCCCACCACGCCACCACCCCTCCACTTCCCCCTCCACCGCCCTTGCCCGCATATAAGCGAGCCGCTGACTGACGCTCGCCATTTGTTTCCCGACTCCCGTACGATGAACAACGATCCGCTAGCACTAATGAAATCTACTTTTGTAATTAGAACAAGACATGATTTAAAAGATATAATGGAAACTTTAGAAGATATTATAGACAAATTCCACTGCATCACTATGAATTTGGAACTTGCTTACGGTTGTCCAACATGCGATAGAGTTGAGACTGAAGATGAAGATAGTTTGCTAAAACTCACTCCTGCATCCTCCAAAACTACACCGACAGCTGACGACGACGTTTGATCGGACACACAACTGTTTTTTTTTAACCCCCCACCACTTTCCAGTAAATATGCTCTGTCCTCATCTTCGTTTCTCATTTCATCGCCAACTTTCCGACCGTCAACACCGCTCCCGTTTCACCTACAGAAATTAAAACAAGCACACAAACATGATGGATGATTTTTCACTTAAAACACAATTGGAAGAGGACAGACTCAAACTAGAGATCAACAGGCTGCAATTGGAAACGGAAAATCAACAAGGGATGGTTCGCCTGCTGCAACTATTCAAATGCGTACTGTGCATGTTGTGCGTCTACCTTCTCTTCGCCACCACCTTCGGCGTCTACCACTCCCTCACCAGTGGACGGCACTCCAACACCTCTCTGCACAAGAACACGACTTTGATTTAATTTTAAAAATAAACTAAAACCTCCCGCGGCCCGGCGCCGCCCCTCCCAAAACCCCCACCGAGCCCCTGCGGCTCCCACTTTTTTAAAACCCCCTCCGGATGACCTTGACCCACTTCCCAAACCCATCCATCACTGTCACCCCCACCCCACACTTCCAACCCCACACCTGCCACTTCCAACCGCTGACCTTGAACTGGGCCAGGAGTGGCCAAAAGACACTACTAATGCCTACACGAATAAATGGTATATCTTAATATTAATTGCATAAAAATTTTATTTAATTTATAATAAGCGGCTGGTTTTTTTATCAGAGCTACGATATGAGGACTGGAATTTGGTTTTTGATTGTTTCCATGAAAAAGAAGTGAATACATTGCGGTTTAGTTCTTTTAGCAAAAATGTAGGCTAGTGAAAAAATCAATCTAGGTAAGGATATTTGTTTTTCATGAACTAAGTTGCAGGGGCCTTGAAAATTTACCTACAAATTGAAAGTAAAATAATTTAAAAGTAATAACAAATTCCATGAAAAAGAAAAATATTATTCGAAATTTATTTTGAATTAACTTATACTAAGATAATGAGTATTGTATTAAACAACATCTAAATACATAATGCTTAGGTTGCTTACAAGTATGTCGCTAGTTAAATTATTTATACAGAAGTTGTAGTCTACCTGTTCATTTTAATTAAACTTCAAAACTCACACCTGTATAACAATTTCATTTTGTTCTGTTTTTATTTGTAGAATCGTCTCTATCAATGGTATACCGTTCTAATACAACAATAATAAATAATATTTACACATATTACTCCCTTCATAGTGATAATAAAAAAAATAAGATAGTTTATAACAGTTTTTAGGTAAAATCTTAATATAAACCACTTTTTATATTAGATTCCAGAACACACTGTAAATATTTTTACTCATAATGGAAAGTGAGAGTATAAAGGCTGAATGAGTAAGGAACCTAGCTGCGTATAATATAAATGCACTCTTATGATGTAACGAGTAAAAATTATTCAATTAAAGGCCATACTAAATATTGTATTAAATCATTTTGATGATGAATTTATTTTCCAATATCCGTTGAATGACTGTGCAGTTTAAGTTATCATCCAAGCTCAGGCTCTGTGGTGGGCAGATCACATTTACGGCGAGTGTGGTTAGCACCATTAGCAGTTAGTCACCATTCCCCAGTGGCCGTAGAGGACCAGTCCGTATCACGGGTTGAATTGTGTTGCATGTTCAAGTGACCACGATAGAGCGCTGGACAATGGCTTTTAGAGATTTCCTTACATTATCAGAGCATGAAAGGTGCTAATCAAGTGTTACTCAAAATATATATTTTTTAAATATTATCACAAATTCACACGAAATTCGTGATTTTGTTTTAAACCATAGTCCTACATCAGTAATATTAACCAAATTGAAAATAAACAATTTCACTGTATAAGTTTACAGTGATGGCTGAAAATATTTCTACTTTACCCAATGTCAGTTTCTACAGGCGCCAATGTGATGGTGGTATTTGTCGTAGGAGGGGGGGAGGTGGAGGCAAAAGGAACAATTAACTTGTCAGGGCAGGAGACTCGTGACCAGGGTAGTGAGTGCTTTTGCAATTCAGTAATGACCCAAGTGTCTGCCCATTGTAATGATGCAGAGGAAATTTAGATAAATTGTTTTAAATCTTATTTTGTACATGTGTTTTCTTAATATTATTGTGATGTTTTATGTTCATTCACATGTTTTATGAAAATGTAAAAATATCTTTAATGTTTAATTTCCGATTTTCTTACATTTTGTGTCTTTGAATGGCATTTTTACAAGTTCGAATATATGAAAAAGCTAATATAGATATAAAAAATAATAAATCCTTTTTTTAAATGTAGTTTTTATTTACCTTTTAACAATAGAACATAAAATTTAACTTTTTCAACCTTAATTTCACTTAGTAAAAAAATATAATTTATAAAAAGTGATATCTAAAAAAATTTTATTATTAGACATTTACGATTATTTTAAACTTAAAACCTGTAATATATAAATCTCTATATTGGCTATTTTAAATACCGTATACTGTATACACTATCGAACCTAAACAATAATAATAACCTTTCTTATTGTGAGAAATGTTCAACAAAATATCTTGCTTTTATTGTTAAATTGCAATCGTCCAATACTTTTATATGCTAGGTACAACATGTTATACTGTATTTATGATCTCTACGATTGGGCGTTAACAAAACTTTCTTTGGCTCATTACATTTCGCACCATTTTGGATAATAGAGTTCAGGTTTCAAAGTTGAATTGTATTTTAACTTATTATTTGTATTCAATTCCGTTTATACAAAATGCAGAAGTGATATTACAATTTAGTTAGAGCAAATGCATTTCAAACTGAATGATGGATTACTTCACTGTCAATCAGGGATGGAATTTTATTTATTTTTTCACCTAGTAATACTAATATTTCACCAGTTATATTACTTATTTCAGAACATGTTGAAACCAATATGCTACTTATTAAATTAATTTTTTTAATGGAATACCGTTATCAGGCTATAAAAAAGTAGTTTTTAGCTATCTTTAAGGATCATAACTTATTACGGAAAAGTTATTGTTGAAATATTTAGCGGAGGTATTTTGTATTGGTTGGATATGGTTTTGTCAGAGACATGAAGATGATAATTAGTTGTAGAATTTCATGTGGCTTCAATGCAGCTGACAAAATCTTGGTAGATATCTAAGGATTGACCTCAAATGACTTAAGTTTATACGAATAATATTTAAAATTTATTATTCTTCAGAAACAAAGTTGATTTGTTTGTTAAATATTTATGAACACAATTTTTAAATGGCTATTAAAATTATTAAGCATTTATATCTTAAAATTAAACAAACTTTTATTTATAAGATGTAAATTAAATATAAAAACCATTTTAAAACACTTTATGAAATTGAAAAGCAAAAAGATTAATTTAATACAACAGTCTCAAGAAAGAGAGTTCAATCTGGAGTCAAATAGGCCCATAAACCTTTTCAGTCAGTCCAGGAAAACTGTCACCTTATATTTCCTTATAAAAGAGCCCTTTTCTATCCTCCTCTGACTTTTAATATATGGCTCCAATGTTGTACGGTATAATTACGCTATTAAATAAACAAATTTTGAGCCTTCTTATTTTTTCAACCTTTATAACCCTATTATATTATTCGATTTAAAAATGTAGAGGAAAAAGTTAAGTATATTATTGGCTCATTTGTTACAATCAAATTAATTGCATTATATTTTTAGTTGCTAAAAACGATAAGACACAATTTAGAGTACAGTACCAAAGAGTTTTTTACCATGGTTACAGCTACCTACAGTTATAAAAATTATAAATGAAAAACAAACCTCAACAACACTCAAAATATATGTACACTTATATTGCAAAAGAATACAGAAGGTAAATATGTGAAACGATGGATAGTGGCAATCGATTTCGACCGGACACACCGATCATCATCAGGCCCAAAGAGAGAATTATCTTGCCTGATAAGATACGACAGTGCGATTGTCATTATTCAACTTTACATATATTTACCTTCTGTATTCTTTGCAGGATAAGTTTAACTATATTTTGAGTGTTGTAGACGTTTGTTTTTAATTTCTGATTACAATAACACGTATCATGGTAATAAAAAAGTGCTTATAATAATTGAAGAAAATGATAAAATCATATTTTGATGTCCTATTAAAAATCATGTAGTAAAATTAGTTAATTATACCCCAAAGTAATATTCTTTAATAGGGAAAAACAGCAGACATGAGAATACTGTGAGTAAATCCTATGAGAAAACGCACTCCAACGTAAAACCACAGCTTCGCCTTATTTTACACGGGGGATTTGGGGACTTGACCACCAATGCCTGCTGCTCTTCTTACATGGCCTGACTGTTCTCTAGTGATGATGTATGTGTATGATCTTGTTGAAAAGTGAAGTATAGCTTGTTCAAAAAGCCCGGTATGGCTTTGTACACTTTTTATTTAAAATATTTGACATTTTAGGATAATTTTAAAGTTAGAGAAGCAATAAGAATGTGGATAAAGTATTTAGTGTCTGTAAATTTTCAAAGATTTCCTTTTGTTAACGTTTCCAGAGGATGTTTTAGTTGTATCCCACAAAATGACCCACTTTTGTTCCTAGTGATGAAAACTCCTATTTCTAAACGAAAATACTAGCCACGGTTTATGTTTATTAATTTAATAAAAAAGTTTATTGATTTTTTATATGTAACTATAAAAGTCACTGAAAGGTGAGGACGTCAATTTTACGTGTGTTGAAGCTGAAACCAGCGGAGTTTCAAACCAGTCGAGGCAGGTGTTGACAAGTTTAAGCAAACTTACCAGGACACCCACACCATTGAACTCGATAACATCTTTTATACCACTCTAAAACTATTCTACAATGGTTTTACTCACGTAAAACAGCCTCAAGATGTCAAATTATCCTTTTTATACAGTACATTTTTCGGACTTATTACAGTCCATCCTCTGCTGCAAGGTTCCAACTAAATACACATTATGCACATTGTTCAATGTTTGTCAAAAATAATAAAAGTATATATACAAACATAAATTTTACATTGGTGGCGCCACTACACATAGTTCACACGTTAACTCAAACGCACTTTAAAAATATATACACCAGCCGGTCTGGAGTCTGTAGGCCTACTCCAGACCGGCTGGTGTATATATTTTTAAAGTGCGTTTGAGTTAACATGTGAACTATGTGTAGTGGCGCCACCAATGTAAAATTTATGTTTGTATATATACTTTTATTATTTTTGACAAACATTGAACAATGTGCATAATGTGTATTTAGTTGGAACCTTGCAGCAGAGGATGGACTGTAATAAGTCCGAAACATGTACTGCATAAAAAGGATAATTTGACATCTTGAGGCTGTTTTACGTGAGTAAAACCATTGTAGAATAGTTGTACAACATAGGTGTCAAGGCTGATTAGATACCACTCTAAAGTTTTTTTAAGTCTATCACTAGTTTCTTTTTAATTTTACATTTCATGTAGACTTTATACGAAAATTAATAGATAGTGGACGTAGAGTTTTTTAATTCGTAAAAAGACCACAATTAACTACTTCTAAGACAATTTAGTATAGTTTTTAAAAGACAATATTATTCCCTTTTTGATTACTACGATAAAAATCTTTTGACGCTAAAAACAACAAAACATTCCAATAAAAGTAATGGTAAAGTCATACGTTATAATTTTTCCGGGTTAAAGAGTAGGTTGGGTGGAGAGGATGTGTTGGGCGGGGGGGGGGGGAATAGTCCCTAATTTGTAATTTACATATGTTGATAGTGTATTTGATAATTTATTTTTATTTGCAAATGGATCATCTATAAATCAGATTAAATTACCTCTGTAATCATCAAGAAAATGTATATTGTGAATGAATTATTGTAGACATATTTTAAGTAAATATAATATTTATATTAAGTTTTAATTGATAATGTTATACTATAAAACATTTAAAATGCAAAATGTACGTTTAAAACGCATTTTTTGCAAACAATAATATTTTTTTCTTGACAATTTAAACAATATCAATAACCAGCTGTTACCCGTTGGTTTCGCCCAACAAATTTTGTGTTTCATACATACAGCTTATTTATTAATAAAACATCATTCTTTTTCGTTGGAAGGGCTGCTAAAATACAAAGTATATTAATAGATATTATATTTTATACTAAAAAGCAAAACGAAGGACACGCTGTACCCGTTACTTAAAAAACCTAAATATTACTTTCAAACTTAGCCAAACAGCTAACGCACCTCTATTAATATAACCTCTAATAATAGAAGAAATTTATCTTTAATTTGTAGCACTCCATTACCACATAAAAAAGTTTATTGATAAAACACTATAAAAGAAAATATTTTTACTGGTAAAACTGTATAGTAAACCTAAACTTCGTTGAAAATAAGGTTAGTACTGAAAAAATTGCTTGTATTGGAAAACAAAGGAGGATAACGGCAGTTTGGGAAGGTTGAACATGTCGACGAGTATATTGTACGAGACTTATTTCCCTAGAGCTTGGAGACCATGCTCCAGCTTACTTCATAAACTTAGATTTTGACGGGAAAGAAATCTCATCATACCTTTTATCCCAGGGACTGGGATTTAACACGACTTTCTCTGCTACTATATATTAAACATGAAAAATATGTTTTATTGAAATTGGTTCTAGGCCACAATTAGTCATTTTGTTTCATTATTGTGTTGATAGAAGATGGTTAAAAAAAAACAGATGTATAACACAAACGCTATACTTAAAACAGTTATACAGTATATTTTTATTTTAATCAATTTAAACTTCAACTTGTGTTTTGTCTTAAAAATTTCTGCTTCAGTACTTAAAGATTTAAATTTTTCTTAACCGAATCAAACTTAATTTGGTTTTAATGATGACTATAACTCGCATAGTTGAAATATTAATTGGATAATCATTACTGTTCCATACTGTGTAACAATTTTGTCTTTTAAGTTACAATACAAGGTTTTGGAAAAAAAATAAAAATATATTATTTAATTATTAAATCTTCTACCCAGTTTAATATTTTATTAAGTGTGAAGTATATTACAAAATCAATATTAAAAAAATGTTTTGCCTTCTAGATAGAGATTCGATTCTAAATACAATTTGTTGAATACTAAACATTCGATTCTTATACTCGACTAAATAACACTTAAACTTAAAATAACATGACGGATAAGTATGTATTTACGACTTAAGCTGGTCGTTTTAGAAAAAAACACTATCTTATGCCTAAGATAAGGTTTTCACGTGAATAACAACAACACAACAGCTCCCTTGGGAAATTAGGGACGTTCTCTATCTCGTCTGCGATTTTGTAAGGGATTATAAACACTACTTACTGGTTCGAAATAAATTTAAAAAAAAATTCACTGATAGTGTAATGTTGCAATGTATAAATGTTTTTAAATCACATAAACAAGGTAAATATGTTTTACAAACAATAATAAATTTAATTAACATGTGGGGGTTAGTTTTAGATTTTTTTACTATCCTAGTATTTGCACCTCTTATGGAATAAAAAGCTTTGCAGGGAATTCCAATTATCAATCTCCGTCACCAAAACCTTCATTATGATAATATATGGGGGGATATACTATGTTCATATTATAAGAGTATCGTGACGTTATGTTTACAGTTTCAGGCCATTGAACCTCCCTTAGAACCCATAAAAGCTATAGTTTGTAAAGGTTTTGAAAATTAGAAAAACGATTACTATATTTATTATTCAAAACTGTGAACACATTTTAATTGACAAATTCTTGAGATAAAGCCTCGCCGGGCCTTCAGGACACGTATGCCTTTGACGTTGATGATGGTCTCTCCAACAGATGATTCTCGAGGGCTCGTTGGGTATTAATGAGACTCACGGGTGATTATAACATGTTTGCGGGTGGTTTGAAACCTATCTTTCATCTACACTCGCTTAATGGTGCAGCGTGTTCAAAAACCCCTTTGAATATTAGGACCCTTCAGTATTACATCGCTTTTCTTCGTGTCATTATGTTACGGACATGTTTTTCATTTATCAAAATAAACTTATTAGTAGGGAACGGCTCAGTTTGCGATTTCAAGTGGCTCGATTTTGATAATTGGCATTGTGTATGGTCATCTCATCAACTGTATTAAATAATAGTAGAGTAACCAAAAGGCAGGTAATAAGCTAATTAATACATTACGATCAGTAAATTGTCCTAGAAAAGGCTGATCGGGAACAATATCACAATAAAGAAATAGGAATAAATCTCGTCAGATATTTTTCGTTGTAATAATTAAAACATACGCCAGGTAATAAAAAGTCTTAAATAATGAATAATGTAGTATAGTTGTATAAAGTTTTAAATCATAACGGAAATTAAAATGAAAATACTAAAAACTCTTTTTTAAATAAACTGGCATAAACTATTTATATTTTATTTTTATTTTAAGAACATAAAAGCTACTATTAAACACGTCTTGAAACTTTCAAATACATTTTAGAACTACCAAGGTTACAAAAGGAAAAATACAAAAATATAAAAATATTTTACTATGATCTTTAATGGACACAAATGTTAGTGATTTTATTATATTGCATTGCATTGATGATCAAAAATGGATATGAAAGTTATCATTAAAATATTTTCCTCGTTTATCTAAAATTATATAAACTTTTATAATACGAGCAAATCTACTATCTAAATGAAAATCACGTCAATAATCTTGAAAATTTAAGAGATAATAATTGATCAAATGCAAAATCATTGGTAATAACAAATTGTTTATTATAAGTTACTGATAACTGATATTGGTTGCTTTTGTTGTAGAGGCTAATGTGCGTATCTTTTAATGAATACTTGTGTTATATGATAAAAAAGTAAAATTTATGAATTTAGATGTTTTTAATCGAAATGTATTTTTTCAAGGTACAATTATTTCAAAAGAAATCAAAAATTTCACATAAGCAACGTCGAGGAAGGGAGTTCAATCTGGAGACGAATATTCTCATAAAGTCGTTTAGAAGGACCAGGACAACTGTCACCTTATATTTCCTGATAAAAAAGTACTTTATTTCTATCCTTCTATAAAGCTAAAATGTTTGAAATTGTTCGATAAATGATTTCTGTATTGACTAAAAGAACTAGTCTCCCACAATTTTATACTTAAATACCCGTTGTGCAGTAATATTATTATATTTAATTTGTACCAACTTTAAATCATGTCATTCATATGCTCTTTGTTCTATGATTAATTGAATGGGATTAAATATTTGGCATACAATATAAAAATAATTATTACATGTATTATAAATAAAAAATAATAGTGATAAAGCCTCGCCGGGCGCTCAGGACACGTATGCCTTTGATGGTCTTTCAACGGATGATTCTCAAGGGCTCATTCGGTATTGATGATACTTATGGGTGATTATCCCAAGTTTATGGGCGGTTTCAACCCTATCTTTCATCTACACTTGCTTAATGCTTCAGCTTGTTCAATAACTTCTTTGTTTCTCTAGGAACCCCTTTTCTTGAAACAGTTTTCACTGCGTCATAATTTTCTGATATTTTATATATTTTTTTTACTAGATCAATTTAGAGAAATCTTGTGAGTAAAATTTGTTTGCTATAAAGTAAAATAATATAACTATATTAAAAAGATAAGATCTATTTATTTATTTATTTATTTTGCTTTGGAAGGAAAATTTCCATAACGTTAGTTAAAGTATGTGATCAAAACTTTTCCCTCAAAACCGTGTTTGCCCATACCTTGATCGCCTGATATAAAATGTACATGTATTCATGCAGCTAAGGAGAATGGACAACAGATTTTCATCCAATAGTGTTTTTCATATATTAAAATATTTTCACCGAAATATTTCATTATGTTATGTATTACTATAAAACGTGTTTCAAGCACTTTCGAGGCTAATAAACTTAGTTAACGAAAACTGTACACTTTTAGAAAATGCATCTCTGATGACACTGTATAAAGGTACAGTTAACATGTAGAAACGTTAAATTAGTCGGTATGTAGTAAAAGGAATGGTTTACACAGTCAATACTATGACTAAACCCGTTATCAAACACCGAAGTTCGTTTGACATTTGACATGATCGAACACGTGTTTATAGGAAATGACCCGTGTTCCCAGCTATATTCGTCAATGTCCCGGCCTGGGGGGGGGATAATAAGGAGGGGGAGGGATAAAAGCGTCGCCCGGCTTCTGCCATGCTACTATCGGCAGTAATTCCATTCTAAAATCTCAGTAACAATCAGCAACACTGATATGTTTCCATATGTGAAATAAATATTACAATTTTTTGGGTGAAAACCAATAGATTTAAATATATGTAAGAGTTCAGAAAGAGAGTTTATTCTGGAGCAAAATAAAGGCTCACAAACTTGTTTCGTATTTCCAGGAAAACTGCCACCGTTTATTTCCTTATTGAAGAGCCATTTTTAATCTTTTTCCAAAGTATGAATACCTCCAATCTTATAATCTCTTTGTCCTATATTAATAACCTCTTCAGAAAATTTTTCTTCAAAAAAGTTCTGCATAACAGTATGGCAACTTTATATTATGAAATATGTGATATGCTTAAGGTGATTTTGCGATGATTGGCATTAAATTAAGAAAGGTGTGTTTATACAAAATATTTTAACTAAATAATGGGGACGTTAACCCTTTACACCACAACAGATGAAAATTAAAAATTTCAAACGTTACTACTAATGATAATAACCTACGCGATCAAACGGGGGGGGGGCGGTCTATGAGGGATGGCCCAGTAAAAAATCTCAAATGAAAGCATACTTGATATGTAACAAACTGCAATGCAGGTGGTTCATCGATATTTAAATATTAAACAATCAAACTTTCCATTCAAATCCAAATGAAAACATATTTGACATAACTTTCACTAGATCTGCTGAGGTCGGGTATGGCATATTTATGTAACCTCCCCAACATTTACATATGTATGTATGTGTCACGAAGGTACAAATTGGAAATTTTCCTTTAGACCTCCTCAGGGAAAAACTAGTAGAGAATGTTTTCGAAATAATTAATCATATTTTTCACATTATCAACACTGTATCTATATTGATGGTCAAAGCCCGTAGAGCGTTTGACATTAAGCATTTTAAACATGTATTCATATAACACAGCAATTTTTGTAGGCAATAGTTGGTTTTGTCCCTTCCTAGCGAGCTCTGAAACTCATGGCAGCCTTCTGCTGGGTTGGGGTCGTCTTATCAGCTAAATATCCCCATACATAAGGATGTGAATGTGTGGTAAATCTTATATTTTGAAAAGTTTGTCTAACCATCCCTTCATTATTAAGGGGAACTACTCGATTGATACACCTTTTTTCTGACACTTACGTGGGTCTTTTACCAGGTGGGATATTTAATCGAGAGTGTAGAGCCAATATCACTCCATGGGAGACTCATAATTGAAGCTAGACAAGCTGATCGCAAATTGGGAATGATGTGGGAAATTGACTAAAATGAGATATTTTTCCTATGTTATTAGGATATTATAAATGAAAATAATACTTATATTGATCAGATTGCATTGTTTAGATCCCAGGACTGTTGCTATTTACTCGATACATCGAGCTATTGTTCTATTAAGCTTACATTTTATGCTATTAATTTTTACTAGTAATTACTAAAATGTACAAAATGGTCAAAACAGAATAGCATATTATTAAAGCTTATTCATAAGTTCATTTAATTTAACTTCCAAGAATTATATAATTACAGTCACTAATAGCAATCTTGTGGAAATATTACTATTAATTGAATAATTATATTTTGACAGCTGTTGCAATAGCAAATGCTAGAAAAACGTGAAGAACCGATGTTTATGTTGTAAAAAATATTAAACTCCGTATATTTTTCTTTTAGGTCAACTAAAATGTGGGTAAAGTTTTGACCTTTGAGCAATATCTAGCAATAACTAATATTGAAAATTTAAAATGTTGAACCAAACAATAAATATGTGGATTTAAATATGTTTGCCAAGTTACGACCTCTGTTATACGTAATACAATTAAGATTTCAATATGTGAGAGAAACAGTATTGAATCTGAAAGCAATCAATTTTGATACATCGTATATAATCTGTTAGGATGTTGAGTGATATCTCTTCTGTTTGTGATGTCGACCCTGAATATGACAGCTGATTCATAGGAATTCAACTGCTATGTTCCTGTCATTGATGCATATCATCTAATAAATACGTCCTGGTTGACAACGTTACTCATAGTATATATGCACAACTAAATAAAAATGAAAAAATAGTATTTATAAACAAAAAGAATGTAAAAAACAGCAATAATATTCACAGATGAGCTATAGTTTATTAGAAACAGTTTATTGTTATCTCGATATATATTTAACAAAGAATCCTTTTTTCAGTAGTAATTGTGGTGCTAAGGAATTAAGTTGTTACGTATATATTTGTTTGTGGGTTTGTGGTTAATATGAAGAAATTATGAGCACATAATATACCAACTCAGCCCCCATATGCCTTGATTGCAATATGATATATCTCTTATTATCCTTCTTAAATTCATGAATGTATACAGTCTGACTAAAATGGAAATTGTTGATCAGTAGTAGTGTTGCTTTCACCGAAATTATATTGCGGAATATATTTTTGCATGCACTCTCACATGTAGAAGGAAATGTTAGTGGTGAAAATTGAGTAACTCACGAAAGAATAAGAACGAAAACTACACTTGCAAAAAAATTTTATAATAACAATTATAATTCAATACCTCCAGCTTAACATTATTTATCCTAGGTATTTCATTGGGGGGAGGTATTTATCTTTACAGCCTTATATCAAGTACTGTTTCCAGTACCTTCTGCAATATTCTGCCACCTGTGCTCCAAAGACACCAACCGAACTGCCCTCACCCCCCCAACCCCCCCCCCCCAAATCTCTGGAAGGAGATCGGACGGTTCTCCTGGTTGACCCTTTGATAAAAAAGTCCAGACCGTTCGAGTCATCTTCTGTCTCAGTTTCAATTGGATCACCAAAGTCCAATTTTCTCGTTTGTGAAAATTTCCTACTTTTCAAATTTGTTCAGTTGTGTTGACCATCCTTATCAAATTCATTCAACACATTATGATGTGAATAAGGCCGTTATTTAATCACTTTTTTCACGCATAGGTCATTGCGATATTGTTAACTTTGGAAATCTTCTTCAATAAACTAACTCGAATTTCAGTTCTATAAATAGAATAGTTATTTTAAAGTTGTTAATTGAGAAGAGACTCAATTGCCCTTTTGAGGAAAACGATTGTGAATTTGGACTAGGCCTAAACTGAAATAAAAGCGAAACAAATTACATAACTTTAAAAATAATATGTAAAATGTATTAAATATGTATATATTTCTTATCAATGCAACTTGTTTGCAAATTATTTTTGGGTTAAGTAAAAGATCCTATAACGGTTAAGGGTTAAGGACACAACGCAATTGTTACATGAAGAAGAGATTAATATCGCACCCCAAGTCATGTGTCATATTTACAACAACGATTTGTTGTGCGCTCGTGAACGGCTTAACTAATTAAGCTGAGCTCCTGAATATGCAAACAGAAATGTGAAAGATACACTGTGTTAGTGGTGGAGAGTTTATTTTGTACTGTGTATTTTAAAATAAATATGTTTCGTTTTATTCTTATTTCTTATAAATAAAATGATGGTATGCAAGATTATACACGTCTGAAAAACATACCTTATCTAAATATGAGTTGTTTTATATTTTTGATTAGATTGTTTGGTTGAATGGATAAAAAATGAAATATGCAAACATTACAAATCCTTGTAAAATCACATTTAATGACTTTTCTTGTGAACTCAAAATATAACACATTAAGACTGGCACCTAAAAGTTATACATATGTCTTAATTAAATGCATGTCTAATATAAAATTTGTATTTTAAAAGATAACATATTATAATTTTTATAATACAAATGCGCGTAAGTAATAAGTTATATTATTATAATTATTATTTTATTATTAGGGATATACAAGACTAATGGCTATAGACAGTAATGCTTTTCTTGTTTTATTAATATATTTTGTTTTAACCGAGAATTATGAGTAAAAACTAGAAGTACCCTTTGTGGGTAGAAGGATGAACGGAATAAAGATGGTCAACCCTAAATTTAAGTAATTGTCTAAATTTTGCATGTAAAAATGTAGTCTGCAATCATTTGTTTTTATGCATTCTACTTATTTTTCCCATTGGTATGTGACATATCCTATGAATTTAGCGAGAAGAAATGACTTATTAATCAAAATAATAGATATTTTTATTTTATTTTTTTGTGTAAGGTACTAAGTTATAATATGTTTATCGTTTAATTACCGGAATTGTGCTATGATTTAAAAACTTATTATAATCAACACATTGTATTCTTCTACAGATTATTGTGAATATAACAAGCCAGGTGAATTTATGTTTTAAGTTGAGTTAAACACTGTTAACCTTTTTTAAATATAAATATTATGAAATCTACTGAACATTTTTATAATTGCATTGCTTTTTACTTACTTAAACTTAGGATAACTGCAACTAAGCTAGGTAATATTTTATCCCTTAACCACGCCCGTAAATTTCCCATTAGCTGACAAACTGCCCACCTGACTTGCTTCCCCAATGCATTTTTACTGGAATTTAACATTTAAGTCTTAAGCTAAACTATATTAAAGTTATTAAAAACTTTAAACTTCTTCAGCTGCTTTAAACAAATTAAATTTGAAACAAATTCAGCAAATGATAAACATTATAATTATTAATCCATATATCCCTTTTTATAATTAATTGTCTATAAGACCATAACCTGTTATGAAAACCAAATTTTTGCCGTATTAAACTTATGATAAATTGTTTTGTATGTTAAATGTACATTGTATATAAGTGAATTGTAACTATAAATGAGAAATTATTAAAAACATTTTATGGCTTAACAATGTGTTAAAAATTAAATAAATGATTATACCTCAAGGGTTCAAATAAGTTAGAAATTCAAAATATTATCAACAAATCTAGATATTAAATAGAAGATTATATTTAATTTTAAATTTCAATTATATTTTCAGGGTGTTCGGAATGGATTTTATAATCTTGCAATAACTCGGAAAATTTAGGTTACATGTACGTTCCAGGTACAGGTAATATTGACGTTCTTATCATAGAAAAAAATAACATAATTGATGAGAACGTAAAGGATTATTATATAGCTTGATGTTGTTGATTGACATTGGATTCTCTGTGGTTTGCAATAATTTTTTAGAAATGAATACTACTTATATATACTCACGACTTTTTGTTGTAGTATAGTGTAGTTTACTTGTATGTTTTGATAACACTTAAAGTTTGTTTAAGATACTTAAAAAAGTAATTTGACCCGTTGTATTTAACATAAAATTGATAAAACAAAGTTTTCCCTCGTACACAATTTAATAACTAATGGGTTTTTTGTCCCAATTTATGATTTTTTGCACAGTATTACAATTATGTTACGATTTAGAAAACAAACGTTAAAAAGTTTTATTTGTGTATTTAGGAAATGTAATGATCACGTAAGGTAAAAGTCAAATTTTATCAATACTTGGCACTTTTGTAAAAATGCCATCCATGGCTTTTTCCATGCTACAAAAATGCTTTATCCATAAACCCTGTTCTGAGTATGTAGGTTGCCCACCATATGAGTGTTGTAAGCAAATGAGTTAAACCCTACCGAGAGAATGTACATATACCAAATACAACCGACTAAAAACAAGATGTTTGGTCTCTTCTTAAAGTTTTCTTGCGAAAAGCCCGATAGAGTGGTACTAAAATTTAATGGTGTTTATTTGAATTTTAAATTTTATTAATGACTTTAATAAGGTTTTATAGTAATAGTATCAATATCAAACCAATTGTAAACCATGGCTGATTTTAACAAATACTCAGAAAAAATTGGAATCAGCCAGCATATTAAACTATCTTGTGATAAAGACCTTTAGCTGTCTTCATTTAGAGGAAATCATATAGGGATTTTTATTGGTCACTGTAATATCTTTCGAAGTTTTGAAGTTCATGTAGTTGAAAGCTATTTCCACAAAACTTGCCTTAAAAACGTTTCGTACTTTTGAGGTTATGGTATTTTTATTTTTTTGCAATTCAACTTTATTGAACATTTTATCTTGCCATTTTTTAGTTAGTTACCCTTCAAAGGCCAGGTCTGCGAATTTATTTTCCACTTATAAAAATACCATCAATCTTAAATAAATACCAAACTATGCCGATATATCTATATGTTCAAGACTTCCCCTAAAAGTGTGAAATGACAAATGTTACTTTCAAAAAGAAGGTTTTTAGTCATAAAACTAATCACAAAATGTTCACATTATTAGTTAATAAAAAAATAATTATTTTATTTCCCAGGTATTTTTAGGAAAATCGGGAAGTGAAATAATATGTAAATAAGATACTTGCTTTTATAACGTTTTATAATTTCTTACGAACTCATTATTTGTTGTTAAAATTAAAGGAACATTTATTTAAATTTTTTTAGTGAAAGATTAACTTTTATTTTAAAGTCTAAAAGAAATTACAAAATGATGCGATTATAATTTCAGAACAATTTCTGTGTTCCTTAAAAAATTATCAAACCACGTCAAAATAATTTTCCCAGCAAAATATTTAGTTGCATAGCAATAGTGCATCTCAGAATTATACTCCTGACGGATAAAATGGTTTATAACAACCTAAAATATCATCACATTACAAATATGTAGACTTTTATCGGCCAATTACTCAAAAACTAATATATTAACTGTTAACTCATCACATTAACTGGAAAGTGACTAGTTTCATCAATAATGATGTACTTGTCAATCCAAAATAGACATAGGTAATTGAAAATTAAAGTTAAATTCGTAATTAATATTATTAATATACATCGATCAAGGAATACTATTATTGTAGAAGAGTTAGTGCAACACAATTACAAGAATAAATCCCACGTATTATTATATTATATTATTATATTATATTATATTATATTATATTATATTATATATTATATTATATATTATATTATATTATAATTTATATTATATTATATTATATTATATTATATTATATTATATTATTATATTATATTAGGTGAGATGATTTCTTCTGTCGCAAATTGGTTCTTTAGAATAGGTGGTATTAAAAAACCAAATGGTAGTACATATGACAGGGTTTTCATTGCAGTACCACTTGGATTCTCTCTTTGGCTTACGTACTACAATATATTTGTAGTATCAAAAAAACATCCTTTCTTCGCTTCAGTCAATTGCTTCCTAACAACTGCTTTCATTCAATTTATTTTGTCAAAAACATTTTCCTACTGCAAAGACTTGAGAATTGAGGAAAGATTTGCAGCGGTAAGAGATGAGCTACAAAGAATTGGAGTAAAAGTAAGACTGACCAGAAAAGAAAACATCACATTCACCATTATGGTCATCCAGTACGTTAAGACTTTTCTCGAAGTATCATTATATGCTGAAACCTTAGAAATTACCACGGCAGTACTAATCCTTGATGTTTTATATGCATTGCCTCTCTATCAACACATGATGCTGGTGGGCTCACTCGAATCATTGTTCGCGGGACTCAATGACCACCTGATGATCGTGACCACGTCCGCAGACAAAACCCTGGTATCGACCGTCAGTCGCCGACTGGACTCTGTGTTCCGAGTACACTCCATGCTGCACGTGATCGTCAGTGACATCAACAGCCACTACTGGTTCTATCTGTTGATAATCTTAGGAAGCAGAATAGCAATGATCACAAATTTAATCTTCAGAGTCCTTAATACTTTGATAGAAGTCAATGATGAACTCTGGATGTTCTCATTAGCTACTCACTTATCTTTTATACTACCTTCTGCAATATTCTGCCATCTATGTTCCAAAGAGGCCAACAGAACTGCCCTCATCGCCCATCAAATCCTACAGCCACATACCCACCCTCGGCTCTGGGAGGAGATCGGACGGTTCTCCAGGTTGACCCTTTACAACCAAGTCGAGTTTTCTGTTGGAGGAATCTTCAGTCTAAATCTCAATTGGATCACCAAAGTGGCAGCAGCTGTGTTCTCTTATGTGACGATCGCTCTGCAGCTACAAGATGTTCAGTTGTTTGGCTCAAATGTTATCGATACATTCAACACAACTGCTATTAATTACACGCAAAGTGAGGCTTAAAAGACTTTGCTTATTTATGAAGGACTCAAAACAAAAATCATTGAAAACGTTAATTTTACAGAACTATTAAATGTTCTGATACTTAACAGGATGGGTCCCTCGGCTCTGGAAGGAGATCGGGAGGTTCTTCAGGTTGACTCTTGATAACCAAGTCGAGTTCTCTGTTGGAAAGTGTCGACATCTAAATTGCCCTATGTGACGATCATTCTACAATTACGATGTGTCCATATGTTTGAATCTAATAGAATTAATTCATTGAAGAATTTATCAATGAATAATACAGAAAGTTCATCTCTGTGATCAATGATACTGTGAACAACAAATCTATTTTGGTGAAACTTCGTAGAGTAGTTGTAAGTTAGGTTGCACTTAGCTAGTCTGTATAATATTTATAGAATAGAATGCAATACCTTTTAATTGCAAAATTATTAAGCGGTATGTTGGAAATTAAATGCGGTGTCACCGAAGAAACTGTCCTTGGTAGAATTGAATTTCTCATATTTATTATTAATTTTTATTCTTTTTGTTTTTGTGGAAAAATAATAGCATTTGCTGATAACAATGCTTTCACCTCAGTTTATGTGCGATCTGCAGATCTTCTACAGATCTCAGTGGACTGATTTTCTATATGATTTTCCAAAGCAATGTTGCAGCAATAACACTAACAAAAAGAGAAAGTCAATTCAACAGGTCAAAATTGCACTGTAAGTGAACAATAGAAAGGTTTAAAACTTGCAGCAGTTAGTTAAAAGGATTGCTGAACAATACGAGGTGAAATACGGGACAACTTCCAACAATGGGCATTGTTCTGCTGCATTAACATTTTTCTACACAAATTGAATCGTAACACTTAATTTCAAACTCTTAATCAAATATATTCTTTGTACTTTGCTGTATCTTTACCATCCTACAAAGTTTAATTAGGTAAAATAATATTCAAAGATATTCTAAAATATTGTCAAAATGCCATAGGAATTATATTTTATGTTGAACAAAAATATTAAATTTTTTATCTACCTTATTAATTTCTGTTTCATGACAGTTTTTGTAATGGCACCTTTCTTAAGTCAAGGAGGATTTCAACGTGTATAAATTATACGCTCTTTGTTTTAAGGGGTGACAAAACGGTCACGCAGCATAAAAAAATTCTCAGTCACATACAAAATGCTGATATATTAAATTAATTCGAATTAGGGTTTTTAATTTATGAACCCTAATGTACAATATTCTCAGTCTTTATACTTTCCTTTATTTATTATTTGTTTAAAGATCAACTGGTGCTCAAAAATCTAGACAAAATACTATGTATAAAAAAGTCTAAAAGCAAACGTTATAAGTATTATATGTTTTTCCCTAGGAAAGTTTTTGTGTGCTTTTTATTACCTATCTATCCAGTGTAAACATCTTTTATACACGTTCTCATGGATAAACATCATAGTTCAATATAGTGCAGAGAGTTCTTACTTTTTTATATTTGTTTAATCTCACGCATGTAATTAAAACATTTTATTACAATCAATACCTTTTGAAAAGAATTAGAATAAACCTAAACGTACACGGAAAGAAATGATATGATTGCAAGTACAATATAGTATTATAAGCAGAATTATGGTAACATATATTAGATTTCTCCTGATGTGCCGTTGGTTGGACTTAAGTTCTACGATAAACTCTCCCATCTTTAAAATAATGTTGTTGCTACGCTCTTAACAATAATTATGTTATCATCTGAAGTTTCTGTTTAAGATTTTTTTGCGTCACTCACCTTCATGAATTGTGGAGGCGGTAGTCCTTGTCAAAATTTGATAAACACATAAACGCACGAAAAAAATCGAAAAAAAAACACCAAAATTACATAGTCTGCACGTTTTTGAATCCGACATTTCGCCGCACCTAGGTGTTAACGTGCGGCTTTTTCAAGGTCCCTTAATTGATCGCGATCGCGGATGCGTTGCGACCGTCTAACCACGACTCAAAGTCACGACGATGAGTCTTTTATTAACTATGGATTTTAATAACACATTTAACAGTCTTAAAACTAAGATTGATATAAATATTTTAAATATAATATGCCTGATCATTACATCTGTACTTCGATAAAAAAAAAAAAAAAAAAAAAAAAAAAAAAAAAAAAAAAAACTCAATGCTTGATAAAAAGTAAATGTTTAAGTTCCACAATAGGTGGAAGTTAAGTCCTATAACCAGAGTTGGCACTGATCGTAACAATACTAAACCTCAAATTTTATCATGACTCAGTTGAATCTTAGAGTGCATGGAGTTTAGAGTCTCAATCTTGAGATTTTATACGGATAGTTTTATTTAGTTGAATTATTTTTCGACTCACCTAAAACAAATTTTTAAAAATCAAAGATAAAATGTTTTTTTACGAATAACCTTATCTATATTCTATATAACACATTGCGAGTTATTTTTATCATACAAAAATACATAGTTTTTGTAGAAACATACGAATTCTTTGGCTTTATCTTAACATTCTGCAGGGAGGCTTGTAAGCCCAAGGGTACACAGGTTTTCGCCTGGAAGACGAATGGCCCCGTTTTGCCTGACAGAGACAAATATTCAGTAAACATTCGCGTTCTCCACTCGACGCGGCCTTCTCGATGTAAAACTGCGTTTACAGTTATTTCCGTATTCAAGCATGATAACCACTTATAAATTAGATAACAAATTTATTATACAAGGTAAAAGGTGGTTGTATATAACTATATTGCAGAGAATTAGTATACTAAGACCACACGTTAAGAGATGTTGTCCATGACATTTACCATATTATGTATAGCTTTAGGGCAATTCAATGTGCCATACAAATTATCTTTCTTTGTTGATAAATAAAAATTAAAAAACTACTAGTTAAGGACTGCCTATGATTTTACTTTATGTAACTCATAAAAATTACATTGCACCAAGCAACTTTAATAATCCAAATTCTATTAAAATTAAAAGTTCAATTTAAATGTTTATAAGGAAAAAAATAGTTAGAATTATTCATGGTTGAAATCATAGATAAAACTATTAATGTTTTGCAATAGTTCTTAAATATAACTAATGATGTTTTTGGGCCTTGGCGACCTCAAAATGGAAGTCTTATGGATTTGGGATTAATTATTACCCTGACTAGTAATGGAGGAGTTAAACACATCATTAGTTGCATATACATACATTTAACAAAATACCTAGGCTAAATCAAATAAAACTTTTAACAAGTCATTATTATGGCTAATTAATAATTATTTAGAAATTTTTATTTCCAAATTCAAACATATTTTTCTAAGTAAAAATGTTAGTTAATAATGAAATAACTCCAACAGTTTTGTAACCACTAGTACACCCTTTGTAGTACGTAGCGCTTTGTAATATCGGTAAATTAAAGCAATACTTTGTTGGTTGAATGCCATTTAAGTTCAAACGTCTTTGAGATTGTTTGAATTTTTTTACCTTATTTGGAATATGTATTTAATGATAATACAACCGATACAGGACAATTATTTGAAATACTTGTAATTAACTAAGTTGCTTGTAATTAATTGGGTGAGTTGTGAAATAGTGTTGAGAACGTTATAACTTAACTTATAAGAAGTAACGCGGGTTTGAATCTTCACGCTGTCAAGTAGTTTTCATCTCAACCATTCACATAAAAAAAGGATTCATTTCAGATAAGTGTATAATATTTAGACACCCGATTTCAAGGAAATTCTCCTAATGTACATGAATTTGCAATTTAGAAAGTTTTTTCCCAATTATGTTTATTCTTGTTACTCAAAATTATATTTACATATATTAGCATATTGAAACTTAATGTTATATGGTGTTCGTTGCTTTTTGCAACAATCAGTTATAACAGTTAATGAAAATGCCGTTTAATATACTGACTACGTAAAATAATGTCAAATTAATTACTGCTGAAAAATAAAATTACATAATAAAAATTTGATTCCAAAATTATTCCATTGCACAATTTGAAAACTACATAAGAAGCTATTTTTTCATGAGATTTGGTGAAGAAATAATGTACCAGTAATGAAACGTCAAAAAGTTTAGGACTTAAAGTGCCCAAAACACTTAAAGACTGTTTTCTCCGAGATAGGTTCTATTAATTTCCACACGTTCCGGCAGAACTTTAATTAGGAAGCCAAGTTTGACAGCCCAGATTCCGATTTGGCTGTTTTACTAGAAAGTTGCTCGGATCGAAAGTAGCTAATTAAATAAGTTTCACTTAAGCAAGAAGTTATTTATCTAATTGGCCAGAGTATATAATTTCTTATCCCAAAATCGTTTAGGTAGTTATCAAAAGTATAGACCTTTTCTTTACACGATAACATAATTTTTTTTTAAATTTTCTATTGAAATTTTAAGTTATACTATTTATAAACGACTAAATTATTCTGATAATGTTTAGTATAGTTTTTACCAAAGCCGTAACGTTAAGGTGTGGCTACATATAGCAGGAAAGGACACGAAAAGGAAACTGACGGGACAGTTTCTGATGAATGCTTCATGTGTTATCAAATGTTAGCGGCTACACGTGACAGAACGGGACACGGAAAGGACACGAACAGGACATTCGCCATGTCGTATGGATCGGCAGATGAGCATTCATTCGCCACTGTCGTATCCTGCCCATATCCCGCCCTGGTACTGTGTATCGCCACCCCTCCCAACACCATCAGAAAAGTCTGACGGTATCTATGTAGTGAGTGTGGCCGCTTGCGGGATGAGCAGTGTCGGACGGGTGCGAGAGTAACCTCCCGCCTCAGAAATGTCTTGTCTTTATCCCGATATGAAGAGCCACCCCATCATAATTTTGTCCGTGTCCCGTCTGTTCCTTTTCCGTGTCCTTTCCTGCTATGTGTAGCTGCACCTTTAGCTGTACATGTCATTGTCACGATTCGTGTGGTACGCGGACATTGATGTCCGGTAAATCCATGTTAAATCCCGTTATCATTATTTCTCGGTTTTCATAGGTGTTTTTGTGCTTGTCACTGAGGTCATTATAAGCGCCTTGTGGATAGTGAAATAAATTAAGGTACGGCTACACATAACAAGAAATAATACGGAAAGGAAACGGACAGGACACGGAAATAAATCTGATGGGGTGGCTACACAATCTGGATACGGACAGGACATTTATGAGGCTGGAGGTTACACGCGCACACGTCAGACGTCGGGAGGTTACGCGTGCAGCCGTCCGACACTGCTCATCCCACCGGCCGGCCGTCACACTCACTACGCAGAGCTACCGTCAGAATTTTCTGATAGTGTCTTAAGGGGTGGCTACACATACCAGGACGGGATACGGACGGGATAAGACATTTGGCGAATGAATGCTCATCTGGTGATCTATCCTACACGGCGAATATCCTGTCCGTGTCCCATTATGTAATGTGTAGCCGCTCCCATTTGATAACACTGGGAGCGTTCATCAGAATCTGTCCCGTTAGTTTCGTTTTCGTGTCCCTTCCTGCTATGTGTAGCCGAACCTTCAACAGTAAACTTTATAAACAATTCTTTATTTAGAATTCCTTATATGTAGCAACAGCGTTTAGGTCCAAACAATCTATTTGAGAGAATCTCAAGTCAAAAAACTAAAGACAACATATTTTCAAATGTATGTCGTAAGAGTACACGAAAACGTTTATGAAGACGTTTATGTTAAATAAATTCAGATCTATCTTGTTTGCAAGTAAAACTGTTTGGTTGTACATAAGTGTATGTTTTATCCTCATAAATTTCATTTACGGTTAGTTATTATTACCTTCTACTCTTTTTATGTTAATTTTAAATCTCTTTAATTTTAAAACTTTATTCATTGTTATAAATAATACAATTATAATTATAATAATTAATACAACAGTGTGACAGCAATAAAGGAAATTTAAATATTTCCAAATAGACTCAAGGTCAGTGTTTTTTAATGGAATGCTATATTAATGTTCAATTTGCAATACAAAATTTCCAACTTCAAAAATTTAGGTAGTCATATTATAGAAAATATCTGGAAGTAACCTACACTTTAATAAAATATTTAAGATTTTTATGACATAAATAGGGATAACGATATTTAGTGTAACTAAGGAAATTGTTATGTTTAAAATATATAAAGTTATCAATTAGGACACTCTAACACTGTATACTACATTGTTACAATTAAGTCTTAAGAGAGTTATACCATGGGGACTTAGTATTGCTATATGATCGGTAAATCGGAACTGCCAAAAGATATCAACTCATTTAGTCATTTAACTTTATAATACAGTTTATAAAATTATAATAAAACATTATAGTAATTTAACATATATACTGTATAGTAAAATTGTTGATCTCTTTAGAGAGCTAAATCCAGGGCACCGCCTATTGAAGCCCAGCTTCACTTGTGGAGCCTGTGTGAGAACTGTAGACCTCTTTTCAAGGCATGTCAGGTTTTGAATGTTTATAATGTAGCTTATATATTTGAGTGTCTAACAGTCATAATATACAATTAATCAAATTATGCTCTGAATTCTGGAGTGCATGATTATTCCACCAGAATCAATACAAACCTGCATTTAGACAAGTTATTAAAATGTTTCCCTGCTGCAGGCATAAGAATGTTCAATTGCACAGCATTAGAAGTGAGGCGTCTGGCAGAGCGCAGATTTAGTGTTACAATTAAAGCTTCTGTATTGGACAACCTATTTTACAAAATGTCAGAATTCAATGAAGCGGATCGTTCAATAATAGTAGAATACTTACTTGTAGATCATTGAAGCATGAAGGTCCATCATGCTGCAGCTGTGTTTAAATTTTCTTTTTTTATATTGGATTTTTAGTGGTGTGCTTTTTACATGGACTTATGCATGGATTGCTTTATATTGCTTGTTTTTATATATGGACTAATTTTGAAAGTCAAGAGGACAACCTTTACTTGAACAAGAGGAAGTAGCTTTTCCTTTAGTTTAATGGCCAAATGAAATCATTTTCCTCCACCTACTATCTAAAGCCGTATTTTACTCCTTTGGAATAGACTACTAACGAACTAGTTGTTATCACATGTGACTTGAATACTAAATTGCTTTAACCTACGGAAAACTTAACTTTTTAGCCCCCGTGGTGAACATAGGTTAGTGAACTAAAGTTAGTTACATAGGCCTAAGTAAAAACATTGAAACGCTACGGTCAAATAGTTAGTGGATGCGACCTTGAAATGAGGCCCAGGAGGAAGTCCAGTTTGTATGGACGTGAGGTTTGTGTCCATCGACTGTGTGGTTTTCAGGGTTGCTTTCCCCAGAGGTGATTTTCGGGACCTGAATCGGCCCGTATTTGACTATGTTCGGGCTATAAATTATACGATATACTAATTAAAATCTCCGTAAGATTTTAACTACAAATTAAGTTAAAACGAATTAATCACTATGAAATTAATAAACACAATACACTACAATAAGTAATAGTAAAATTTTTTACTGCATTAAAACAATGCCCCAGTCACAGCAGACCTGAGTACTCATGTGAACAACAAAAATAATGTTAAAATAAATATCTCTTTCCATAAAAGTAAAACCCTTCTTGCTTAAGTGAAACTTATTTCATTAGTGACTTTCAATTTAGTGATCTGAGAAACTTTATAGTAAAACAGCCAATTCGGAATCTTTTCTGTCAAACTTCGCTTCCTAATTAAAGTTTTGCCGGAACGTGTGAAAATTATTATAACCAATCTGGGAGGAAACAGTCAGTAACTGTGCCTTTCAATATAATTTCTAAACTTTGAGGCGAGTTTTTTTTCCGTTAAGTTCTTATAAAATGTAGCACTTAGGTATTTAATTTAATAATAATTTAATAATAAATTTTGTAAAATTTCCATGAAAACTGGACACTTAACGTTTCATACATATTAAATTCATTATATTCTGAGAAAAACTAAATTTATACTAAATGAAAGCTAATTAACTAACGTACCTGACGCCATGACCTAATTAGAGCGCATTGAACTGTGACAGTACCGGTGGTTTGCCATCACTACTCATCTATTCTAAACTTAAATGACTTTAGAAGTTGCAAAAAATTAGTATTTTTTTATGATAAAAAACTGAACGCAAGAACAAATTTTGAAATATATTCTTTAATTTAATGCATGAAATTTATTGTTAATATTAAATCTTAGATCTAATTTTACCCATCACAATTCTTCTTTTCTTTGCCCTAATGAAATAAATAACATTTTCAGATTGTCCCGGAACTCCCTGGCACTTATTTGTATGTTTTTTGTTCATTGACTCGAGAAAAAACACGTTTTACAATATAATCATTGGTCGCCGGGGCTTAGTTTTCTGATGTCTGTCAGTCCGTGTGTAACATAGCTTAACTTATGAGATCTTTAAAACCACTTAAGGAATGGCATTGAAAATTGATATGACAATCTAGTACATCAAGACTGTTTTACTTATGAATTTTTTAATTTCTTCCAGTTTCTGTTTCAATATGGAAGACATTTAAAATTGTTGAAGTTAAATATCTAAAATTTAATGTGAAATATTTTTTAAGTAGTAGAAATTGTAATTTTGTTTTTCTTTTCTTAAATACAAAGTTTAAAATCATCCAACCATAAATGGTGGAGAAATTGACATTTTTCTAAACGAAAACGTGTTTTTTTTTTCTTTTTTTAGTTTTCCTATTAAAATCCTGTTAGCGATTAGGCAAATTCCAATTTCTCCATTGTTTATGGTCAGATGATTTAGAACTTGGCATTTATGGCCAGACAATTAAAATTTACACAATTTTGGTGTTTCATTATACATTCTAATACATTTAACATTGTTGATATATACTGTATATAAAAAAAATAAAGTGGTCGCCATTTTGACTGAGAAAATTATAGAAATGTCAATATTCAAAATTTAAACAGTCTTGATGTACGTAACAATCATGCTAAGTTTCAACTCAATAACTCATTTGGTTCTAAAGAGATAATGATCCAAGCCAAAATTATACATGGACGGATAGAAAAAAAAAATAGGCCGCGCCATGGATACCAATGGTTTTATTGTAAAATATGACTGTTTAAATAAAATAGGGTTACTTATATTCAAAAAAAAGAGTTTCAATAAATAACTATTATTGTCATGCCCGTTGATAAATCGTACCTTAGTCTTATCACACCGTTGAATTGGAATATAGAGAGGATTCCAATAGACTTTGATTAGTCGAGAAGCAAGTCCTCTAGTGGGGAAACACAAGTGGATATCTGTATACTGAATGTCATGCCAAACGTAGTCATTCGTCCTCTGGTGTATCCATTTTTTTTTTTTTTTTTTTTTTTTTTACATACGGGGTTTTTTAACTGTCGGTTTAATTTTTAAATATGCCAAAAATCTAATTAATCGAACAAAAAAGTAGCACTTTCATTTCCGTAGATTTTCACTGATTTCACAAATATATGGATAAATTATCAATACTTTACCATCCCTTCAAGTTAGATGATGAATTATACACAATTACTTAAATGGCAATTCAAATGTTCTTTTTCGATTATTTTTTTATACAATTGAAGAAATCGGCATACAATAATCTGGTTTGAATCGTCACATTTGAATAGTCAATTATTAGATCGAATAAACCAATTTGATCAAACCTCTTTTAACACCTGCGCACTCTTACAAATGAGTTGTGGATTCAATTTCATCAGTAGCCAATACAATCCTTTTTCACATGTTATACTAATGAATATTTTATCTTTAGATATTGTATATATTTTTAAATTTATTTAGTAAATTTTATTTTATTTAGAATTTGTATAATACACCAGGAAGCTTAAATTTGGGATTGTGTGATCAAATAGCACCAGTTTGATAGCTAAAATCGATATCATAACATATTTGTTCTTATTATGTACATGACACCTTGCCAGAATGACAAGTGTAAGTAGATCATAGGTTTATTTTTTATGTTTAGGCTTCCGTATTACTTAATAAATAACAAATACAAAGCTTACATTACCTCTTGTACAATTTAGTGGTCCGAATGTTTAACACTTATGCCACATCAGTTTCGAAGCTAACAGTCTCAATCTTCAGGCAAATACATAAACATGTCAAATTAAATGTCACATAACATCAATCTCAAGTGGGTCGTTAACGAATAAGGTTCATCACGAAACTTAAACTTTTACACACTTGCCCAAGTAACATCGCACAACGGGTGAGTGCGTAGGTCTTTGGTTATCACCTGGAGCCTACTCCTTATGACTATTTAATTGTGGTGTATCCTACTTTGACATGTACTATCCGCCTTCATTATAACAATGGCAGTGTGATAAAGTAAATTGGATCTAAAGGATGCTTAGTGTATGCAATTTTGTCTTTCGAAATTTTCATTTTTTTCGTTTCCATTGTTTCCGGGTCTGTTCGTACTACGTTGTATATTTACAAATTCCTCTAGACAGTCTTAATACATATTGTCCTTTCTTAAAAATATTTAAAATATTAACTTTATTCTGAAAATCCCTTAAGTTATTTCTGTTATTAATGGCGTATGTTAGCGAATTGGATTTTATTTTTGTTTGTTTGACGAAACAAGAAAGTTCCTTTATACGTTCTTTGCATGATCTCTGATGGCTTGTCCTACGTAATTGTTATTGGTTAGTCAAGGTTAAGCATTGCATTCGCGTACTGATATGTCGGGCTACCTGGAATTAAGTTTTTAGGGTGGCACTGTAAAATTGTTGACTTGTTTTACGGACAATCACACAAAACACAATTGCAAATGCCACACTCTCACGCCGCAAAACACACTCTTACACACACACACTACTATCACGATCATTATAGCTCATACTCTTTGAAAATCTTTGTTGTTTTCAAATAGTTCAAAGCTTTTGTTAAATGGCAATGAATATGAACTAATAAGCACTAGGAGAACCATTGAACATTATAAGACATTTTCTGACCGTTCGTTAAAAATATAAAGTGTTTGTGAATTTTGACTTTGATATTGTATACTCTTTAAACTATAATTTGTTGTTCTTTTTAATTAGACTATGCCTTGCGGAATGTATTTCTATTCAAGTAAATAGGAATATACTAACTAGTTTTATTAATCACTAGTGAAAACTACTTCTTATTTCTTTGGACAGGAAGATAAACGCAAACTGTCATGTACTTCGGGTTTTATTGACAATGTTAAGACAGTGGGTTTGCCCTCCCCGGACTCTGAGATTCAGCCAAGTCCGGATTCAATTTGAGGTCCAGTCTCCTAACACAATCACTGCCAGCCCTGGTCATCGCAATCCTTGTTGTGAGGCTTAAACCGTTTATTAAACCTTACTTTTTATCAAGATATGTTAGCTGGAGTTTGTAGAAGTTACAAAACTAGGTTTTATACTTATAAGCAGAAGTAATTCCTTCATTTAACATCGTGGCTGTAGGCAATAGAAATAAAAGACGTCGATTTTTCATGGATTTAAAAAAAAATTGTCTTTACAAAACTGAATTTTTTTAAATAAATAGTTAAAAATTATTTGTAATATATTTACCATGTGAAACTATGTAGCTTTATTTTGTGTGATGGACGTATATATTGTTAGAATTTCTCTTGCAGTGTCTGTAAAATTAAGTATAACTAATAATTTTTATGAAAAATAATTATAAGCAAATACCATAACATTTCTTACAAGATAGCTTGGATTACATTCACTGCAATATGACACTGTTAAGATACCACAACTGACTCTGTTATGAGCCAATTGGGAGTATTGTCTTCGTAAAGCTTCGTAATTTATTTTGATGGTATTTCACAACCAAAATGTTCCTTTGAATTTAACAATATTACCGTGGTCTTAGTGGGTTTGCGGGTCGTATTATTGGTCAATAAATTTCTACTCTAAATTGTAGCGTTCACTTTCTGAAAATAGTCTTCTAATTCCTGTCATATATAAGTTCATAGAAAACGTACTTATATATCATTTTCTTTCTTTTCATTTATGACATTGCTACATCGTATGATCTTTAATGAATGGTTTATGTGAAAACTTTAATTTACACCGAAGACATTTGACTTTTCATTGTTCTGTGATTGTTTTATCCTATACTCTCATACGAGTAAGGTATGAATGTATATTGTATTAATGTATGTCTGGACACGGATCTCAAAAACGGCTTAACGATTTTCTTCAAACTTTGCAAATATCTTAGTTATTGGGATAAAAATAATATAAGTACAATCCTCAATGCCAGGAAAAATCTGATTTCTTTGTAATCTTTAAATTGAAATTTTAAAAATTTTAACATTGGTCTTATGGAGCTAAAAATCAAAACATATAAATGATAAAATCAGCTGACTCAACTGTTAAAGTGCATACCACGTGTTCCAGTATAAACAAGTGGTTTTGCTTGGCAGCCGGTTACTAAATTATAAATGGTACTTCTGTAAGATAAAAATAATTTACTATTTTTTTAAATCTACTTCATTACTGATTATGAATGTTAGACAAATAAAAGTCATGTAAAAGTATAAAATAAGTCAATAAATTTGTAGAATTGCATTTTAATTTAAAGACAAAAGCATTAGTAAAAATTATGAAAAAAACTCTTAACTAAATAATTAGAAATCACTTGTTACAGATTCAACATGTGTTTCAACATTATAGACCAGAGTGCAACAGCCGTAGGCCTATATTTAAACAGGCTGAAAGGCGAGCGAGCAGAGCGAACGAGTTCGTCTTTAATTGCACTGGGAATTTTAGCACACTGTAACTGATATTACCATAAAGAATATTATTGCTTGAGTTTACCGAGCAAATGATGGGCTCCCAGGTACTATACACTACTAGTAAGAATATAACGAATATAAATAGCCAAACCCGGGTTATAGTATCGGCTTTGTAAACTTAAATTGGAAAAACTTCAACAACAAAAGATTAATAAATTTAATTTAGGTATGGAACTATTTTCATAATTACATCTGGTTTTTGATAACTTTAACTAGTTGAATATACAACTGGTAGTTTCACGAATAAATCTTTCTCATTAACTAAAATTTAACTATTTAATTTCATTCTCTTTGGAAAGTAAGCGTTTCAACCATTATTATTATAATGTCGGCCTTAGTCAGTAACAAGACTACAAGATCGTGCCACAATCATCCTACACTCATCCCTCATTCATACTTGGCTTTAAACTACCTATTGAGTTAGGTCGCCATTTCAATAAAGGTATTAAAGGTATCAAAGGTATTAAAGTGCAATACGTTTTAAAGGTTCTAAAAACTATTTAATAAGGTTCTTGAAATAGGACACGAAATGTTTTTTCGTCATAACTAACATGTTACGATTCTAGTTAAGTTTTTAATGCAACAGAACAATTCCCATTGTTTAAAGTTTTCCCGTAATTTCCGCCTCGTATTGTGCCGCAATCCGTTTAACAAACTGCTGCAAGTTTTAAACCTTTCTATTGTTCACTTACAGTGCATTACGACTTGTTCAATTGACTCTTTTCTACTTTTTTAACTCTTATTGCTCTGTAATTTATTAAATTTACATTTTGTAGCAAGAAATAAATACACTTTTTCAATACTGATAATTTTAACAGGATTTATTATTACGTTTAATAAAAAATGAGATATTTACATTTTATTGCTGTGATGAATTAATGTATACCATGTTAAAATATATACCATGTTTGGGACTATTTGAATAATTTCATCAGGATAGTTTAATACCTAAAAAACGATAAAAATATTGTATTGTTTTAAAGTTTTTTAAACTACAATATAAAAAACTCTAATATAATTTTTAATTTTACATGTGTTTATTGTAATACCAATGTACACGATCTACTCTAAAGCTAAGAAACAAATAACCAACCAATAACATTATTGAACTTGATTGTTAAATTTTGTATATACAGTGAAATAATTTTTATTCAAGTAGTAACCCACTTATTATTTTTCTCAATGTAACAAGTTTAGATTCAGTGCTAAGCCATTAGTTTATCCTCCAATAGAGATGTCACAGATTTACTCTTCACACAGGTTCGAAACTTATGCTTATCTTGATAACCTTGTATTCATCCCTCCATTAGCCTTTTTGTTTGTTTATTAATTATAAGAAGTATTTTATTTAGAATTTTGGTAATTTTTAAAGTAAACATTTTACTGTAACGTTAGAGAGAATTCTTCGTTATATAACACTCCATAAATTTAATAAAAGAAGTTAATTGGTAAGTGCAATTAAACAAAAACTCCGATACAATACGGTTTTTATTGTACCTAAATGTTTTATTCGTCATATTATGCTAACATTGACGAATGAGAAACATTACAGATCCCCCAAATTTACATAAAAATTACCTTTTATCCTGAGTTGTTAATATAAGCTACACAAATATCAATGAAAACTATATTTAATACAAATTAAATAAATGAAATATAATTACCATTGAATATTCAAATAAAAAAGTAAATTAAACCATTCCTACAAGATTATTTAGGATTTTATTCCATCTTCTTAATGTTTGAAACATTCCTATTCTTCACTTTCAGTGCATTTTGAAGCGTTCAGTCAAATATAGTTTTGTTTTCTTTACTCTATGGATATAACAGTTACATAAATTAACATTATACCACAATTTATTTTCTATATGATGTATTACTGCAAGTTAAAATAAAAAAGGTATTTTAATAAAATGAACTAAGAAACCTCAAAACACTTAACATAAAACGTTTTCTATAACCTCATCCTCATCCGAGTGCCAACCGCTAAAGAAAAGAAAATCTAAAATAGAAGACTAGGACGTTTTCCTGTTTTTTGCTAAATGTGAATATCCAACACTTTAATATCTGATTAGAAACTCGTCTCTGGGTATTGTGATGTAAGGTCTCTTGAAGTATAAAGATAAAAAACTATTTAGGTTATATAGGCTATCTTGTTTAGGCAAATTCCACAAAATGTCTTCAGACCATTTAGGCTTCAATACATAAAAAAATATTATTTAATTTAAGAACAATAGAGATGTATACATTATAAGGATTTAAAAAATACTAATTTCTTTTGGATATTTAATTTGGATAACCCAGTATTTAACATTGAGTTTTTATTTTTTAATATTAACAGTTGCAAACTTGTGTAACCACCGTAAAAGAATAATACATATCAATAACTTTAATCAGGCTGTGAATGAAGTATTGTTATGTCAATACAAAAAGTATATAAGAATTACAAAAAATTGAATATTTTCTCATCCATTTCCAATGTAATACTATACCTAGCTCTATAAATAGCTAATTCTTAATTGACATTAGGATGGAAAACCCATTTTTAGAACGTTGAGACACTCCCTGATCAAAACTTCGATGAGTGGAAAGCCGAGACGTAGTGGGTTGTGTTGAGGTGACACACGGCACCGGATATTGCTGGTTTCACCACCGGAAGCGCACCTGCAGACTGACAGCGCTCTACCGTCGGACTCTGGAAACTACTTACTGGTAATAACGTTCCGTTCATAAACATACACTCTCATTGTTCTCATTTCACATAGATATTATCTGTTCCGAAACAATCAAGTTTTGATATATGAAACACCAAAACTATTAATCCTGGTTGTGTATAGGGCTTACTACATTTTTTTATTATACTAAAAAAAATTACAGATTCTTACATAAATATTTTTTATTACAAAAAATGCGTACTGTCCTTTATTTTTAAAACACACAAGTTATTGGGAATTAAAAAATAATTCTTTTTGTAAGATTATTTATCACCTTTTCAGTTAGAACCTTTTCAGACAAATTAAAAAGCGAATACTGAACAACTACTTTAAGTGTAACTTTATATTTGAAACTAAATTAGCTTATGAAGCTAAGTACATAAAATAATTGAATTCAAATGACGAGTTTATGCATAGAAAATATGTTTTTAACCAAACCTGTTAAGTACGTTTTCAGCCTCTGAGACCTTACTTTTGCTCTAAAATTTATTGATTTCAGTGAAGAATTTTAACATTATATTTAATATACTCACAAATGAGCACATCAATATTTTCCCCAGCAAAGTTGCCGGCCACGTGGCGGAATTTATAAGCCGGTTGAATAGACAGCATCGTTCCAGGTCGGAAGTTCGGTAAAGCTCCATCTGTCGTAGCGAGTCGTAGGCGCCTAATACTGTCGTATTAGAAAAGCAACCAATGGTTTGGAACTGATCTTGTTAAACGGTCGTCTGCTTTGAGTGAATGTCGGACTGCTTTATCAATAAAAACCTCCAGCCTAGAATAATCGGTTTATGGAAACTTTTCCTGCTGTGTTTAACCGTTATCTTAACATTGTTCTAAGCAAAATTTGATTGTATCCTTATTGTTAATTTTATTAAATTAATTTGTCTTAATGAGGAAAGGTAAGATTGGGTACAAAGTCTGTAAAATATTTTGTGTAATATGTTAAAGCGCAATAATAGTTTAATTGAATTCGTATCAGAAAAAAAACCAAAGTATCGCTAACTAACGGCTTGAGAGAATTACTTATAATAAGTAAGCTATTTCATAAAATGGGGGAAAGTTTAAACCATATTAAAAGACATTTAAATATAACGAGCCAAAATCCTAAGATATTTTGTATTTTTTATCATCATTCCTTTCATTTTATTAAATATATCACGTACAGTAAATTATTTACAGTAAATATGTTAGTTTATATGTAAATTAATTATTTACATATAAATTACATATAATTAATTATTTATATGTAAATTATGTACAGTAAGGATATTTACTCGTATACAAGGTGAAAGAACGTAACACTAAATGAAAACAATATTACACAAATATGAAACATTAAGTTGAAATGTATTTTTACTTTCTCCCCCTATACCATAGTATATGGAGAAAGTATTGTTTTCGTAAAACACTCCCCATTAGTTTGATGATGTATATATCCATTTTGGAGCCCCCTTTCCCCCTATAAATGTATATATTGAGAAATTATTGGTTTCGCCAAAATTTTAAAATTTGAGTTGTTGGTAAATTTATCCGTTTTGGTGCCCTCTGAGTCCAAAAAAGTGGTTTTCGAGTGATGTCTGTGTGTGTGTGTGTGTCTGTGTGTGTGTCAGGATGTAAACAGAGCTAGAGAATGCCCCAATGGTCCGATTTTGGTGAAATTTGGTACGTAGGTCCAAACCCATGATAATTCCAGGCGTTTTTTTTTTCATTTTTTTGAATTTTTTATTTTTAAGGGTGTTTTGCCCCCAAAAACCCTCAAAAATCGTGAAAAATCCAAATTTCTCAAAAACGGCTCTAACGATTTTGATTAAAATTTTGTGGTTTATTAACCTTAAAATGGTGAATAAAATGACACCACCCGCATCTCCGGGAAAATGCGCGTTCAAAAGTTATGGAGTAAAAAGTGTTTCAAAAATCAATTTTTTGAATTTTCAAAATAGCTGTTGTCTCGAAATAAATTTTACTTATCACCATTAAATCAAGCTTAAAAAACTAAATAATCCAGTATTTTAAATTATTGCTCTACGTCAAGTGGTTGCGGAGAAAATTCAATTTTTCGTTTAGCGGTAAACGCAGTACGTTGTTAAAAGTCACAGACGCGCGTAGGGTCAAACGAGCGCTGCTCAGCTGGTAGCTATCCGACTGAGTCATCAAGACATTAATGTTTGGAGCTTTTAACACCTTTTTATATATTGTTGGGAGAAAGTATGTGTCAGTTATCTGATACCGTTTATTAATCATTGTAATAAGTTTGAAGAATAGATAAATGACATAGTTTGGTTACTAGACTTTAGATTAGTTTTAAAAACAACTTTTCTACTAGAAACATTTTTAATTCACAAAAAAATCTTGTTATATATTTTTACTGTGATTTGCAACTTTAAAAGCATACATACATAAACAGAGTTTTGCTTTTTTTCTTTCTTAACATAATAGAAATTTTTATCTTGGAGACTGTACATTTAAAAACCATACCGTGATCATAAGTCGTGATCACAGGGTAGTTCAGACTTGATCACAGTGTACAGTGTTGTGTGTACTAAAACACGTGAATACTAAAGTGTTCCGGTATACACGCTATGCTGCACGTGTATAACTTACTGAATTAAAAGTTGTCCAATTGTTGTCGTTCAATTGTAAATGCTGGGTACCGGTCACATTTTGTATCTCATTGTCAGTAGTGTGTTTTGGTTACACCTAGACCGGAAGTCGTGCCATCTGCCCGAGCAGCTGCTCGCGAGCAGTTGACTCAGGGCAGGTGGCGCCAGCTGCCATGCCATATAGCTTCCGGTGGGGGTTAGAGGGTATATATGAGATGCTGTAGTTATATGTTATGCCATATAGGTTGGGTGGAGATGGCGATAGTGTTGGCGTTAGGGTGAAGTGAATTTGCGCATAAAGTGGGGTTGAACTAAAAATGCGCATAAATTAAAAGTTAGTTCAAAATTGAAATTCGTTGGTGTTAACGAAACTCTAACAGTTGAACAAAAATTAAGAGTTAGTTGAAAATTGAAATTCAAACTTATAACTGGGATCTGGAAAATACGCCAAAGTCATCCAGAGTAAGTTTTTAAAAATTCCATCCAACTATCACCAGAAATAGTTTTAAGTTGAAGTAGTTGGTGATAGCGGGATAATTGATTCGTGCCATGGGAGAGGTGTTTATCGTATGAAAGTTGGCAATCGAATGAGAAGCGTCGCCTAGGGAGAGGGCTTATAAAACGCAACCTCCCCCCACCACCCCTTCCCCCACTCCTTTAGACCAATAACCGGTCGCCGAATCTATGTGGTGAAACTGAACTAGACATGGCGGCCGCCATGGATAATTCTAACCTCAAACCTTAGCTTAGCTGAAGAGAATAGAGGATAATGAAGTAGGAATTGCGGTGAGCGCATTTATATAAGGAATGGTGGGAGTAAAATAGGAAAACCTGTTGAACACAGTCGATAGGAGTAATAAGTTCAAAGTTGTGGAAGCATAACATAGAACGTAAAATGTCGTGAATAATACTATCATCAACGTTAACCTGCGAAGTTGTAGAGGAATATAACGGGTTAAAACTGTATTTCTTCCTAACTCTATTTAAATTAGTTCTACACTTTGAAATTGAAGATTTAGAAGTACTTCGTAATATATGTTGTGTTCGCAAAAGTTTTAACCTTAAACATTTTACAACCATTATAGCTAATGTGTTACATTCAGAAGTTAAAAGAAGACTGAGGTATAAAATGAAGTGTAAAGGATATTGAAACAGAACACTATAGTAGTAATATTTGAGGTTAGAATTAACTAGACTCATTCAATGAAGTGGCTAGGAAGCCACATGCTGATGAATGCTAAATTGCATGTTAGAAGTAATGAAGTAGTCATAAAATAAAAATTAATGAGAGGTGATCACTGCGAGGATGCAAGGTAATGAATGTTTGTGATGCGATAAACTATCCGCTTTTATAGAGGCAGTAATAACCCTAGCCAAACGCCGGCAGATGCCGACCAACTACCTGGTTTTATAGCGCCAATTACTCCGGGCAGCTGGCGGACAGATGGCAAGAGAAGTAGGGGGCTTTGGGGCAATGACCGGAAAGGTCAATGACCCCCCTCCCCCCCTCCCCCCTCCCCTTCCCCCCCTCCCCCCCGAAAAAATGGAGCACCCACCCTTCCCCTACCACCCCTTCCCCACTCCTTCCCCCACTCCTTCAGGCAATGACCGGTCACCTGGTCATCGTCGGTCGCCGACGATAATTCTAACCTCAAACCTATGCGCATGCAACAAGTACTTTGGATCGGAAGAGTGACTATGCTATTGCGCATGCGCCTAGTCCTGTATTACTCACTTTAGCGCTACTTCGTATGGATAATTCTAACCTCAAACCTTGGTTTTCCGTCGCTGCCCATGCGCCGCTCCCCACTCCTTCGCCTTCCTTTTATACTGCTGCGAACTGGACTGGATTGAACACTGTACTGGAGTGAAACAACTTCCCCCACTACTCGAGAATCCGAGGAGCAATACGAGCCTGATCTTAGCGTCAGTCGTCAACACACTTTCATAGCGAAAGGTTGTTGGCGACTCAGCAAGAGGTTTCAAATATATAGTAGGCCTATATATATTTGAACTTCTTATACTACGTTGCGTTTTTAATGCAATGTGGTATGTGTGTGTGTGTATTAGTTGTAAGTTGTATTTAATTAAAAAATAATTTGCGCATTGCGATGTTAGTTATAAGTTGGGTTTAGCATTAAGGTGTATTAATTTTTAAGAGGTGTTTAGCATTAAGGTGTATTAATTTTAAGAATAATGATGGTATTTGGTTGTGTTGAATTATTTTGGTTTTTAATAATGATGTGTTGTTAGTTTTAAGTGTTGGTACTAATAATTAATGTTGTTTTTGCCTTACAGCTAGATGTTAGGGGGTAGATTAATTGTAAATTCAGAGGTTCGGTTGAACTTCACTTAGAAGGGTGAGACATCCGCAAATTGTAGGTAAGCGGACTAGGTTTTTTGCATTTTGTTTAGGAATATGATGGGTGGGTTTAGTTTGGGTGGGGTTAGAGTTGCGTTTCTGCATTAGCTGTTCCAGTTTCCCTATTTAGCGTTACGCTTTGATGCGGACAGGGACGTTACGCTTTGATGCGGACGGACCAGGGCCTCCCTTGCAGAACGTAACTAGTGGGTTGGGAGTGGGAACCCGTTAGGCAAACAGGGTGGTGGGAACAGTATTACTGTTCCCATCACCTTGGTTTTTTATAAGTCTTGAGTGACCTTGACCTACTTTTTAAAAGGTCAATGACCCCTCCCCCCTCCCCCCCTCCCCCCCTCCCCCCTCCCCCCTCCCCCCTCCCCCCCCTCCCCCCCCGAAAAAATGGAGCACCCCCCCCCTTCCCCCACTCTACCCCCACTCCTTCCCCCACTACTCCGGGTGAATGACCGGTCATGACCTGAAAAATTAAAATGGCTATAACTTGATAATGGATTGACGGATTTGGACAAGCGATACATCATTGAAAAGGTCTATGTAAGACAAACATTTTAGTAAAAGAAGAATTTGGTTATCTTATTTTAGTCAAAAGTTATGCGAATTATTTGAAATAAATACCTTCTCTTTCCCCTTTTCCCCCACCTCCCAGGTCAATAATCAGTCTCGGCCAGCTGCTACCCCTCTCATTTGCATATTGTTATAAAGGACGCACCGACTGCGGCTAACATTTCATTCTGATTCCAGACGTTACGCTGCGAACTTGGAGCCACAACCATGTCATCTCTGCCAACTACAACTTCTACTTCAACTTCTACTTCTACTTCAACTTCTACTACGGCTGTTACTGCACCTAAGAAAACTCTTCGTCTGAAAAATCCTCCTGACTGGTACAAGAAGCAACTTGGATCCCAACCTTCAACTTCTGGCACTATTCTTCCGCCTACCAAGACTTCTAAACTTCGAAGCATTTTTTCACCGCCTTCGCCTTCTACTTCGCTTTCAAACGACTCCACACCGCCATCTACCATCATGCCGCCACCACAGAAGCCAGCTCCCCGTTCTAATACCCCTTCATTTGAAACTTTGCTTCATCGTCTTAGTACACCTGTCATTCCACTGTCACCATTGCCTCCTACCCCACCACTTACTATGCCTGAAGACCACACCTATCATAAAACTAAATCCACTAAGCCTACTCCCAAACCTGCTCCTAAGCCTGCTCCTTCAGAGCAATTTCAATTATTACAAGAAGAGCGTCGTAGGGCATTTAGCCGTCCCACTACTTGCCCTGAAGTGCTCACTAGGGGAATTAAGAAAGGATCAGCTTGTGGGAAGAAATGTGTTAAAAACGAAAGTTTTTGCCGTGTACATGTCGTGAAACACCTTTCTGAACCACAACTGACAGAAACCCCCACTATTGAATACCAATCCAAAATTATTGGTGTGAAAGGAAATAGGCTTAAGAGAGGTTGTATTTATTTTTTTGAAAGTGTTATTGACAACGAACACATTTTGGCAAGTTGTAACGGCGAAAAATATAATATTAAAGTAATTGAATCCTTGCGCAAAGAGAAATCCGTTAATGAGTTAGACTCTAAAGACTATCTCCTTAGACACAAAGTGGATGGTATTACAAGGTGGGGGCGTAGAAAGTAAATTCATATAGTTTTTTTCCAAATTGTTGCTTAAAAAATAATGGGGGAGAAACACAATGCGTTATAGTGTTGTGTTTCTCCCCTATTATTTTTTAACACTCTAAGTCTTGTGACCTACTAACCTACTTCCATCCGAGTAGTAAGAAAAGTACTTCCCCCCACTCCTTTGGGTCGATGACTGGTCACGGTCAGCTCCTACCCCTCATTTGCATACTATTATAAAAGCGGAGCAAGCGTTGGTCACTCCTTTATTTTTCTTCTACACGCCGCTCTTGTCGTTTCGTCTCTCCTGTTTACAATATTTCTTGCTTTAAAATGCCTCCTCATCTGAATGAAAATTTCAATTCCTCCGAAATTTCTGATGTTTTTGAACAATCTGAAGACACTTTAAGTAACAACAGTGAAAGTGAAGATGATGAGGACGATGATGATTATACTGTTGAACTTAGTGAAGAACGTAAAGTCATAGCAATTGATCCACAATTTCCATTTGATACAATAGAAAAGTTTATGGCTGAAGCTAATAAATGGTTGGACTCAGGATGTTATGTACGAATTGACTCTTTTATATTGTATGGTGATAGTCATTCTTCCCTTGTCACACCAAATGACAGAGACCGCATGTTGCAGTGGGCACAATCTATGATGGAGTGCTATGAACAAGGTGTGGACACTGGCGGCTATTTTCTTGCACAACTAGTGTAATAACAAAATTACCCTTCCCCCAACCTACACCCTATCCCTTTCAAATCCTATAAAGAAGGGGGAAAGGAGTGGGGATTATAAAATGGTGGGGAAATGTGTATAAATGCAGGTTGTTTGAAGAGACTTTTATTATTGTGGCTTTAGCAGAAACAACATGGAGTTTAAATCTTCAGCAAAAATAAGGAACAACATAATAAAGAGAGAAATTCGCAAGAAAGAAAAGATTGAACTTATAAAATTACAACTTATAATACCTTCCATTGAAATTGGATGTAGCAAACTAAAGACTTTGGTGAAAACTAACGAATATTTGTTACAATTGCTAAAAACAATCGAAGAGTTGAAGAGAAAGAATGGACGTTCTACATAGTAAAATTTGAACATTTTAATATAAATAAGTAAACTGAAAAAGTAGATGTAGAATAGAGAGCGAGGAATAGATCACTTTGTGGTAATGGACTAACATGCCACTTAGTGCTCTATTCCTCGTTCTCGCGTTAAATTGGATTACCTTGACCTATTTGTTCGACTGTTAGAATTTGGTTAACACTGTTGAATTTCAGTTTTGAACTAACGTTTATTTTTGTTCAACTGTTAGAGTTTTTTTACTACTGTCGAATTTTAGTTTTGAACTAACTTTTAATTTATGCGAATTTTTAGTTCAACTCTAGTTAATTTATGCACAAATTTAGTTTAACCAAGTGTCTGTGCTCTAGCCATTTCCACCTAAAAGTAACTAGAATTAGTTAGGTGGGGGAAAGTTCGTTAAAGCTTGAATATAAAGAAGTATATACTAAAACTCCAATGGGAATAAAGAACACGAATGAACAATTAGTTTGTAGAAGGTTAATATTTTTGTTCAAAACGTTTGATTTCCTTGGATAGTGAAGAAGATGAAATAGTGGTGGGGGAACCATTATAAAAGGAGGAACATGAGAGCCCATTTCATTTCTTGGTGAAATTTCGAAGAGTAAACATCTCAACATGTATTGTTGCGATAAATGTTCGGAATCGTTTCACGATGAAATTCTATTAGACTGTCATAAAGAACTAATTCACAACAACCCAGAAGAAAAACAAGAACATGAACAAGAACAAGAACAAGAACAAGAACAACAAGAACAACAAGGACAACAAGAAGAACAAGATGAACAAGATGAAATAACTGCAACATCTTCAACTACTTTACCGAATCTACAAGTATTTGCATTACCCGGTAAAGTAGTAATGCATCATAAGATTCAAAATGAAAACTTGAAGCTAGAAGAATTTATTAGAGAAGCAAAACCAATCGTAAGTAAAACTTTAAAAGAAGAATTGAAAAGATTGAACTTTCTTAAATTTGGTTTACTACTAGAAGCTATGTTTATAAATGTACAAGAAGAATTATCACCAAGAGGATTCATAACAAAAAACCGAACCATTATGGAAAGTTCAAACATTGATTCAATAGTAGAAAACTGTATAGAAGAAATATTAACAAAAATTCAGGAACACGAAGGAAGAGGATCCGGATGGAGTCTTACAAGTATTGAAGTATTAGATATAAGAGTTCATAAACATGGATATGGACTAATGGGATCTAGTTACATTCCTTTACCAAAAATAATTGAAAATACAAAATCTTGTGTTAATGTTAAAAATGAAGACAATGAATGTTTTCGTTATGCAATGACAGCTAAATTTGTACCACATCATGCGAATAGACCTGACCAAGAATATGAAAATCAAAGATTTAGATACAATTTCCAAGGAATCACTTATCCTGTATCACTGAAAGATATATCAAAATTTGAGAAGAAAAATCCCGGTACGTCTATCAATGTTTTTGCATTAGATAGTTCAAACAAAGTGTATCCTTTACGTATTGCGAAAGAAGAGCTACCAGATCATACGGATTTACTACTACTTACGCGAGGAGATGTGTCTCACTATGTGTACATAAAGAAATTTGACTCTCTTGTTAACAAGCAACTTTCAAAAAATAGAAACAAAAAGTTGATTTGTAAGAGATGTTTTAATTTTCAACGAGAAGGAAGACAAGGAAGAGAATGGTTACAAGAGCACAAAAGACTATGTAACAATAATTATGAAGCAAAGATTAATTTACCTTCGGAAAGCAAAGCATTTGTTACATTTCAAAAGGTTCATCATCAATACCGTATCCCTCTAGTTGTGTATGCAGACTTTGAATCAACACTTGTTCCTGTTGAAGATGAAAATTGTGAAGCTCGAAAAAGTGTCAAGTATCAAATGCACAAACCAAACAGTTTTTGTTTAATGGTCAAATCAACATTATCAGAAGAACATTTAAACAGATATGGATTAACTTCAGAACCTTTAGTATATCGTGGTGAAAATGCGGAAAAAATATTTCTTGATCACTTATATTCAATAGCTGGAAATATGCAAAGATTATATACAAATATTGTACCAATAAAACCGATGGACGAAGAAGAAGAAATTCAACATGAAAATGCAACTCGATGTTTCTTGTGCAAAAATGATTTTACTATTGAGAATTATAAAGTTAAAGATCATGACCACCTCACAGGTTATTATAGGGGTGCTGCTTGTAATAAATGCAACTTGAGCTATCGTTTACCACTATTTATTCCTGTGGTTCTGCATAACCTCAGCGGGTATGATGCTCATTTTATAATACCCGAATTAGGAAGAGATGATGGTAAAATTGATGTATTAGCTGAAACTTTAGAGAAGTTCATCAGTTTTTCCAAAGAAGTTGGAAACGTGAAATTAAGATTCTTAGACTCCTACAGATTTATGCCGTCGAGTTTGTCCAAACTTTCTGAAAATTTAAGGAAACAAGATTTTGTTGAAACAAAGAAGATTGTAAATAGCGACAAACTGGATCTGGTACTTCGGAACGGTGTTTTCCCATATGATTACATAGACAGTTTAGAAAAATTTAATGAAACATCACTTCCAGCAAAAGAAGAATTCAAAAGTAAACTTTACGACATGGATATATCTCAAGAGGACTATGATCATGCATGTAGAGTATGGAACGAATTAGGATTTAGAACATTGGGAGAATATTCAGATTTTTATGTTAAATTAGATGTAACTTTACTATGTGATATAATGGAAGAATTTAGAAATACGTGTTTTGCAGCATATGAATTGGACCCTCTTCATTCATACACTTCACCTGGACTAGCATGGCAAGCCATGTTGAAAGAAACAAATTGTAAATTACAACTTCTTACTGATATAGATATGGTTTTGATGTTAGAATCAGGAGTTCGAGGGGGATTGACGCAAAGTGTAACCAGACATGTTAAGGCGAATAACAAGTATCTGCCCGATTATGATGCATCAAAACCAACAACATTCCTGGGTTATTTCGATGCAAATAACTTATACGGATGGGCAATGTCGAATCCCCTTCCATATGATAATTTCAAATGGATAGACCCAGAATCAATTGGAAACATAATGGATATACCGAAGCATGGTGAAACTGGTTACATTTTTGACGTCGATTTTAAATATCCTGAACATCTTCATGATCATCATTACGATTTACCACTTCTTCCAAAGACTGAAATTTCCCCTACTGGAAGATGGCCAAAATTATTGATGACTTTAACCAACAAGTCTCGGTATGTCGGACACTACTGGATGATACAACAAGCTTTAGACTTAGGATTGAGAATTACAAAAATTAATCGAGTACTACAATTTTCTCAATCTTGCTGGTTAAAACCGTACATCGACAACAACACAAGAAGAAGAGCTGCCGCTACATCAAGTTTTCAAAAAGATTTTTTTAAACTAATGAACAACGCAATATTTGGCAAGACTTTGGAAAACAAAAGGAAACATAAGGATATCAAATTGGTAACTGATCCAGTAAAATTACAGAAATTGGTGCAACAACCAAACTTTGGTTCATCTGTAATTATTAATGAAAATCTAGTTGTTATTTCCATGAACAAGAAGTCAGTTGAAATGGATCGTCCTTTGTATCTTGGAATGTCAATCTTGGATATTTCAAAAACACATATGTACGAGTTTCATTATAAGAAGATGGTTAACTATTATGGAAGAGAGAACATTGGTATTGCATATATGGATACGGATGCACTGGTTTACTGGATTAAAACAAATGACATGTATGAAGATCTACGCACCTTTATATATAAAGATGATTTCGACTTTTCCGATTATCCTAAGGATCATCCAAATTACGACTATGACAGAAACAAGAAAGTATTGGGAAAATTTAAAGATGAAACAAATGGTGTGCCAATGATGGAAATTGTAGCATTAATGTCCAAACTGTATTCGTTTCAACTGTACATAAATGAGAGGAACGAACATCAAGTCACGAAGAAGGCCAAAGGAATAAAAACTTCTTTTCTTAAGAAGAACGTACAGTTTGAACATTATAAAAGATGTTTGTTTGAAAATGTTGAAACAACTGCAACGTTTAACACTATTAGAAGTTATAATCATCAACTTTTTAGTGTCAAACAAACAAAGTGGGCATTAAGCTACAAAGATGACAAGCGCCATATTTTAGAAGATAAAATTAATACTTTACCATTCGGCCACTACTTTCTAAACCCTATCGACCAGTAAACCTATTCTTCGTCTTCTACCTTTTTCCTTTTTCCTTTCCGTAAAGAAGAGGGGACATGGCAAGCCCAATGCCATGTTCCCTCTTTTTTACACTAATATGAAATGGCCTTGACCTATATTCAAACTATATAGATGAGAATAAACTATTCTATGGATCAGTATTTTTACATGTGGTGTACAAGCAACATCTGAAGATGGAAAGTGTGAAGGACAAGATTGTAAATGAACTACATAAACCAGCAAGAAGAAGATTTCCAAGAAGAAGTACAATCATTAAAGGAATGAATGATCTTTATCAAGCTGATCTCATTGAAATGATACCGCACAGTAAATTAAACAAAGGATTTAAATATATTTTAACAATTATAGACTGTTTTACTAAAATAGCTGACGCTTTACCATTGAAGGATAAGACTGGTAAAAGTGTTACAAAAGCTATGGAAACCACAATACAAAGAAATAGATTTAAAATTAAACATCTACAGACCGATGATGGAAAAGAATATTTTAATAAAGACTTTGGAGCTTTGATGAAGAAATATCAAATAAATCATTATTCTACAAATTCTGAAGTTAAAGCTTCAATAATTGAAAGATTCAATAGAACATTAAAAGGTGCGATGTATAAACAATTTTCAAAACGAGGATCATACGTGTGGTATGACATATTACCACAACTTATAAAAGAGTATAACAACAAATATCATCGTACCATTGGAATAAAACCTATCCAGGTAAATAGTGCTAATGCCAAAATTGTATTACAACACATTAAAAATAATACAACACCGAAATTGGAAAAATTGCAACCAAAGAAGTTCAAGGTCAACGATAAAGTTCGTATAAGCAAATACAAAGGTGTATTTAGTAAAAGATATCTACCAAATTGGACTAATGAAGTATTTACAATTTATAAAGTGCAACCAACTATACCTGAAACCTATTTATTAAAGGATAACAAGGGTGAATTACTTCAAGGTGGATTTTACGGACACGAATTGTTGAAATCAACAGTCGGTGATGTATATCTTGTCGAGAAGATTTTACAAAGGAAAAAGGATATGGTTAAAGTCCGGTGGTTAGGGTTTGATAAAAGTGAAGACTCTTGGATTCCTTCAAAAGACTTAGTATAGTTGTTTAATAGCTCATTGTGTGTTTAACCTTTATACAAGATGGAGATTGTATAACAAAAAGATCGATTTAATATCAATAACATTGATGAATTGACAGTTGACAATGATAAGTTAAATCATGGAAAACATGGTGAATTACTACCAAATACGATAAGATGTCTAATAACTGGTCCTTCAAATTGTGGAAAAACTAATGTTGTTTTTAACCTTATAACTAATCCTAAAGGATTGCGTTTTAACAATATATACATTTTTCAAAATCATTGCAACAACCAAAATATCAATTATTGGATAAAGTACTTGCAAGTGTACCTGAAGTAAATTTTTACAAGTTTAATGCCAGTGAAACAATTATGCAACCAAATGAAGCAAAACCATTTTCTATTTTTATATTTGACGATGTTTCTTGTGAAAATCATGACACAATAAGGAATTATTTTGCTATGGGAAGACATCATAATATTGATAGCATTTACATTGGTCAAACATACAGTAAAATTCCAAAACAACTCATAAGAGACAATGCAAATGTGTTGATCATCTTCAAGCAAGATGAAACAAATTTAAAGCATATATATAATGATCATGTAAATGCGGATATGTCATTTGAAAAATTTAAAGAGATGTGTGGCAAAGCATGGAATGAGAAATATGGCTTTCTCGTTATTATGAAGGAAGAAGATATTAAAAATGGTAGATATCGTATTGGGTTGGATAAATTTGTATTTATGCGTTGAACTACCGATGCTACATCTAGTTACAAGTTGAACTTCACAGTGTAAACATGGTGAATCAAGAAAAACTATTGAAAGAAATAAAATCACTCAGTGATTCTATTAGGATGAAGAATCGTGCATTGAGGATGGGTTTAAGTGAAAGAGAAGAATTTCTAGAGACTACATTTAAACCTATTACGGAACCTTTAAAACAGATATCAGAAACTATTGGTAAACCTCGTTATGAAGGAGATGTTTTACTACCAGTTTCTAAACAAGAAGTACAAGCATTAAAAAAAGAAGAAGATGATGATTCATATACAAGTGCTAGTGAGCAAGAAGAAACAAAAGAAGAAGAACCGATTGTTGAAAAGGAAGAAGAACAGCCAATACCTGAAGCTGAACAATCTATTCCAAATTTAACTCAATTGAGTAGCGATATATTACAACATGGACCTCTTGGAAGAAAATATATAATGAAAATGCTACATGACATGAAATCAAACCCGAATTTGAGTAGATCACACGTATACGGAGCAAGAATTGATGGGAATGAATTGAAGATTGGCAATTCAAAGCTTGAAATAACACAAGACGATTACATCATTATTGGTGAGCATAGATATAAAGGAACAAAAGGATTATATGAATTAATTTTTAAAAACATACCACTAAGATATTCATCCAAAGATTTAAGTGTTTTTAAAGAGATTTTACAAAATACTAACGCTCATAAGAGAAACTACCTAAAGGATGCAATGATTAATCGTTCACGTGCAACAAAATATAACATTGTTATAAAAAAGTTGTTTCCTCCACGAAAATTGCCAACATTACGTACTGCTCCAGCGGTGAGACAACCACTGAAAAGAAAATCTTTATCACTTATGGATTTATCACTTCTTGAACAACATGGTAAAAAGAGTAAAGGAGATACTTCAACCTCTGGTAAAGGATTGATGAAAAATCTATACAATACAAATGTGATTTACTACAACGACATCAATAAATTGGTTGACCGAATGAGACTATTGCATGAAGCCATGGAAGCCGGTCATACGGGTTTGAATAATGAATGGGTGGCTCTAGTTGATGAACTTAGGAATCGTGGTATAGTTGTATAATTGTCCACGGATATAAAAGAGTTGCAAGCGTAAGACGTATCAGTTCTAACATGAGTGTCGACAAGTTCGGACGGTACTCCGCGTTAGGAGTGCAAGTTGGAGAAGACAGAAAAAGAAGTGGATTACCGCAAACACCTGAAGGTGACTATAGCATAAGTAATAAACGTTTAAAACTAGTTAAAGATCCAGAAGAAGATACTGATGGAGCAAATTTGAAGACAGTAAAAGAAGCTACTTCAACATCATTGAAATTACATAAGAATACTTACGATGTTAAATCACATAGATTAATTAATGTTGGTAAACCAACTGAAGGTTCTGATGCAATTACTAAAGAGTACTTATCATCTGAACTTTCAAATACTTTAAAATTGCAATGGGGTAATAACTTAAAAGATGGACAAACGTATGATGCTAAAAATTATAGAATAACCAACGTGGGAAATCCCAAAAATGATAAAGATTCAGTTAATAAAGAATATTTACATTCTATAATACCGGAAAAAACTGAACATGGATTTTCTTTTTATAAATTTATTATAAATGACATTGGATACCCAAAGGAAGACGGTGATGCTGTAAACCTAAAATACATCAAGGACAACTGTATTTTACAAAATGTTAATGGAATCGATTGTCATGGTAAAACATTGACAAATTTAAAGTTTGGTTCTCAACCAAAAGATGCTGTTACTATGGAACAATTATCTAAAGAATAAAAAAAGGAAACATCAAATTTTGTAAAACATGAAGATGCCGTGTTAAAGCGGGGAGATAAATTTATACATGGAAATAAAAAGTTTGATTTAATGCAAGGAAAAAATGATGAATGGGATGCAGGACATAAAACAATAACAAATGGAAGATTTGGTATAAAAGATTCAGATGTACCTCTTATGGTACAAACATTAATTGCAAGTGGTGGTAGATTAGGTACATACGATGGTCGTAATAGAAGAATAAAAAATATTTATCCTGGTTATGAAGAAGATGATTGTGTTACATTGAAACAAACAATAACTTGGGATAAACACTTTGGGACCAAATATGATGCAAAGATGAAGAAAATAATTAATATTTTACCAGGTGAAGATTCAAATGATGCTGCTACTATTGGACAAGTCATAACAACATAAAAAAGTGATTCAACCGCATATACTTGTAATGATAAACGTATTATGCAGTTACAAGATCCTCAACATCCGAAAGATGCTGTAACTTTAGATTGTTTAATAAGAATAGTGGGTAATTTACTTATTGATACCCACAATCATATAGCTAGTACAACGAGTCATGTGATGATTCAACCCGATGAACGAGAAGCTTGGATTAAAAATAGAATTATAAATCAGTATATAATTAATTTGAATAACTAAGTCTTTAAATATAAAAGATTTTGCATAAGTTATTCATTTGTGTAAAGTATCTCGTGGAGTAAACACGCCAGTTATATAAGACAACATAATGAAGACCGTATCGCTCAGTCATCGTCAAGACAGCGGCAAGAGAGGACGTGGTATAACATCAGCTGCATTATCCCTGCTCAGACGGATTCCAGTTGGTGCTGTTGTAAATCGAACGATAGACGCTTTACCATACGAATTACATCTGCCCGGAGGTTACCAATATTGTGGACCTGGAACTAAGTTGGCAAAGCGTTTAGCAAGAGGAGATCCTGGAATTAATAAATTAGATCAAGCTTGCAAGGAACACGATATAGCATATTCAAAGTATAAAGATTCAACAAATAGATCAATAGCAGATAAAATTCTAGCGGAAAAAGCTTGGCAAAGAGTAAAATCAAGTGACGCAAGTATTGCAGAAAAAGCATCGGCTTGGGCAGTAACTACAGCCATGAAGACGAAAGCAAAGTTAGGTGGTGGAAGACGTCGCAGAGGAAGACCTGCAAAGAAAGGCGCTCCCAAAAGAGGTGGAAACATTAAAAAAGGACGTCGTAGAACTCATAAGACAAATGTAAAGAAGACTTCTGTTTGGCAAATGGTAAAAAACGGAGCAGGTTTATACCTAAGACCATACCGTGTGTACTAAATAAGAAGAGTCAATTGATAATTCCAAATAAAGCCTTAACAAATCATCAGTTAAATGATTATGTGAAATGTTTGAAAATACCATTCTTTCGAGGAGGTTTTATGAAAGATGCATTACCAACTAAAATATGGAAAAATGAAACTGGAATAGTAAATTTGGATTCCACCTATGGTCCAGGCACTCATTGGGTATGCTATAAAAAGTTCGGACAAACCGTTTACTACTTTGACAGTTTTGGCAATCTACCACCGCCGAAAGAACTGCAACATTATTTTCGAAACTCCAAAAACTTTTTTACAATTACAAAAGAGAACAACCTAACAATACTGAAATATGTGGGCATTTATGTTTGGAGTTTCTAGCGAAAAGTGTCAGTCAGCTTTAAGATGTCATCGTATACAGTGTCACTGAGTGGAAATTCATCCACATTGAAAAGTACGCTGTTCCCAGCATTGCGTCTATCCAAGGAAAGATTATGGGAAGCGGCATTACTTGATTTGACTACCTACAACTCAATTCCCAATGTTACGGAAGGAAAGAACAATTTACTACATTATTATGAAACTAAGGATGCTTCAGGAAAATACTCAGAATTGAAAATAATTACATTTCCTACTGGAGCTTATGAAATCGATGATATAAACCAATTACTACAGAAAAAACTTGGAGAAGAAAATATCACGATCAAAGGAAACAATAATACTTTAAAAGCAGAAATAACTTCAAAATATTATATCGATGTCAGCTTGAAAAACTCCATTGGCAGTTTACTTGGATTTACAGATACCAAAAAGAAAATCTTAACTCCTGATACTACTCATTCAGGTGATACAACTGTAACAATACTGAAAGTAAATAGTATCGATGTCACGTGCAACATTATACACGGATCGTATAGAGATGGAGTTAATCAACATATTTTACATACATTTTATCCAACAGTGGCTCCCGGTTTTAAAATTGTTGAGAAGCCACAAAACCTGATATACCTACCGTTAAACACCAGTTTCATCTCAGACATCGTACTGAACATATTGGATCAAGACGGTATTAGTGTTGACTTTAGAGGAGAAACAATTACTATACGGATACACATCAGAGCGGCAACATAAAAGTCGACATGGGATTATCATTTAAACCGCAACGGCAGAGTCGGGAGCTCAGTAGCTCCTCGACATTGGAAGAGTTAACATCGGACAACGTTCGTTTTCTACAGAAGATTGGATTAAAAATTAACAACGATGGATATCCTGGATATATCTCAAGGACCGACATTCGACGAAACACTATGGGAGAAGGAGTATCACACACACAACCCTTACACTTCATCAAAATTAAACAATAACGATGAAATAAGGATTCCCATTCAACAACAAGATATTTACACATTACCCTGTGAAAGTTACTTGTACATCGAAGGACGGGTATTAAAATTGGATGGAAAAACTGCTTCAACAGTTCCTTTTATAAATAACCCTATGGCATATCTTTTTGATGAAATAAGATATGAAATATCAGGGGTGACGGTTGATTCAACATAAAAGGTTGGTTTAACAACGACATTGAAAGGATTAACATCATTAACACCGCATGAGAAGAATTCAATAGTCACTGCCGGATGGGTTGCCCCCGATAAAGACACTATAACACCAGCTTCCAATGGTCACTTTGATTTTCATGTACCTTTACGATTGCTTTTGGGATTCGCTGAAGATTACAAACGGGTAATAATAAATGTCAAACAAGAATTAGTATTACTCAGATCTTCAACTAATAAGGACTTGATACTTGCAGACCCTGCAACTACGGAAGATAAACTGGAATGGCAACTACAGTTGGATAAAGTTGTTTGGAGAGTACCTCATGTAAGATTGGCTGATGAACATAGAATCCTATTATTGAGAAAGTTGAAATCTGACCGTGATATTGTGATGCCATTCCGAAGTTGGGAATTTCATGAATACCCTACACTACCTCAGACAGAACGACAAACATGGACCGTCAAGACATCAACTTACTTGGAACGAGCAAGGTACATAATACTCGGTTTTCAAACTAAGCGAAAAGATGTTATCACTGCAAATGCTGGTCAATTTGATCACTGTAAAATAAAGAATTGTAAAGTTTTCCTAAACTCTCAATTCTTTCCCTATGACAATTTGAATGTCATGTTCAGCAAAAAACGTTTTTCCATTTTATACGATATGTATGCAAGATTTCAATCATCATATTATGGAAAAACTAATACACCACTATTATCACCTGACCAGTATTATTCCAAGGCTCCAATAATTGTAATCGATTGTTCAAAACAAAATGAATCGGTAAAATCATCAAGTGTGGATATAAAAATTGAAATGGAATTTGAAGAACCAGTAGCGGATGGAACTTCAGCATACTGTCTAATTCTACATGATAAAATAGTTACTTACACACCGCTGACCGGAATTGTGAAGAATGTACTTTAAGAAGAATTGTACAACGACTGCAAATTTTTGAGGTTAGAATTATCTGCTTCAATTTTTGAGGTTAGAATTTCATTTGTGAAAGACAAGTTGAAAACAAACAATTATGTAATTGTATAAATTTCAAGGATTTTACGAAAAATATAAAAGCGAGAAAATAATTAGTGGAAACTTCATTCTATCTTCAACCGTCGTATGGGAAACATCATTCGCAAGATGAATTCTACTAACGGAGAAGAAAATACACCTCTAATGGATGATAATAGTTCAGATATAGAAAAACAAGTTGAACGAGAAATGGACGAGTTCCTAAAGTTTAACAAACATAAGAAGAGAGAAGAAGAAGAAGCTGAAAAAGAAGTAAAAAGGAAGAAGGTTGAAGTTAACATTACAACCAATATTTTAACAGAAGTATTTCTTCGGATTATCTACCCAATTTCTTCATGCATGACAAAAAGTATATCAGTTGGAATTTTAAAATCAATGGATTATTCACCAATTGTTATTTTAAATCATGGAAACAAAATGGTTACTTTCAGTGAAACTACTTGGGAATCTCTCATGAAACATTTACATCTTTTGGAGTGCTATTTAAGTAACAACACATTTGGAAGAAGAACAAGATTAAGTTTATTGGAATCAAATATTGAAGTTGATATAGTAAAACATCGTGGAGGACAAATTGTTCGCTTCAGAGATTTAACTACCCACAATGTTAAATTATATTTTACTAAAGAAGAATTTTACACTTTAAGTTTTACTACCGGTCCCGTCACCAGATATTTGAAACAACTAATATTTTCAAGTGCAATAATTAAAGACTATCTAATCGATACATTGGACAAACAACCTTTTGTTCCAATTTTATACGGTCCCGTGGATACTTCAATCTTTAATAGAATACCTCAAGAAGTTGAAATGTGGAGACAATTAAACAACTATCACACCAATTTTAATATCGATGAAGTGGCACAAGAAGTGAAAGAAGAAGAACAATCCTGTCTGTTATAAACGTCGGCTCATTCAATTTTTAAGTCAGTTGTTAATAAGACTTCATCATGAATAAACGGGTTTCGTTTTCTAATGCACCACACATAATGGAAGTTAAAAGAGGTATAATTGAATTTCAAGCTTTCCGAGGAAATGATGGTAATTTTATTATTAAAGAATTAGTAATCTTGGACATGAACACATCAGTAGTTTATCATTATTTGTTCAAACCTCCAGTACCATTTAATAGACTAACAACTAAAGCGAAAGTTACAAACAAATGGTTGAACAAACATTTTCACAACTTAAGATGGGATGAAGGTTTCATTAATTATAACATGATGCCGCACATTATGAATCATTATTGCAAAGAGTTTAAAATTATCTACACAAGAGGATTGGAAAAAGCAAATTGTATACAATCATTTACAAGCAACGAAGTAATTAATGCAATAATTGATAAAGATTTCCAATGCTACTTCAACGAACTTTGTATTTCATCAAAAAGTTTTAAACATCGAAGTTCGCAGTGCGCTTTAAAGAATGCCTACCGCTTGAATAGTTTCCTTCAAAAAAGTGGTGGGGGTAGTGTCGACTATAAAAGTGAGAGCGCTACCATGACGCAGCATGAGTATTACTCGAACCTCCGAAGAGACAACATCTCCAACGGACATTCTTATTTACAAGAAAATTAACAATAACATCAAGATGGCATCGCAGAACTTACTTCAAAATTTGGTCGATCAGTTCAACGCTCATTCTAAATCATCAATTCTACCTACGAAGAAATGTTCTGAACTAAAAGAAGAAAAACATTACATCATTCATACGATCAAGAAAATGGAAACTTCAGTAGGTGATGCTATTAATTGCACATTGAGCGAGGCACCGTATACAGTTGGTGACGAACCGAAGTTTCAAATCTTCCTACCTACACGTTTTGTACAACTTCTTCAAAATGAAGATCTTCGTGTTGTTCAACCCGGTGCACTCTATTTGGTTTCGCACGGACCAAGTGGAAATAACTCTACTGAACTTACAATTCATGTAACACCTACTATTGATTAGTTTGTACATAACATTGTAAATATTTGTTTGTAATTGTTTCTCAATGAATATGATATAAAACAAAAAAATAAAAAGCAACATATTGTAATGTCTTTGTACATTACAATATGTTGCTTTTTTAAAAATTCCACGGAATGACCTTGACCCAATTTTGTGTGATGATAAAAGCAGAAATCTACTTGTGAAGTTCATCAGTCTACGACTACCTTTCGTACCGTACACATCTCGCTCACTCTATTGCTTAATATAAAAAACTAAATATGTCTCTCAATGTCAAGTGTGCATCTTACGATACCAACACCATTACAACTTTTGAACAACTCGAAGATTTAACCAACGAAATGCGAGTTTTACTTACCGGTGGTTATCACTTAACTGTTGATGTTAGTGCTACTAATACAAGGATGTTCACTAAAACAAAATATTGCGATGATGAAATATTTATTTCTACACAACCTACAACTTCTTCATCGCCTACTGGTCAACATAACATCAAGTTCCAAAAATATTACCAATGTTGAATAACTTTTGACAAACAAAACTACAACTAAAGAATCACGTGTTGAATGTGAGTTAATAAAAAGGATGTGATACTTGAATAAATAATCATTTGCTTCTCAGCTCTCACCACGACAAGACCTATTTAAGAAAATGTTGTACAGAATGATGATTCAACTTGATGGAAAAATCTATGGAAAAGATTACAACACTGTTGAACAAATGACTAAAGATATAGATGTATTAGCTAAAGAAGGATACCAAGCTAAATTAATTTTGAAATTTCCTGAAGTACATCCGCTATCAATAGAAGAACTAGTTGCTATGGCTAAAGCTGAGAAAGATAAAAAGTCTGAAGAAAACAAAGAGAAACAAACTTCTTAAGTATCAACATTCCTTACATTAGTAAGGTATAATTTTTTAAAACTCCGTTTGGATGACCTTGAAATTACCCCCACTACTTTTCATAGTACATAAAACTCGCTATTCAACACTATACACTCTTATTCTTTCACTGGACTCCGCAGCATCAACATGGAAGAGCAAAAATACAAGTACAAACCTCGTTACTGTTGTGAACAACAGTGTACAGATTTAGGACCAATGATGGTGGATGGGTTAGCTTGTACTAAATGTGAATTCTTCGGATCTTGTTATTGCAAATGCAAAACAAAACAACTACCACCACCGGAATTGCGAACTTTCAAATTTTACAAATCAAGATATTTTCATACATGTTGTCCTCAAAGATGTTTCAAATTTCACCCTCTAGATCTTGCTCATTGTCAACGCACCAAGTCTCATCAAGATGATTTTTGTACACATATGATAAAAAGATGTAAATACAGATCAGATTGGTATTCCGATCCTGTAGAACCATCAAATGTGTAATTTCAGTTTTACACTCTTTTTTAAAACTTCATTTGGATGACCTTGAGATTTCCCCCACCACTAGTTCTAATTTTTATATAATATTAAATCATTCCACTTCCAACACTCTAACTAACAACATGGAAAACAAATTTATCAAGTTTGAACATATAATAACTGACAGGGAGGAGATGGAAGAATTGTTTCAAAACTTACTTTCTATCATTGACGAATATCCTATAAGATGGTTCAGAATTGTAGTTCAATATTTAAATCCTGGTGAATTGTTTTCTTCATCAAGTGAAGAAGATGAAACAAATACTTCGGTTCAAATAATTGAATTAAAAGACGAAGAAGAAGAACTAAACATTTTATTCAATCATAAGCTCAAGGTTCCCCATATAAAAGCCCCCTCCCTAGACAGCCCCCCTCCCTAGACGCCTGCTCAAGGTCACCATTATATAAGCCCCCTCCCTATGCGCCGATCCTCATTCCATCACCGACTCTCCAACAATGAACAACTCTCCATTGGCCCGAATGAATTCTAGTTTTGAAATAAACTCTAAAGAAGAGTTACAAGACATTTTTAATATTTTACAAGAACTTGTAGATAATTTTACAACCATCAAAATGAATTTGGAAATAACATACGATTGTCCTATTTGTGATAAGTTTGAAAGTTTAGACGAAGACAGTTTACTAAATCTAACTCCTGCACCATCTGACACTACTGATGGTAATAATGAAGAGCAACGTCTTTCCCCCACCACTTCTTTGTAATTCATCCTTTCCCCCCACCACTTCTTTATTTAACTAACATTTCTCCCTTTTACTTCTCATTCCGTCTTTGACTTCTGAACTATCAACATCACTTGTTTTAAAATTTCAAACACTAACACAATCATGATGGATATGATGGATGAAGTTCCCTTCGTAACTAGAATGGAAGAGGATAAATTGAAATTAGAAATTAAACGATTGGAAATGGAACAGGAAAACCAACTCGAAATGTTACATTTGTTCAAGCTTTTCAAATACATCATCTGGGGACTCTGCATTTACCTTCTCATCGTCGTCGGTGTTTGCATTTACAACTCTGTAATTCATCACAAAAGTTCAACTTGTTTAAACTCTGCTGTTGCACATTAATTCTATGTTCACTAATAAAATTCAAAAGTTACTTCAACCTATCCGACTATCACCAACTAGTTCAACTTAGAACTATTTCTGGTGGTAGTTGGGTAGGCTTTTTTAAAACTTACTCTGGATGACCTTGACATACTTTCCAGATCCCATTTATAAATTTGAATTTCAATTTTAAACTAACTTTTAATTTTGTTCAACTATTAAGAGTTTTGTTAACACCGTCAAATTTCAGTTTTCAACTAACTTTTAATTTATGTGCACTTTTAGTTCAACCCTAGTTACTTTATTCGCAAATTCAGTTCAACCGACCACCAACGCTATCGCCATCTCCACCCCAATATTTCAACATCTCTGCCCCCAACACTTGCCCGGACATCTGCCCGTAGGGGCAGCTGCCCGGACATCTGTTCGGTTTTAAAAATATAAAAGAAAGGTAAAGGAGTGGGGGTGGCGCATGCTCACCAATGCAAAACTAAGGTTTGAGGTTAGAATTATCCATGGCGGCCGCCATGTCTGGTTCAGTTTTACCACATAGTGTCGGCGACCGGTTATTGGTCTAAAGGAGTGGGGGAAGGGGTGGTGGGGGGAGGTTGCCGTTTTATAAGCCCTCTCCCTAGGCGACGCTTCTCATTCGATTGCCAACTTTCATACGATAAACACCTTTCCCATGGCACGAATCAATTATCCCGCTATCACCAACTACTTCAACTTAAAACTATTTCTGGTGATAGTTGGATAGAATTTTTAAAAACTTACTCTGGATGACCTTGACATATTTTTCCACATCCTAGTTATAAGTTTGAATTTCAATTTTAAACTAACTCTTAATTTTTGTTCAACTGTTAGAGTTTCGTTAACACCAACGAATTTCAATTTTGAACTAACTTTTAATTTATGCTCACTTTTAGTTCAACCCCACTTTATGCGCAAATTCACTTCACCCTAACGCCAACACTATCGCCATCTCCACCCCAACCTATATGGCATAACATATAACTACAGCATCTCATGTATACCCTCTAACCCCCACCGGAAGCTATATGGCATAGCAGCTGGCGCCAGCTGCCCGAGTCAACTGCTCGCCAGCAGCTGCTCGGGCAGATGGCACGACTTCCGGTCTAGGTGTAACCAAAACACACTACTATTGTCACATATTGGTTATATTTTTTTGTTTTTGTTGCTTGAATATGACGATATAATTCTTTTTAATTTATATTTTAAAAAAATTTACAGTATATCGCTTTGGGATTTGCAGGCAACTGGTTGGAGTAGATGAGATCAATTATTTATTATTGAAATTTAAATGTATCAATCAACATTATTCAGTAGGCCAAGCTCCCACGCTTACTATTTGAATTATTTCTAACGCAAGCTTAGAATCGGTGTTAGCCTCTATGAGCTAATTATTATTAATAATAATAATAATTATTATTTTTCCCATCTATAATACTAAAGAACAAGAAAATCTTGATAAAGATGACAAAGTGTACACAAAAATATTTTTTACCAAGAGTTGTTTAGTTAAGAAGACGTAACAAACAAGTTGATAATTTAATATATTTTATTTTTTATTTTAACAATAAATAGTGACGTACATGTACAAGTTAAATGTTTTTGTCGATAATGAACTAAATTGTTTTGTTTTCGAGCAATGGGTACACTAAGTTCTTTATAACACTTTGATGTGGTCCCCATGCGCTGCATTTATAACTTACAAACATTTTTGTTTTCTGGCTACTGTGATAAAAACACTGAAATGAGAATAAAAAGACTAAAGTAAAGAAGTACTAAATGCTCTCCAGAAAATGTGATTAACTTCTGACATTTCCTAAAGTACAGCATATTTGCATTCAACCCAAAAACAAAAAAATTAAATAGCTTACAGTCCACTAAGTAGTGGCCAAGATAAAATTTTACTCTTTGCAATCCACCTGTTTTTAATTAGGTATTTTGAACTTGATGCAATTATACAGTTGTACCTTGCAATGAGGAAGATCTCTGTATTTCATAAATTAAAACAGACCTTCGTCAGTTTTAAGTGAATTGAATTGTATCCAGGCACTACAATAGTGCTTTAAACTTACATGGTAAACGTTAATCTTTATTCTTATTTCTGTTTTTCATAGTCATATAAATTGGAGTAGATGAGATCAATTATTACTATTGAAATTTAAATGTATCAATCAACATTATTCAACATTATTATTGGTAGGCCAGGCTACCAAGCCACATATATAATAGGCAGCGGCCGTAGCTCAGTGGTAGAGCTCTGGGTTATCACCCAGCGGGAACGGGTTCAAATCCCGGCTCGGGGACAAAAAGATCGTTCGGCCGCTCCCGTGGTTCGGAAGTCACGTTAAGCCGTTGGTCCACCTGCATAGAAAACGAAAAAGTGCAGGCATTTCAGGCGAGGAGAACTATCAGTTAATTGCTGATCTCCCTCCACTAAAAGCCATACGATCATATATATATATATATATATATATATATATATATATATATATATATATATATATATATATATATATATATATATATATATATAGTCATATAAAACAAATATATTTTAACACAAAATATAAAACATTAAAAATAATGATTCATTTATTTAAGAGCTATATTTATAAATTTTAACTCGGGATAAATTGCTACTAGACGGTAATCTCTTGTAACCACAATATTTCAATTCGTAAGGAGCTTACTTTACCGTAGTTCCCAGGCAACGCGCGTCGCTTAGCACCCGTCACTTGTTATAGGTTGAATGAATTTGAAAGCTCAACCTCTTTCATTGCTGTGAAATGTAAATCCTTCATATCACATGGAAAACCTTTCATTTATGGTAATATCGGGTACCACAATACCTTAATAGAATGGAATAAAGCTTTAACACGTAAAAAATGTTTCATTTTGAAATATTATTTTATTTCTACTAAAAATTATTTTTAGTCCCTTTATTTAATATTAGGGCCTGCCTAAATATTAAATGGATTTACTTTATACATTTTTTTATTTTAAAAAATGAGATGGAGCGTAGAATATGTAGAATAAAGATCCTAAATATTTCGAATTTAATGATCAGGTATTGATTGCCGATTTGTACATTAAAAAATAATAAATATTAAGCAATGTAAGTTGTGCACGACTGGGTTTCGATGCATTAAAAATATAGTTTTAATTCACTACAATAATAACTATAATCGTGGTTCAAGTACTTTTATTTCATAACTCCATCTATCTGAAACACAAATCCAATAAACTACAGTATCATATATCTCCAATCGTATACGTGTACATCACTATAGTTGTAGCATGTATCTCCATTTCACATCAAACCACATTGCAGTACATCCTTGCATTAAACTCACTGCTCCAAATACGAATAATTCAGAGTTTTATAAGAATTTTATAACAAAATTTTATCTCCCAGTGGGTAATTGTAACAATATTGTAATACAATTAAACAAGACTAATCATATTAAATATTTAGAATATTTATGATAACGTTAAAGAAAATCACCATACAGTTTCCCTTATTTTTGGAAACAAAGCATTGAAACAAACAGTTATCCTATGAAAATATTCAGATTAAACAGTCTAAAATATGTAATATAGGGCCTAATAATATTTAAACCGTGTTAACCGTAATTCACAAAGTAGAGGGAAAAAGCCACTTCTAAACCGGAAGTGACGTCAGCTGCCAGGGCAGCTGCAGGGGTCAGATGGTGTCAGCTGCCAGGGCAGCTGCAGGTTGCAGATGGCGCGAGCATATGCCCTGAATTTGAAGTAGAATTGGGCATGAATTAAGAGTTAGTTGAAAAGTAAAATTCAACTGTGTTAACTAAACTCTAAAAGTTGAACAAAAATTAAGAGTAAGATCAAAACTGAAATTCAACAGTTATAACTGGGGGCCTGGAAAGTATGTCAAGGTCATCCAGAGTAAGTTTTAAAAAAGCCTACCCAACTACCACCAGAAATAGTTCAAAGTTGAACTAGTTGGTGATAGTGGGATAATTCATTCGTGCCATGGGAGAGGTGTTTATTGTTTGAAAGTTGGCGATTGAATGAGAAGCGCCGCCTAGGGAGAGGGCTTATAAAATGGCAACCTTCTCCCCACCACCCCTTCCCCCACTCCTTTAGACCAATAACCGGTCGCCGACTCTATGTGGTGAAACTGAACTAGACATGGCGGCCGCCATGGATAAGTCTAACCTCAAACCTTAGCTTAGCTGAAGAGAATAGAGGAGCATGAAGTAGGAATTGTGGTGACAGCGCTTATATGAGGAATAGTAGGGGTAAAATAAAAAAACTTGTTGAACACAGTCGATAGGTGTAACAAGTTCAAAGTTGTTGAATTGTAACATAGAATGCAAAATGTTGTAAATAACATTATCATCAACATTAACCTGCGAAGTCTTTGAGTATAATGGGTTAAAACTGTACTTCTTTCTAACTCTATTTAAATTAGTTTTACACTTTGAAATTGAAGGTTTAGAAGTACTTCGTAATATGTGTTGTGTTCGCAAAAGCTTTAATTTTAAACATTGTGCAGTCATCATAACCGATGTGTTAAGTTCAGAAGTTAAAATAAGACTGAGATATAAAATGAAGTGTAAAAGAAATTGAAACAGAAAGCCAGAGTAGTAATTTTATAGGTTAGAATTTACGAAGGCTATTCCATGGATAATTCTAACCTCAAACCTAGTAAGTGAAGTAGTCATAACATAAAACTAACGAGAGATGATGATAGAGCGGATGCGAGGCAATGAATGTTTGTAGCGCGATAAACTACCCACCTTTATAGAGGCAATAACTCCAGCCAGATGGCGGCAGATGGCAAGCAAATGACTGGTTGACCGACTTTCACCTGAGTAGTAAGAGAAGTAGGGTTCTGTGTCTATCCCTACTCCTTGGGGTCAATGACCGACCGGAAAGGTCAATGACCTCCCCCCCCCTCTACCCCCACCCCCCCCAAAAAATGGAGCCCCCCCCACTCCTTCCCCCACTCCTTCCCCCACTCCTCCAGGTCAATGGCCGGTCACCACCGGTTGTTGACTTTATGTGGTGAAACCAGACTAAATATGGCAGCTGCCATGGATAATTCTAACCTCAAACCTGCTGCGCATGCAACAAGTTCTTCGGATCGGAATGAGTCTATGCTATGCGCATGCGCCTAGTCCTGTATTACTCACTTTAGCACTACTGCACATGGATAATTCTAACCTCAAACCTTGGTTTTGTGTTGTTGCGCATGCGCCGCTCCCCACTCCTTTGCCTTTCTTTTACACTGCTGCGAATTGGACTGGATTGAACACTGTACTGTAGTGAAACAACTTCCCCCACTACTCGAGAATCCGAGGAGCGATACGAGCCTGATCTTAGCGTCAGTCGCCAACAAACTTTCACAGCGAAAGGTTGTTGGCGACTCAGCAAGAGGTTTCAAATATATAGTAGGCCTATATATATTTGAACTTCTTATACTACGTTGCGTTTTTTAATGCAATGTGGTATGTGTGTGTGTGTGTTTAGTTGTAAGTTGTATTTAATTTAAGAAATAATTTGCGCATTGCGATGTTAGTTATAAGTTGGGTTTAGCATTAAGGTGTATTAATTTTAAGAGGTGTTTAGCATTAAGGTGTATTAATTTTAAGAATAATGATGGTATTTGGTTGTGTTGAATTATTTGGTTTTTAATAATGATGTGTTGTTAGTTTTAAGTGTTGATATTAATAATTTATGTTGTTGTTTTGCCTTTCAGCTAGATGTTAGGGGGTAGATTAACTGTAAATTCAGAAGTTCAGTTGAACTTCACTTAGAAGGGGTGGGACATCCGCAAATTGCGGACTAGGTTTTTTGCATTTTGTTTAGGAATATGATGGGTGGGATTAGTTTGGGTGGGTGTTAGAGTTGCGTTTCTGCATTAGCTGTTCCAGTTTCCCTGAAATTAATGGTTACGCTTTGATGCGGACGGGACGTTACGCTTTGATGCGGACGGACCAGGGCCTCCCTGCTGTTCCAGTTTCCCTGAAATTAATGGTTACGCTTTGATGCGGACGGGACGTTACGCTTTGATGCGGACGGCCCAGGGACCTCCCTTGCAGAACGTAACTAGTGGGTTGGGAGTGGGAACCGCTAGGCAAACAGGGTGGTGGGAACAGTATTACTGTTCCCATCACCTTGGATCATTATAAATCTTGAATGACCTTGACCCACTTTCGGAAGGGTCAATGACCCCCCCCCGAAAAAATGGAGTCGATTTCCCCCCCCCCCGAAAAAATGGAGTCGATTCCCCCCCCCTCCTTCCCCCACTCCTACCCCCACTCCTTCCCCCACTACGGGTGAACGACCGGTCATGACCTGAAAAATTAAAATGGCTATAACTTGATAACGGATTGACGGATTTGGACAAGCGATACATCATTGAAAAGGTCTATGTAAGACAAACATTTTGGTAAAAGAAGAATTTGGTTATCTTATTTTAGTCAAAAGTTATGCGAATTATTTTAAATAAATACTTTCTCTTTCCCCTTTTCCCCCACCTCCCAGGTCAATAATCAGTCTCGGCCAGCTGCTACCCCTCTCATTTGCATATTGTTATAAAAGACGCACCGACTGCGGCTAACATTTCATTCTGATTCCAGACGTTACGCTGCGAACTTGGAGCCACAACCATGTTATCTCTGCCAACTACAACTTCTACTTTAACTTCTACTTCGACTTCTATTTCTACTACGGCTGTTCCTGCACCTAAGAAAACTCTTCGCCTCAAAAACCTTCCTGATTGCTACAAGAATCGACTTGCATCTCAACCTTCAACTTCTGGAGCTATTCTTCTGCCAACCAACACTTCTAGACTTCGTAGTATTTTTTCACCGCCTTCGCCTTCAAAGGACTCCGCACCACCATCAACTACTATGCCGCCACCGCAGAAGCCAGTTCACCACCATCCTAATACCCCTTCCGTTGAAACCATTGTTCATCGTCTTAGCACACCTATTATCCCACTATCACCATTGCCTCCTACCCCACCACTTAGTACACCTGAAGATCATACCTATCACAAAACTGAATCCTCTCAACCTGCTACTAAATCATCTCCTAAATCAGCTCCTAAACCAGCTTCTAAACCAGCTCCTAAACTTACTCCTAAACCTACTCCTAAACCCGCTCCTTCAGAGCAATTTCAATTATTACAAGAACAGCGTCGTAGGGCATTTAGCCGTCCCACTACTTGCCCTGAAATGCTTACTAGGGGAATTAAGAAAGGATCACCTTGTGGGAGGAAATGTGTAAAAAACGAAAGTTTTTGCCGTGTACATGTCGTAAAACACATTTCTGAACTACAAGTGACAGAAACCCCCACTGTTGAATACCAATCCAAAATTATTGGTGTGAAAGGAAATAGGCTTAAGAGAGGTTGTGTCTATTTTTTTGAAAGTGTTATTGACAACGAACACATTTTGGCAACTTGTAACGGCGTAAGATATAATATTAAAGTGATTGAATCCTTGCGCAAAGAGAAATCCGTTTATGAGTTAGACTCTAAAGACTATCTCCTCAGACACAAACTGGATGGTATTACAAGGTGGGGGCGTAGCAAGTAAATTCACATAGCTTTTTCCAAATTATTGCTTAACAAAATACTGGGGGAGAAACACAACGCGTTATAGCGTTGTGTTTCTCCCCCATTATTTTTAACACTCTAAGTCTCGTGACCTACTAACCTACTTCCATCCAAGTAGTAAGAAAAGTACTTCCCCCACTCCTTTGGGTCGATGACTGGTCATGGTCAGCACCTACCCCTCATTTGCATACTATTATAAAAGCGGAGCGAGCGTTGGTCACCCCTTCATTTTTCTTCTACACGCCGCTCTTGTCGTTTCGTCTCTGCTGTTTACAATATTTCTTGCTTCAAAATGCCTCCTCATCTGAATGAAAATTTTAATTTTTCTGAAATTTCTGATGTTTTTGATCAATCTGAAGACACTTTAAGTAACGACAGTGAAAGTGAAGATGATGAGGACGATGATGATTATACTGTTGAACTTAGTGAAGAACGTAAAGTCATAGCAATTGATCCACAATTTCCATTTGATACAATAGAAAAGTTTATGGCTGAAGCTAATAAATGGTTGGACTCAAGATGTTATGTACGAATTGACTCTTTTATATTGTATGGTGATAGTCATTCTTTCCTTGTCACACCAAATGACAGAGACCGCATGTTGCAGTGGGCACAATCTATGATGGAGTGCTACGAACAAGGTGTGGACACTGGCGGCTATTTTCTTGCACAACTAGTGTAATAACAAATTACCCTTCCCCCACGTAGTGAAGAAGGAAAAGAAATATTAGGAATCTAATTATAATACTTCCTTCCACATATAAAGAAGAGGGGGAAAGGAGTGGGGATTATAAAGTGGTGGGGGAATGTGTATAAATGCAGGTTGTTTCAAGAGACTTTTATTATTATTGTGGCTTTAGCAGAAACAACATGGAGTTTAAATCTTCAGCAAAAATAAGGAATAATATAATAAAGAAAGAAATTCGCAAGAAAGAAAAGATTGAACTTATAAAATTACAACTTATAATACCTTCCATTGAAATTGGATGTAGCAAACTAAAGACTTTGGTGAAAACTAACGAATATTTATTACAATTGCTAAAAACAATCGAAGAGTTGAAGAGAAAGAATGGACATTCTACATAGTAAAATTTGAACATTTTAATATAAATAAGTAAACTGAAAAAAGTAGATGTAGAATAGAGAGCGAGGAATAGATCATTTTGTGGTAATGGACTAACATGCCACTTAGTGCTCTATTCCTCGTTCTCGCGTTAAAATTGGATTACCTTGACCTATTTGTTCGACTGTTAGAATTTGGTTAACACTGTTGAATTTCAGTTTTGAACTAATGTTTATTCTTGTTCAAATGTTAGAGTTTCTTAACACTGTCGAATTTTAGTTTTGAACTAACTTTTAATTTATGCGAATTTTTAGTTCAACTCTAGTTAATTTATGTGCAAATTTAGTTCAACCAAGTGCCTGTGCTCTAGCCATTTCCACCCTAACATTTGTTTTTTCAACATCTGTCCCATAACATCTGTCCTAATAGATGTTTGGAGGGCAGGTGTTTGGTTTTAAAAGTAACTAAAATTAGTTGGGTGGGGGAAAGTTAGTTAAAGCTTGAATATAAAGAAGTATATACTAAAACTCCAATGGGAATAAAGAACATGAATGAACAATTAGTTTGTAGAAGGTTAATATTTTTATTTAAAAAGTTTGATTTCCTTGTATAGTGAAGAAGATGAAATAGTGGTGGGGGAACCATTATAAAAGGAGGAACATGAGAGCCCATTTCATTTCTTGGTGAAATTTCGAAGAGTAAACATCCCAACATGTATCGTTGCGATAAATGTTCGGAATCGTTTCACGATGAAATTCTATTAGACTGTCATAAAGAACTAATTCACAACAACCCAGAAGAAAAACAAGAACAAGAACAAGAACAAGAACAAGAACAAGAACAAGAACAAGAACAACAAGAACAACAAGAACAACAAGAACAACAAGAACAACAAGAACAACAAGAAGAACAAGATGAACAAGATGAAATAACTGCAACATCTTCAACTACTTTACCGAATCTACAAGTATTTGCATTACCCGGTAAAGTAGTAATGCATCATAAGATTCAAAATGAAAACTTGAAGCTAGAAGAATTTATTAGAGAAGCAAAACCAATCGTAAGTAAAATTTTAAAAGAAGAATTGAAAAGATTAAACTTTCTTAAATTTGGTTTACTACTAGAAGCTATGTTTATAAATGTACAAGAAGAATTATCACCAAGAGGATTCATAACAAAAAACCGAACCATTATGGAAAGTTCAAACATTGATTCAATAATAGAAAATTGTATAGAAGAAATATTAACAAAAATTCAGGAACACGAAGGAAGAGGATCCGGATGGAGTCTTACAAGTATTGAAGTATTAGATATAAGAGTTCACAAACATGGATATGGACTAATGGGATCTAGTTACATTCCTTTACCAAAAAGAATTGAAAATACAAAATCTTGTGTTAATGTTAAAAATGAAGACAATGAATGTTTTCGTTATGCAATGACAGCTAAATTTGTACCACCACTTCATGTGAATAGACCTAACCAAGAATATGAAAATCAAAGATTTAGATACAATTTTCAAGGAATCACTTATCCTGTATCACTGAAAGATATATCAAAATTTGAGAAGAAAAATCCTGGTACGTCTATCAATGTTTTTGCATTAGATAGTTCAAACAAAGTGTATCCTTTACGTATTGCAAAAGAAGAGCTACCAGATCATACAGATTTACTACTACTAACGCGAGGAGATGTGTCTCACTATGTGTACATAAAGCAATTTGATCGTCTTGTTAATAAGCAGCTTTCTAAAGATCGACACAGAAAGTTAATTTGCAAGAGATGTTTCAATTTTAAACGAGATGGGCTACACTCAAGAGAATGGTTACAAGAGCACAAAAGATTATGTAACAATAATTATGAAGCAAAGATTATTTTACCTTCGGAAAGCAGAGCATTTGTTACATTTGAAAAGGTTCATCATCAGTACCGTATTCCTCTAGTTGTGTATGCGGACTTTGAATCAACACTTGTTCCTGTTGAAGATGAAAATTGTGAAGCTAGAAAAAGTGTCAAGTATCAAATGCACAAACCAAACAGTTTTTGTTTAATGGTTAAATCAACATTATCAGAAGAACATTTAAACAGATATGGATTAACTTCAGAACCTCTAGTATATCGTGGTGAAAATGTAGAAAAAATATTTCTTGATCACTTATATTCAATAGCTGGAAATGCACAAAGATTATATACAAATATTGTACCAATGAAACCGATGGAGGAAGAAGAAGAAATTCAACATGAAAATGCAACTCGATGTTTCTTATGCAAAAATGATTTTACTATTGAGAATTATAAAGTTAAAGATCACCATCACCTCACAGGTTATTACAGGGGTGCTGCTTGTAATAAATGCAACTTAAGCTATCGTTTACCACTATTTATTCCTGTGGTTCTGCATAACCTCAGTGGGTACGATGCTCATTTTATAATACCTGAACTAGGAAGAGACGACGGTAAAATCGATGTGTTAGCTGAAACTTCAGAGAAGTTCATAAGTTTTTCCAAAGAAGTTGGAAACATGAAACTAAGATTCTTGGACTCCTACAGATTTATGCCGTCGAGTTTGTTCAAACTTTCAGAAAATTTAAGGAAACAAGATTTCATCGAAACAAAGAAGATTGTAAATAACGACAAACTGGATTTGGTACTTCGGAAAGGTGTGTTTCCATATGATTACATAGACAGTTTAGAAAGATTTAATGAAACATCACTTCCGGCTAAAGAAGAATTCAAAAGTAAACTTTATGACATGGACATATCTCAAGAGGACTATGATCATGCATGTAAAGTATGGAACGATTTAGGATTTAGAACATTGGGAGAATATTCAGATTTTTATGTTAAATTGGATGTAACTTTACTATGTGATATAATGGAAGAATTTAGAAATACATGTTTTGCAGCATATGGATTGGACCCTCTTCATTCGTACACTTCACCTGGATTAGCATGGCAAGCTATGTTGAAAGAAACAAATTGTAAAATACAACTTCTTACTGATATAGATATGGTTATGATGTTAGAGTCAGGAGTTCGAGGGGGATTGACGCAAAGCGTTACACGACATTTCAAGGCGAACAACAAGTATCTGCCCGATTATGATGCATCAAAACCAACAACATTCCTGGGTTATTTTGATGCAAATAACTTATACGGATGGGCAATGTCGAATCCCCTTCCATATGATAATTTTAAATGGATAGATCCAGAATCGATTGGAAACATAATGGATATACCGAAGCATGGTGAAACTGGTTACATTTTTGATGTTAATTTTGAATATCCTGAACATCTTCATGATCAACATTATGATTTACCACTTCTTCCTAAGACTGAAATTTCCCCTACTGGAAGATGGCCAAAATTAATGATGACTTTAACCGACAAGTCTCGATATGTTGGACACTACTGGATGATACAACAAGCTTTAGACTTAGGATTGAGAATTACAAAAATTAATCGAGTACTACAATTTTCTCAATCTTGTTGGTTAAAACCTTACATCGACAACAACACAAGAAGAAGAGCCACCGCTACATCAAGTTTTCAAAAAGATTTTTTCAAATTAATGAATAACGCAATATTTGGCAAGACTTTGGAAAACAAAAGGAAACATAAGGATATCAAATTGGTAACTGATCCAGTAAAATTACAGAAATTGGTGCAACAACCAAACTTTGGTTCATCTATAATTATTAATGAAAATCTAGTTGTTATTTCCATGAACAAGAAGTCAGTTACAATGGATCGTCCTTTGTATCTTGGAATGTCAATCTTGGATATTTCAAAAACACATATGTACGAGTTTCATTATAAGAAGATGGTTAACTATTATGGAAGAGAGAACATTGGTATTGCATATATGGACACGGATGCACTAATTTACTGGATTAAAACAAATGACATGTATGAAGATCTACGCACCTTTATATATAAAGATGATTTCGACTTTTCCGATTATCCTAAGGATCATCCAAATTACGACTATGACAGAAATAAGAAAGTATTGGGAAAATTTAAAGATGAAACAAATGGTGTGCCGATGATGGAAATTGTAGCATTAATGTCCAAACTGTATTCATTTCAACTGTACATAAACGAGAGGAACGAACATCAAGTCACGAAGAAGGCCAAAGGAATAAAAACTTCTTTCCTGAAGAAGAACGTACAGTTTGAACATTATAAAAGATGTTTGTTTGAAAATGTTGAAACAACTGCAACGTTCAACACTATTAGAAGTTATAATCATCAACTTTTTAGTGTCAAACAAACAAAGTGGGCATTAAGCTACAAAGATGACAAGTGCCATATTTTAGAAGATAAAATTAATACTTTACCATTCGGCCACTACTCTCTAAACCCTATCGACCAGTAAACCTATTCTTCGTCCTCTACCTTCTTCCTTTTTCCTTTCCGTAAAGAAGAGGGGACATGGCAAGCCCAATGCCATGTTCCCTCTTTTTTACACTAATATGAAATGGCCTTGACCTATATTCAAACTATATAAATGAGAATAAACTATTCTATGGATCAGTATTTTTACATGCAGTGTACAATCAACATCTGAAGATGGAAAGTGTGAAGGACAAGATTGTAAATGAACTACATAAACCAGCAAGAAGAAGATTTCCAAGAAGAAGTACAATCATTAAAGGAATGAATGATCTTTATCAAGCTGATCTCATTGAAATGATACCGCACAGTAAATTAAATAAAGGATTTAAATATATTTTAACAATTATAGACTGTTTTACTAAAATAGCTGACGCTTTACCAATGAAGGATAAGACTGGTAAAAGTGTTACAAAAGCTATGGAAACCACAATACAAAGAAATAAATTTAAAATTAAACATCTACAGACCGATGATGGAAAAGAATATTTTAATAAAGACTTTGGAGCTTTGATGAAGAAATATCAAATAAATCATTATTCTACAAATTCTGAAGTTAAAGCTTCAATAATTGAAAGATTCAATAGAACATTAAAAAGTGCGATGTATAAACAATTTTCAAAAAGAGGATCATACGTGTGGTATGACATATTACCACAACTTATAAAAGAGTATAACAACAAATATCATCGTACCATTGGAATGAAACCTATCCAGGTAAATAGTGCTAATGCCAAAATTGTATTACAACGCATTAAAAATAATACAACACCGAAATTGGAAAAATTGCAACCAAAGAAGTTCAAGGTCAACGATAAAGTTCGTATAAGCAAATACAAAGGTGTATTTAGTAAAAGATATCTACCAAATTGGACTAATGAAGTATTTACAATTTATAAAGTGCAACCAACTATACCTGAAACCTATTTATTAAAGGATAACAAGGGTGAATTACTTCAAGGTGGATTTTACGGACACGAATTGTTGAAATCAACAGTCGGTGATGTATATCTTGTCGAGAAGATTTTACAAAGGAAAAAGGATATGGTTAAAGTCCGGTGGTTAGGGTTTGATAAAAGTGAAGACTCTTGGATTCCTTCAAAAGACTTAGTATAGTTGTTTAATAGCTCATTGTGTGTTTAACCTTATACAAGATGGAGATTGTACAACAAAAAGACCGATTTAATATCAATAACATTGATGAATTGACAGTTGACAATGATAAGTTAAATCATGGAAAACATGGTGAATTACTACCAAATACGATAAGATGTCTAATAACTGGTCCTTCAAATTGTGGAAAAACTAATGTTGTTTTTAACCTTATAACTAATCCTAAAGGATTGCGTTTTAATAATATATACATTTTTTCAAAATCATTGCAACAACCAAAATATCAATTATTGGATAAAGTACTTGCAAGTGTACCTGAAGTGAATTTTTACAAGTTTAATGCCAGTGAAACAATTATGCAACCAAATGAAGCAAAACCATTTTCTATTTTTATATTTGACGATGTTTCTTGTGAAAATCATGACACAATAAGGAATTATTTTGCTATGGGAAGACATCATAATATTGATAGCATTTATATTGGTCAAACATACAGTAAAATTCCAAAACAACTTATAAGAGACAATGCAAATATGTTGATCATCTTCAAGCAAGATGAAACAAATTTAAAGCATATATATAATGATCATGTAAATGCGGATATGCCATTTGAAAAATTTAAAGAGATGTGTGGCAAAGCATGGAATGAGAAATATAGCTTTCTCGTTATTATGAAGGAAGAAGATATTAAAAATGGTAGATATCGTATAGGGTTGGATAAATTTGTATTTATGCGTTGAACTACCGATGCTACATCTAGTTACACGTTGAACTTCACAGTGTAAACATGGTGAATCAAGAAAAACTATTGAAAGAAATAAAATCACTCAGTGATTCTATTAGGATGAAGAATCGTGCATTGAGGATGGGTTTAAGTGAAAGAGAAGAATTTCTAGAGACTACATTTAAACCTATTACGGAACCTTTAAAACAGATATCAGAAACTATTGGTAAACCTCGTTATGAAGGAGATGTTTTACTACCAGTTTCTAAACAAGAAGTACAAGCATTAAAAAAAGAAGAAGATGATGATTCATATACAAGTGCTAGTGAGCAAGAAGAAACAAAAGAAGAAGAACCAATTGTTGAAAAGGAAGAAGAACAGCCAATACCTGAAGCTGAACAATCTATTCCAAATTTAACTCAATTGAGTAGCGATATATTACAACATGGACCTCTTGGAAGAAAATATATAATGAAAATGCTACATGACATGAAATCAAACCCGAATTTGAGTAGATCACACGTATACGGAGCAAGAATTGATGGGAATGAATTGAAGATTGGCGATTCAAAGCTTGAAATAACACAAGACGATTACATCATTATTGGTGAGCATAGATATAAAGGAACAAAAGGATTATATGAATTAATTTTTAAAAACATACCACTAAGATATTCATCCAAAGATTTAAGTGTTTTTAAGGAGATTCTACAAAATACTAACGCTCATAAAAGAAACTACTTAAAGGATGGAATGATTAATCGTTCACGTGCAACAAAATATAACATTGTTATAAAAAAGTTGTTTCCTCCACGAAAATTGCCAACATTACGTACTGCACCAGCGGTAAGACAACCACTGAAAAGAAAATCTTTATCACTTATGGATTTATCACTTCTTGAACAACATGGTAAAAAGAGTAAAGGAGATACTTCAACATCTGGTAAAGGATTGATGAAAAATCTATACAATACAAATGTGATTTACTACAATGACATCAATAAATTGGTTGATAGAATGAGACTATTGCATGAAGCCATGGAAGCTGGTCATACAGGTTTAAATAATGAATGGGTAGCTCTGATTGATGAACTCAGGAATCGCGGCATAATTGTATAATTGTCCGCGGATATATAAGAGTTGCAGGTGTATAATGTGTCAGTTCTAACATGAGCGTCGACAAGTTCGGACGCTACTCCGCGTTAGGAGTGCAAGTTGGAGAAAACAGAAAAAGAAGTGGATTACCGCAAACACCCGAAGGTGACTATAACATAAATAATAAACGTTTAAAGTTTGTTAAAGATCCAGAAGAAGATGGAGATGCAACAAATTTAAAGACAGTAAAGGAGGAAACATCTACAAGTTTAAAACTCGACAACAACCAACTGTATGATGCAAAATCTCACAGGGTTATTAACGTTGCAAAACCAGTCAACAATGGAGATGTTGTTAATAAAGGCTATTTTCTATCTGCGATGGAATATGCTTTACTGTTGGAAAAGACTAAAAGTGGAAAAAAGTACAATGCTTTAAATTATAAAATAACTAATGTGGCAGATCCAACCGAGGATACAGATACAATTAATAAGCGTTATTTGCACTCTGTAATACCAGAAAAGAAAAAAGATGGATTTTCCTTCTATAAATATACTATAAACGATATTGGATATCCTAAAGAAGAAAGTGATGGTGTTAATATAAAATACATTAAAGATAATTGTATTTTATATAATAGTGCTGTTATTGATTGTCATGGAAAAGTGTTGTCCAATCTGGAAGATGGTTCAACTCCATCTGATGCTGCTACCATGAGACAAATGAATGAAAGCTTGAAAAAAGTAACATCCACTTTTGTTAAACAGAATCAGGTAGTGTCAAAGAAAGGTGATGAGTTTATGCAAGGCAGTGAAAAGTTTACCTTACCACAACTAAAAAATGACAAGTGGGATGGAAAAAATAAAAGATTGTCAAATATAAGTTTAGGCACGGAAGAACATGATGCTGTTATTTTAACACAAGTACCACAACTATCAGCTACTGGTGTTAATTTTATATGTAAAGGTAGACGATTAACCCAAGTTAAATCTGGTAAAGATGATCAGGATTGTGTTGTTGTAAAACAAACTATAGTTTTAGATAAAATAAATAACGTATATGATGGAAAAAATAGAAGAATATCTAACATATCAGCAGGAATAGCTCCGAATGATGTTGCTACTATTAATCAAGTTATAGCAACCTCTAATAACGATCCATCTGCGTATACATGTAATGGTAAACGTATCACATATCTTGATAATCCTACACGTAACAAAGATGCTACTAATGTAGAGTATGTAATGAATCTTGTAGGTAATGTAGTTATTGATATGCATAATCATTTGATTAATGCATCGATGAAACACAATAAAATCGAAGATTCTCAGAGAAACCAATGGATTAAAGATGAAATCATTGATAGATACTAGTAAAACTTATGAATATTTAAGTATGGAATATACAAAAAAGGATTCATTATCATAAAGTATTTCATAGAGTGAAGACGTTGGTTACATAAAACAGCATAATGAAGACCGTATCGCTCAGTCGTCGTCAAGACAGCGGCAAGAGAGGACGTGGTTTAACATCAGCTGCATTATCCCTGCTCAGACGGATTCCAATTGGTGCTGTTGTGAATCGAGCGATAGACGCTTTACCATACGAATTACATCTGCCCGGAGGTTATCAATATTGTGGACCTGGAACTAAGTTGGCAAAACGTTTAGAAAGAGGAGATCCTGGAATTAATAAATTAGATCAAGCTTGCAAAGAACACGATATAGCATATTCAAAGTATAAAGATTCAACAAATAGATCAATAGCAGATAAAATTCTAGCAGAAAAAGCTTGGCAAAGAGTAAAATCAAGTGACGCAAGTATTGCAGAAAAAGCAGCGGCTTGGGGAGTAACTACAGCCATGAAGACGAAAGCAAAGTTAGGTGGTGGAAAACGTCGCAGAGGAAGACCTGCAAAGAGAGGCACACCCAAAAGAGGTGGAAACATTAAAAAAGGACGTCGTAGAACTCATAAAGCAAGTATAAAGAAGACTTCTGTTTGGCAAATGGTAAAAAACGGAGCAGGTTTATACCTAAGACCATACCGTGTGTACTAAATAAGAAGAATCAATTAATAATTCCAAATAAAGCCTTAACAAATCATCAGTTAAATGATTATGTAAAATGTTTGAAAATACCATTCTTTCGAGGAGTTTTTATGAAAGATGCATTACCAACTAAAATATGGAAAAATGAAACTGGAATAGTAAACTTGGATTCCACCTATGGTCCAGGTACTCATTGGGTATGCTATAAAAAGCTCGGACAAACCGTTTACTACTTTGACAGTTTTGGCAATCTACCACCGCCAAAAGAACTTCAAAATTATTTTCGAAACTCAAAAAACATTTTTTACAATTACAAAAGAGAACAACCTAACAATACTGAAATATGTGGGCATTTATGTTTGGAGTTTCTAGCGAAAAGTGTCAGTCAGCTTTAAGATGTCATCGTATACAGTGTCATTGAGTGGAAATTCATCCACATTAAAAAGTACGCTGTTCCCAGCATTGCGTCTATCCAAGGAACGATTATGGGAAGAGGCATTACTTGATTTGACTACCTACAACTCAATTCCCAATGTTACGGAAGGGAAGAACAATTTACTACATTATTATGAAACTAAGGATGCTGCAGGAAAATACTCAGAATTGAAAATAATTACATTTCCTACTGGAGCTTATGAAATTGATGATATAAACCAATTATTACAGAAACAACTCGGAGAAGACAATATCACCGTTAAAGGAAACAATAATACTTTAAAAGCAGAAATAACTTCAAAATATTATATTGATGTCAGCTTGGAACAGTCGATTGGCAGTTTACTTGGATTTACAGATACAAAAAAGAAAATCTTAACTCCTGGAACTACTCATTCAGGTGATTCAACTGTAACAATATTGAAAGTAAATAGTATTGATGTCACGTGCAACATTATACACGGATCGTATAGAGATGGAGTTAATCAACATATTTTACATACATTTTATCCAACAGTGGCTCCCGGTTTTAAAATTGTTGAGAAGCCACAAAACTTGATATACCTACCGTTAAACACCAGTTTCATTTCAGACATCGTACTGAACATATTGGATCAAGACGGTCATAGTGTTGACTTTAGAGGAGAAACAATTACTATACGGATACACATTAGAGCAGCGACATAAAAGTCAACATGGGATTATCATTTAAACCGCAACGGAAGAGTCGGGAGCTCAGTAGCTCCTCAACATTGGAAGAGTTAACATCGGACAACATTCGTTTTCTACAGAAGATTGGATTGAAACTTAACAGCGATGGATATCCTGGATATATCTCAAGGACCAACGTTCGACGAAACACTATGGGAAAAGGAATATCACACGCACAACCCTTACACTTCATCAAAATTAAACAATAACGATGAAATAAGGATCCCCATTCAACAACAAGATATTTACACTTTACCGTGTGAAAGTTACTTGTACATCGAAGGACGGGTATTAAAATTGGATGGAAAAACTGCTTCAACAGTTCCTTTTATAAATAACCCGATGGCATATCTTTTTGATGAAATAAGATATGAAATATCAGGGGTGACGGTTGATTCAACAAAAAAGGTTGGTTTAACAACGACATTGAAAGGATTAACATCATTAACACCGCATGAGAAGAATTCAATAGTCACTGCCGGATGGGTTGCCCCCGATAAAGACACTATAACACTAGCTTCCAACGGTCACTTTGATTTTCATGTACCTTTACGATTGCTTTTGGGATTCGCTGAAGATTACAAACGGGTAATAATAAATGTCAAACAAGAATTAGTATTACTCAGATCTTCAACTAATAAAGACTTAATACTTGCAGACCCTGCAACTACGGAAGATAAACTGGAATGGCAACTACAGTTGGATAAAGTTGTTTGGAGAGTACCTCATGTAAGATTGGCCGATGAACATAGAATCCTATTATTGAGAAAGTTAAAATCTGACCGTGATATTGTGATGCCATTCCGAAGTTGGGAATTTCATGAATACCCTACACTACCTCAGACAGAAAGACAAACATGGACCGTCAAGACATCAACTTACTTGGAACGAGCAAGGTACATAATACTCGGTTTTCAAACTAAGCGAAAAGATGTTATCACTGCAAATGCTGGTCAATTTGATCACTGTAAAATAAAGAATTGTAAAGTTTTCCTAAACTCTCAATTCTTTCCCTATGACAATTTGAATGTCATGTTCAGCAAAAAACGTTTTTCCATTTTATACGATATGTATGCAAGATTTCAATCGTCATATTATGGAAAGACTAATACACCACTATTATCACCTGACCAGTATTATTCCAAGGCTCCAATAATTGTAATCGATTGTTCAAAACAAAATGAATCGGTAAAATCATCAAGTGTGGATATAAAAATTGAAATGGAATTTGAAGAACCAGTAGCGGATGGAACTTCGGCATACTGTCTAATTCTACATGATAAAATAGTTACTTACACACCGCTGACCGGAATTGTGAAGAATGTACTTTAAGAAGAATTGTATAACAACTGCAAATTTTTGAGGTTAGAATTATCTGCTTTAATTTTTGAGGTTAGAATTTCATTTGTGAAAGACAAGTTGAAAACAAACAATTATGTAATTGTATAAATTTCAAGGATTTTACGAAAAATATAAAAGCGAGAAAATAATTAGTAGAAACTTCATTCTATCTTCAACCGTCGTATGGGAAACATCATTCGCAAGATGAATTCTACTAACGGAGAAGAAAATACACCTCTAATGGATGATAATAGTTCAGATATAGAAAAACAAGTTGAACGAGAAATGGACGAGTTCCTAAAATTCAACAAACATAAGAAGAGAGAAGAAGAAAAAGCTGAAAAAGAAGTAAAAAGGAAGAAGGTTGAAGTTAACATTACAACCAATATTTTAACAGAAGTATTTCTTCGGATTATCTACCCAATTTCTTCATGCATGACAAAAAGTATATCAGTTGGAATTTTAAAATCAATGGATTATTCACCAATTGTTATTTTAAATCATGGAAACAAAATGGTTACTTTCAGTGAAACTACTTGGGAATCTCTCATGAAACATTTACATCTTTTGGAGTGCTATTTAAGTAACAACACATTTGGAAGAAGAACAAGATTAAGTTTATTGGAATCAAATATTGAAGTTGATATAGTAAAACATCGTGGAGGACAAATTGTTCGCTTCAGAGATTTAACTACACATAATGTTAAATTATATTTCACTAAAGAAGAATTTTACACTTTAAGTTGTACTACCGGTCCCGTCACCAGATATTTGAAACAACTAATATTTTCAAGTGCAATAATTAAAGACTATCTAATTGATACATTGGACAAAAAACCTTTTGTTCCAATTTTATACGGTCCCGTGGATACTTCAATCTTTAATAGAATACCTCAAGAAGTTGAAATGTGGAGACAATTAAACAACTATCACACCAATTTTAATATTGATGAAGTGGCACAAGAAGTGAAAGAAGAAGAACAATCCTGTCTGTTATAAACATCGGCTCATTCAATTTTTAAGTCAGTTGTTAGTAAGACTTCATCATGAATAAACGGGTTTCGTTTTCTAATGCGCCACATATAATGGAAGTTAAAAGAGGTATAATTGAATTTCAAGCTTTCCGAGGAAATGATGGTAATTTTATTATTAAAGAATTAGTAATCTTGGACATGAACACATCAGTAGTTTATCATTATTTGTTCAAACCTCCAGTACCATTTAATAGACTAACAACTAAAGCGAAAGTTACAAACAAATGGTTGAACAAACATTTTCACAACTTAAGATGGGATGAAGGTTTCATTAATTATAACATGATGCCGCACATTATGAATCATTATTGCAAAGAGTTTAAAATTATCTACACAAGGGGATTGGAAAAAGCAAATTGGATACAATCATTTACAAGCAACGAAGTGATTAATGCAATAATTGATAAAGATTTCCAATGCTACTTCAACGAACTTTGTATTTCATCAAAAAGTTTTAAACATCGAAGGTCGCAGTGCGCTTTAAAGAATGCCTACCGCTTGAACAATTTCCTTCAACAAAGTGGTGGGTGTAGTGTCAGTAGTGGGGGTAGTGTCGATTATAAAAGCGAGAGCGCTACCATGACGCAGCATGAGTATTACTCTAACCTCCGAAGAGACAACATCTCCGACGGACATTCTTATTAACAAGAAGATTAACAACAACATCAAGATGGCATCACAGAACTTACTTCAAAGTTTAGTTGATCAGTTCAACGCTCATTCTAAATCATCAATTCTACCTACAAAGAAATGTTCTGACCTAAAAGAAGAAAAACACTACATCATTCATACGATTAAGAAAATGGAAACTTCAGTAGGTGATGCTATTAATTGCACATTGAGCGAGGCTCCATATACAGTTGGTGATGAACCAAAATTTCAGATCTTCCTACCAAGACGCTTTGTACAACTTCTTCAAAATGAAGATCTTCGTGTAGTTCAACCCGGCGCACTCTATTTGGTTTCGCACGGACCAAGTGGAAACAACTCAACTGAACTAACTATTCATGTAAAACCTACTACTGATTAGTTTGTACATAACATTGTAACTATTTGTTTGTAATTGTTTTTCAATAAATATGATATAAAGAAAAAACAAAAAAATTAAAAGAAGCAACATATTGTGATGTCTTTGTACATTACAATATGTTGCTTTTTTTAAAAATTCCACTGGATGACCTTGACCCACTTTTGTGTGATTATAAAAGCGAAAATCTACTTGTAAAATTCATCAGTCTACGACTACCTTTCGTACCGTACACATCTCGCTCACTCTATCGCTTAATATAAAAACTAAAAGATGTCTCTCAAAGTCAAGTGTGCATCTTATGATACCAACACCATTACAACTTTTGAACAACTCGAAGATTTAACCAACGAAATGCGAGTTTTACTTACCGGTGGTTATCACTTAACTGTTGATGTTAGTGCTACTAATACAAGGATGTTCACTAAAACAAAATATTGCGATGATGAAATATTTATTTCTACACAACCTACAACTTCTTCATCGCCAACTGGTCAACATAACATCAAGTTCCAAAAGTATTACCAATGTTGAATAACTTTTGACAGACAAAACTACAACTAAAGAATCACATGATCAATATGAGTTAATAAAAAGGATGTGACACTTGTATAAATAATCATTTGCTTCTCAGCTCTCACCACGACAAGACCTATTTAAGAAAATGTTGTACAGAATGATGATTCAACTTGATGGAAAAATCTATGGAAAAGACTACAACACCGTTGAACAAATGACCCAAGATTTAGATGTATTAACTAAAGAAGGATATCAAGCTAAATTAATTTTAAAATTTCCTGAAGTACATCCATTATCAACAGAAGAACTTGTTGCTATGGCTAAGGCGGAGAGAGAGAAAAAGTCTGAAGAAAACAAAGAGAAACAAACTTCCTAAATTTTAATAATCCTTACACTTGTAAGGTATAATTTTTTAAAACTCCATTTGGATGACCTTGAAATTACCCCCACCACTTTTCACAGTACATAAAACTCACTATTCAACACTATACACTCTTATTCTTTCACTGGACTCCGCAGCGTCAACATGGAAGAGCAAAAATACAAGTACAAACCTCGTTACTGTTGTGAACAACAGTGTACAGATTTAGGACCAATGATGGTGGATGGGTTAGCTTGTACTAAATGTGAATTCTTCGAATCTTGTTATTGCAAATGCAAAACAAAACAACTACCACCACCGGAATTGCGAACTTTCAAATTTTACAAATCAAGATATTTTCATACATGTTGTCCTCAAAGATGTTTCAAATTTCACCCTCTAGATCTTGCTCATTGTCAACGCACCAATTCTCATCAAGATGATTTTTGTACACATATGATAAAAAGATGTAAATACAGATCAGATTGGTATTCCGATCCTGTAGAACCATCAAATGTGTAATTTCAGTTTTACACTCTTTTTTAAAACTTCATTTGGATGACCTTGAGATTTCCCCCACCACTAGTTCTAATTTTTATATAATATTAAATCATTCCACTTCCAACACTCTAACTAACAACATGGAAAACAAATTTATCAAGTTTGAACATATAATAACTGACAGGGAGGAGATGGAAGAATTGTTTCAAAACTTACTTTCTATCATTGACGAATATCCTATAAGATGGTTCAGAATTGTAGTTCAATATTTAAATCCTGGTGAATTGTTTTCTTCATCGAGTGAAGAGGATGAAACAACTACTTCGGTTCAAATAATTGAATTAAAAGACAAAGAAGAAGAACTAAACATTTTATTCAATCATAAGCTTAAGGTTCCCCATATAAAAGCCCCCTCCCTAGACAGCCCCCCTCCCTAGACGCCTGCTCAAGGTCGCCATTATATAAGCCCCCTCCCTATGTGCCGATCCTCATTCCATCCCCGACTCTTCAACGATGAACAACTCTCCTTTGGCCCGAATGAATTCTAGTTTTGAAATAAACTCTAAAGAAGAGTTACAAGACATTTTTAATATTTTACAAGAACTTGTAGATAATTTTACAACCATCAAAATGAATTTGGAAATAACATACGATTGTCCTATTTGTGATAAAGTTGAAAGTTCGGACGAAGACAGTTTACTAAATCTAACTCCTGCACCATCTAACACTACTGATGGTAATAACAAAGAGCAAAATATTTCCCCCACCACTTCTTTATAATTCTTCGCTCCCCCCACCACTTCTTTATTTAACTAACATTTCTCGCTTTCACTTCTCATTCCGTCTTCGACTTTTGAACTATCAACATCACTTGTTTTAAAATTTCAAACACTAACACAATCACGATGGATATAATGGATGAAGTTCCCTTCATAACTAGAATGGAAGAGGATAAATTGAAATTGGAAATTAAACGATTGGAAATGGAACGGGAAAACCAACTCGAAATGTTACGTTTGTTCAAGCTTTTCAAATACATCATCTGGGGACTCTGCGTTTACCTTCTCATCGTCGTTGGTGTTTGCATTTACAACTCTGTAGTTCATCACAAAAGTTCAACTTGTTTAAACTCTGCTGTTGCACATTAATTGTATGTTCACAAATAAAATTCAAAAGTTACTTCAACCTATCCCACTATCACCAACTAGTTCAACTTTGAACTATTTCTGGTGGTAGTTGGATAGGCTTTTTTAAAACTTACTCTGGATGACCTTGACATACTTTCCAGGCCCCCAGTTATAACTGTTGAATTTCAGTTTTGATCTTACTCTTAATTTTTGTTCAACTTTTAGAGTTTAGTTAACACAGTTGAATTTTACTTTTCAACTAACTCTTAATTCATGCCCAATTCTACTTCAAATTCAGGGCATATGCTCTCGCCATCTGCAACCTGCAGCTGCCCTGGCAGCTGACACCATCTGACCCCTGCAGCTGCCCTGGCAGCTGACGTCACTTCCGGTTTAGAAGTGGCTTTTTCCCTCTACTTCACAAAATATTTAAAAAGTTTAGACCAATGAAAATAAATATTATAGTAAGGGGAATAACCAGAATGACTTTGAATATTTTATAAAGAAAATTTACCTGAATGCTGTATACATAATGGTGGTAGCCTATGTGTGAACAAAAAAATGTACAAATTATCATTAAAATTTAGTAAATTGTTGTATTAAATAAAAATTGTATATATATATATATATAACTATATATATAACTATATATATATATATATATATATATATATATATATATATATATATATATATATATATATATATACATAATTTGTAATGTTTGTATTTTTATTTCATATAGTGGGTTGCATTTTAAAAGAAACTCCCCGTATTAAATGAAAGCTATATTGGATGAATTCACAAAAGCGGCATTGTCTCACTTTGTGTTTGACGCTAAATCTATGCAGAATAACTGGGGTTCATTCGGGCCACCGAACAGTCACAAGTCAATTGTACAGAAGTAATGTTGTTTAACGGTGACTTGGTATGCACTGACCTCCCGTTGCAGTGGCCTGGCCTCACCATTATTCGCTGACAAGCCACTACATTACTCAACAAAGTTAGTTACCTCATTTTAAAATTTTGTAATTATATTTTGTAGGAATGTAAAATTTTTTATGACTAAATTTAAAGTGTGTTGAAGTCTCAGATCAAATGGCACACTTAGTTGAATCTTAGTTAAATCAACAATTTCTTTTGCAATATATTATGAAGTGATTTTTTTCCTTAAGCTTGGTAATACCATCTTTATTTAAGAAAGAAAATAAAAAAAATGTAAAATATCTACTTTAAAAATATGAAAGTGTTCAAATACCATATTTGTGCTTATCTACTTGTTTTCGGTCCGTTGTGTTAAGTTATTTGGGAAGTAATATTAAAGCTCTTTTTGAACAGAGAAACTTTATCATTTACACTTAGCCTGGTCAATATTCGTTTTAGAATAATAATAAATAAGTAGTTTTATCCATGACTTTCATGTCAATCCTCAAGGTCATGAAAGTGTTAAAATGTTTTTTATCCGTTATTTTGGCATGATCAATTTAACTAATAATTATGAAAATAATATATAATTTTATGGAATTATGATAAAATGTGAATAATACTTTTGAATTTTGAACATATTTTATTATTTAGACATTCTATAATATATTTCTTTAGGTTTTGTCCATTGGATTTATTATGACATATCGATGTAAAACTAAAACAATTAATTTCAAATTAGTATTTTTATTAAGAAGTGATTTATGACAAATGATTAACTTGATAGTTTAATTTGTAAATAAGTATTGAAAACTTTTTATTTAGCAACCAGACAAAACGTATAAGTAGTGTAGTCTGCATCACCCTTTATTTGCTTATTGCTTTTCATCTCGTATTATATTATAGCATGCATATTGAATATCTCACTTGTATAGCAACATACCCAAACTGAAACTAGTTTTTCACATGGAAGAATATATTTTTAATGAATTGGAACTTCAATAAATAAAATAACATTTACAACGTTCAAATTGCTTTCCGCAACCATTTTCATACAATGTGTTTATCCCAACCTCAGTTGGAAACGGAATTTAATTCCACGAGTACATATTGTTACATTCACATATATTTGTACAAAACAGACATCTGCAGCAGACGTTGGTGGCCTTATTCCGGGAATTGCTGTTCCTTAAAGGAGGAAACACGCGAGAGCTCTGAGCTTCTTATCCTGGCACTGACGTTAGTTCATTTATCTTTCACACTAACCTCACCCCAGGGCTGTTTTTACTGCCAACTTTCTTAAATTATAATAAAATAGCACCATTTAAAGATATAACAAGTTTATTTATACGAAAAAGGCTCATATTACTTTTTTTTTCTGGAGATGATTTTTACACAGTTTTTTTTATGAACTACGTTGTAAACACCGAACCGCGACTCCATAACTGCTGTCACATCTGAACATAGTTTTTGTAAAGGTGTTCAGTCCTCATTACCTTTCTTTAGATAAAATGATTACATTGGCTATTTATTTAGTATTTGTGGGCCATTATTGTATAATAATGATTTAGAAATAAATATTAACTTCGAGAGGAAGTACAATTTTAACTACTATTTGTTACCAAATTATTTTAAAGTTGTCTCTCTAGCATATCATGCTTAAACCGAAAACATTAAGAAATATTTTGTCAATCATATTAATGTTATTAATAAACAGAATGGAACGGTATGGTCGTCTTGTAATACAGCTACTTGGAGGTCACAAATTGTGGATAGTTATAAGCGATGGCCTAGTGAATACTAGTTCATCCATAAAGGCCATCATCATGATTAGACTAATTCGTATATATGAGGTAGAAATTAGGGTTCGGATCCCACGTTAAACTGTAGGTCCTTAGATACCATTGGCTGATGGGCTAATAAAACATTCCTGTCTAAGGAGAATGTCGGCATTAGTAACAAAACTACCAAGATCGGGCCACAATCATTCTACACTCATCTCTCATTCATATTCAGGTTACAATACCCACTATGTGAGGTCCCTGTTTCAAGATAGTGATATGGTGATATAGTGGAATAATTTCAGCCGTAACGTTGATAATGTTATTGATTATCGATTGTTGATGCATAGATTGATTGATAATGTTACAAAAACCTATGAAATATTCTCAGATAATATTTAATTTTAAATAATTTCGTTACCTCAACATTTTAAGCAAAGTTATTACAAAAAGTGTTAACGCAGAGTACGGTAGTAGTAACTATGCAGTTAAAAAAATATTATTCGAGTCAATAAAATAGCTAAAATTAATATGTTTAAGATGTCAATAGCCAAATAACCATAATAAATGAATATGTTTACCCGGGAGAGCGGAAAACCCAGTGCTGGAAAGTGATTGGTGTCCTCCCGTCTGCCGACGGTGACAAAGAGTCAGGATATTAGCGGGATCCATCACGGCTGGACAGAAGGATTGACGTCCACACGTCTTCATTCTCCACAGTTCCAGCTTTCACTGCGTGTTTTACACAAACACTGCGCATCTTTATTGGTTCCGTCTTACAAATATTTGTTTACTTTTTGCTAGTACTCATCTAAAAGTGTGATTATTATTTGTTAAAACTTAATAAATGATATTTTATATCTAGGCTCACTTTCTAAAATATTATATCTACAGATTGCATTGTTTTCTTCAATTAAGTTTAAAAGCAGTTTGGAAAATATTGTTTTTTAAAGCTGTTAATAGAATGCCTTGTACTCTTTTAAGATTAATTTATTATTTATTCTTCCAACGGACCTAGCCATTTAAAATGAATTATAGAAATGGCCATTAACACTAACTGATAATACAAAAAGCAGATCTCACTTAAAATAGGAAAACCCATCAAGATTTAACAAAATCTAAAATAAATATAAGAGAACAAAAATATACAAAAAATACATGTACGTGAAAACTACTAGTTAAATGTAAATTTTATAATTGCAAATATATAATCATACATAAAGGTAGGCCTACAATCAAAATACTGTAAATTCCTCAATAATGCTTGATACCCATGTAAAATATATCATATAATTTTTTTCATATATAACATGCAGAATGATAACCAGAGAAAATAAATAAAAAACAAAAATGACAGAAATATCACAAGCTATACAAATACAATAGATAACTCATTTACAATACATAATGAACAGAAAAATATGTGTGCAAAAAGCATGCTGTAATTCACTGTAATTTTTTGGCTGTTAATTTTATTTATGATTGCAATAAGGTCTATGTGCATACCTTGTCATTTAGTGCATCTTGGGAATAATTCATAAAATTTTTTCCGAATAAACAGTCTTAAATACGATTTTTTCAATCTTTTAATTATGAAATATTACCTTATTTCCTGTCCATATTTGTATTGCAATAGTTGTTTTTAAAATATTCATAATCTGCCGAAAATACAATACAACATTAGACTTTTAAAAACATAAAAAAATGTAAGATCGCACCTAGATCAATTAATTTTTAAGTTAAAATAAAATATTTAAAATATTCTTTTGCATACATTTTTGTTTAATTTGATCTTAATACATTTTCAATAATTGACAAACTTATAATGTATCACAAAATAGTTATTTACTGGTTACTGATGTATATCTTTTCTTCATACTTCTATATTACAGTACCTGGTGGCCGAGCATTTGCAGGTTAAAACTCAAACACTAATATTCCTATGGTTATATATGTTACAGACAGTTCGCTAAAATGCCAAGAGGAAAAGTCTTATTTCTTGTTCAAGACGAGCTCATTCGCTTCGCTCATTCGCCTTTCAGGCAGTTTCAATACAGGCCTGCGGGTGCTGCATTCTGGTGTATATTTGTTGACTCGCCTACGGCTCGATGGGGGCTCCGCCCCCATGCCCCCTATAATGGTTCCCCCGAAGTGTTAGTAGTCGATAAAACAAATTGATGCCATTAGTAGTTTAGAGGAAGATTAAAAAATACGTGAAAACAACGAATATAGTCAAGTAACAAATGTTGAAATAGAGCAATTGTTGTGAAAGAATTTTAATATCGTGAAAGTACGCTCCTTTTCAAGGGTGAAGGGGGTGAGATAATGCCAAATCACATAGGACCGAACTTGTAGAGCGTCTAAAACAGAACAAATTGCTGGCGAAATATAAATCAATAAGGCAGTAAATTTTTTGGTATAAAGTAATTTACAAACACTTTAAATGAAAAAATGTCAATCATTTCGTGTTTTTTTTCAATTGTTTTGGTCTTAAATTTTATTGAAATTGATCAATGGCTGCTAAAATAGTAACAATTTGTTGGGTCAAAAATATTTACTAAGTTTGAGGCATCTCTGCGCCATAATAGAAAATAAAAAATATTAAAATAGCGAATTGTTTGTGGAAGGATGTATAGAGTTTGAAATTACACCCCTTTTTAAGAGTGAAGGGGGTGAGATACTCCAAAATGTCATAGAACCAAAAGTGTAGAGCGTCTATAATAGAATACAGTAATGGCAAAACATATATCAATATAGCAGTATATTTAAAATTTTAAGTGAATTAGGAACACTTTACATGAAAAAGTAAAAAAAAACGTTCAGAATTTTGTGTTTTTAAAATGTTTTGGGCCAAAATTCGATTGAAATTGGCAAAAATCTTCTTCTATAGATATAACCTGTTGAGGTCATAATATAAATAGAAATTCATGCATACATATTACATAAGAGTAAATAACAATATTAAAATAGCACAATTTTTTTGAAAAATTTTTGAAATTCTGAAAGTACACTCCTTTTTAAGGGTGAAGGGGGTGAGATACGGTAAAATGTCAAACGACCAAACTTGTAGAGCATCTAAAATAGAATACAATACTAGAAAAACATTTATCGATATATCGGTATATTTACCAGGTAAAAGTAAATTAATTACAAACAGTATACATGAAAAATGTTAAGAATTTCGAGTTTAACGATTTTTGGACTAAACTTAGGTTGAAATTGGCTAATAATTGCTAATATAGTTAGACCTATATTAGGGCATAATATGTACAAAATGTCATGCATCGATGTGAAATAATAGTGAATTTAAAATATTAAAACAATGCTTTTTTGACGAGTTTTAAAATTCTTCAAATACGCCGCTTTTTAAGGGTGAAGGGGATGAAATACGGTAAAATGTCAAATGACCAAACTTGTAGAGCATCTAAGATAGAATACAATACTGCTAAAACATGTATCGATATAGCAGTATATTTACCAGGCAAAAGTAAATTACAAACACTATACATGAAAAAATATTAAAGATTTCGTTTGTTTACGATTTTTTTACTAAACTTTGGTTGAAATTAACCAATGAATCCTACTATAGCTAGACGTATATTAGGGCATAATATGTACAAAATTTCACTCATTGATGTGCCATACTTCTAAATGGAAAATATTAAAATAGTGCAATTTTTGTTGACGATTATTGAAATTTTGGAAGTACGCCCCTTTTTAAGGGTGAAGGGGATGGTGGTGTGTCTTTGGACACGGAGCGGAATAGGTCTTCAGAACCTCTCGCAAATCCGTAATGGACCACAGGAACGTGAGTTTATACTCCAATGACAAAACATATATCGGTATGGTATATCTGGTATTTACCGGATCAAACAAAATCACAAAAAACTATAAATTAAAAAATGTTAATACTTTGGTATTTTCACAGTTTTTTTTAACATCTACTATACTGAAATTGGCCAAAGGCTGTTCCTATAGTAAGACCTAGATATGGTCACAGTATAATCTGAATTTGTAGCTTCTATGTGCCATAACAGTAAACGACTAATGTTGAAATAAAGCAATTGTTGTGAAAGAATTTCGATATCGTGAAAGTACGCTCCTTTTCAAGGATGAAGGGGGTGAGATACTGCCAAATTGCAAAGGACCGAACTTGTAGAGCGTCTAAAATAGAACAAATTACTGGCGAAATATAAATCAATATGGCAGTATATTTTTCAGTATAAAGTAATTTACAAAAACTTTACATGAAAAATGTCAATAAATTTGTGTTTTTTTCAATTGTTTTAGTCTTAACTTTGATTGAAATTGATTAGTGGCTGCTAAAATAGTAAGAACTAGTTGGGTTTATAATATTTATTAAGTTTGACTCATCTGTGTGCCATAACAGTAAATAAAAAATATTAAAATAGCGAATTGTTTGGGGAAGAATGTATAAAGTTTGAAATTATGCCCCTTTTTAAGGGTGACGGGGGTGAGATACGGTAAAATTGCATAGGACCGAACTTTTAGAGCGTCTAAAATAAAATATAATAGTTGCAAAACATATATCAATTTTGCAGTACATTTGCCAGAACAAAGTAATTTACAAACTCTTTCCACGAAACAATGTAAAAAATTTAGTGTTTTTTCAATTTTTTTTTAGTCTTAATTTTCATTAAAACTGACGAATGGCTACCACTATGGTAGGATCTAGTCAAGGCCATAATATATACTAAATTTCAGGCATCTGTGTGACATATTAGTAAATAGAAAATATTAAAATAGCGAAATTTTTGTAAAGAAATTCAGGAATTTTGAAAGTACGCCCCTTTTTAAGGGTGAAGGGGATGAGATACAGTAAAATGTCAAAGGACCTAAATTGTAGAGTGTTTAATTTCCAACTAACGATTTTTTCTCAGATTTGAGGTGGGACCTCTCCGTCAAAAGTTATAGCCAAAATAGAAAACCCTTACATATTCAGTTTATTGATGTTCTCCCTTTTTATTTTTTGATGGGGTTAAAATTTGAAAATTCAATGTTTTGGGATTTTTCCTTTCAATTGACCATACAAACTACGTGTGTACAAAATTTCAAGTTTCTAGCTCATCCGGAAGTCCAAAATACTTTGTATACATGATCAGTCAGTCAGTTTCACATCGGGTTGTATAGTTATTAGAAACACATAAAAATTCTGAATCTGTTACACTCGGATTCTAATAATTCAGTTACCAGCTGTTTTTATAATTCCTACTAATGTTTTTATTTTTAAATTAAAATGTAATTCTAAAATATGTTTTGTTGTTTTATACTTTTACGTGTTTCCATTTACCTAACTAAACATTCATAATCAGCAATATGAAATACTATTTTAAAAAATATATTTTTACCATGCTGTAGTACCATTAAATAGTTTAGTGACTGGCTGCCATGAAAAACCACATGATCATACTGTAACTCGTGGTCTGCACTTTGACAGTTGAGTCAGCTGTTTTAATTGTTTCTTTGTTTTGATTTTTAACTCCATAAGATCAATATTAAAGTATTATTATATTTTAATTAAAGATTGTAGAGAAATTAGATTTTTTGACATAGAGGTCTGCATTTATCTAATTTTTATCAAAGAGCTAATTTATTTGCAAAGTTTGAAGAAAATAGTTCGAGCTATTTTTGAGATCCGCCTGCAAATATAAATGTACCATACTCGTATTAAAGTATAGGATTCTATTCTGGATGAATTGATCCCATAATGTTAAAATGGAGATGTTGTGGACACGAAATCCATAGATGCAATAAACTCTGTAGTGTTTTCTATGATTAGTCATTATTATGTAGACTGAAAACTCAAACATACTCCCCGTACTATTGCAACAGCATGTTTTGGTAGTAGGATGCTCCTGGTCAGCAGGGAGCAGCATTGGCAGTGGTGGATGGTCAATGGCGCTGAAGTAATTCGGTTAATGGTCACTTGATATGCAGTCATCTAGTATCACACTGCTGTGCGTCGGCCCTGGCGAATTAACCTACTGTTACATGTCATTAGGTATATTTGCATTGCGGAATTTATTGTAATTAATTGACATAACCTCTCATAAGAAATTCGTCTTTTTCCATACGTTTACTGTTATTTTTTCTGTTCTACAGGAAATCCCTGTTTTAGTGTAATTAGTAAGTAATAGAGACAAATGTGTAAAATAAGGTCGTTTATCATAAAATAATCTCTGTTATCAATCAATGTACTTACATTAAGAAAAATCACTTTGAATTGTCACTTGTGTCTATTCAAAATCAATTAGTATTGGCAAATTGCCGGTTCTGGGACGTGACGTCATCATGATGACGTCAGCAGTGATGACGTCATCAATGACGTCACGAATGACGTCACCAATGACGTCACATGACGTCACATGACGTCACACCTATGACGTCATGGTGACGTCATTACCGCTGACGTCATCATGATGACGTCACTGACGTTAATTAGGTCAAGGTCACGCAAGAGTACAAAAAATTTTTTTTTTGCACTTTTGCGATTCCTCAAAATATGGCGAGAATTTGAAATTTCTCGAGGAATCACAAAAGTGCAAAAAAATATTTTTTTTTTATTCCCTAGCGATCAGACTCTTGACCTAATATATCCATCAGGGGTCATTGACCTTAACCCAGAACCGGCAAATAAAAAAAAAAATTTTTATATTTTACTTACCCACCGAGAGACTGAGAGCCGAAGAATAATTTCTTCAAACACCCCACAGTGCGACAAACGACACGCGATCCGAACAGCACCGCGTCCGAAGACGTACTGACTTGGGCGCAGGCGGTTCCCCAGGTACCCAGCCCAGTGGTGGGGATAAGGAGGTGGTGGGGGTAAAGTGGTCAGAAGGAAGAAAAAAATTTTTTTTTTTAAACAACTCGTCCCAGCCGGTCCTTTACCGGACCTCCGTAACTTGGATTGGAAATATTTCCTGAGAAATATTTATTTTTATTCTTTCTCAGGTGATCTTGGAACTTGTGAAATTTCAATCAAACCGAAAGTGAAAAAAAAAAAATTTTTTTGTTATTTGAAACTTTGCCGAAAAATTAAGAAATGTTTGATATTTTGCTAAATATTTAAATTTAAACTCAATATAAGTAAATTGAGTGCAAAAAGTGAGATGTGCACACCACAAGAGTTGAACAGCAACTGAACAAGTCGCTCTGTGTATCTCAGGTACTCGGTAGAGTGGTGGGGATAAGGAGATGGTGGGGGTAAAATGGTCATATGAAATGAAAAAAAAATTTTTTTGCAAACTATACAACTGAGTTTGTTATTCAGCAATATGCATAAGAAAAAAAAAATATTTTTTATCCACATTGCTCAACATGTTCAAACGTGTTCAAGGTCAACCATTTGAAGTTTTAAAAAAAAATTATTTTTTTTTTTTTTTATATATAAAAATCCTCCTTCATCCCCATATGTATTGTCTGGACTTGTGCTTGATGTTGTTGAAGAATTTTCTTCACAGCAACATGTTCCTTGTGTATTTTGGACTACCCCTTCTGCTTCATTCATACTGTCTTCGATGAGTGGACAGTCGTATTCCAAGTTCATTTTTATTATCATCCCTGGATTTTGAAGTAGCCGCATGTGCAATTTTTCATAGATTTCTTTTAGGTATTGAAGGCTGTCAACAAGTAATTCCCACTTCATTGTGTGTAGTGTAACCTTTAGCGTAGCTGAGTTGGAAATGAAGCCAGACTTGCATGTAGGATTGGTCTTTTGGAATTGTGGTGGTGGGGGTAATTGATACAACCAGACAGGTTGAAACATGTTCAAGGTCAACCATTTGGAGTTTTAAAAAAGAAAATTTTATTTAAAGAGTAGTGTTGAAAACTGGCAATTTGGCTGCTTTATCTGTACACTCGATGCATCTTAGGCAGTATACAACTGCATATACCAAGTAGAAGAAGATTGCAATTAATAAGGCCAAGATTATGAAGAGATCTAATTTTAAAATTTTCTGAATTAGCATATGGTCCTTCCTGATCCGTCTTTCTTCCATCCTTCTTTCCATCATCTCCACTAGATCCACATGCTGGCATCTCCTCCTCCCCAGGCTTTCCACTTCATCGGCCTCATATATTGGTGGTGGAACATCCATGTTTGCAGCTCAAAAGATGAAGATGTAATGAAACACATTGGTGCTGCATCTCAGGTCTCCAAGAGGAAAAGTGGTAGGGGAAAACCTGAACATGTTAGAACATGTTCAAGGTCATCCAATTTGTGTTTTTAAAAAATTCTATCTTGCTACAATACTGTAGCAAGATAGGTTTTTATTGTGTTTTTACTTTATCATTCCTTTATTACAATACAAAAATATACATATTGAAGTACAATGAGGATACAAAATATAAATATTAGTCAGGAGAAATATTCCAAGTTTGGACTGGCTTGAGTCTTCATGGATGATCTGGAGGAGTAGGCTGAAGAAGTTGATGATGGTGACCTAGGCGGCTCGTCATCCCTGGGGACTTGAGGGCATTTTGTGTTGCAAGCAAAAATTTGCATGTTTAATCGGTATCCCTGTTTGATTAGTGATTTAAATTCTTGAACAATTTCGTTTAATTCTTGCAGATTTCTTACAAATACTTCTTCATAATTTGCACATTTTACAGTCAGAGCCATCTTGATGTTTTCCGTATGATGTCCAAAGGCGGAATGAATATTAGCATGGTCGTTTGAAGGTAGTATGAAATAGTGGTGGGGGGGAAGGTGTTTACACGCTGTTTGATGAGAGGTGGTTAAATTTTTGCCAACTAAACATATTGATTGAACAAATGGCGCAAAATTCTTTAGGTGTATGGTAACTTAAAACTGGAGCCACATGACCATATTGTAAACATCCATCATCTTGTAGGAATTGTGCCGGGTTGGATACAGCGGCCCTTCTACAACTTCGACAAAATTTTGTACCATCACCAAACTTGTACCAACCAAAAGTGTTGTAACCTCTGTTGTCTAGCTTGTACTGTTTGATAAAAATTTTAATTTGTTGAGGAGCGTTGGATCGTAAAGTATGGCTAAATAGCTGTTGATCTTAAATAATTTTTCTTACACAAAGCTCAAATAGGGTGCTCATCGTTTGACAGTTGCAATCAAACTGAACTTCTTTACAGTCTGTATGCTGGTAACCTGAAATGGTGGGGGAAAACACACACACACACACACACACACACACACACACACACACACACACACACACACACACACACACACACACATATTGCTGTTTGAAAAAAATTTATGTTTAATTTGTGCAAAGGTCAAAGGTCAAGGTCACCCCAGAGCTTTAAAAAAAAGGCAACATATCAATATGTGAAAATTTTTTTTTGTTTCACATATTAATATGTTAACTTTTTTTGTGTGTTTTTTTGTGTTTTTTTTTTTTTTTTGGTTTTTTATCTTTATTTAAAACAGTACAAACAAGATTACATGACAAAAATATATATAGTTAAAAAATACAAACAAATACAAGAAAGAAAAAAAATTATTTTTTTAACACTGCTGCTTGTCTGCGATGTGGATGGTAAGCTCGGTGGAGTTGCTGCCGCTGCATCCGTGGGACACCAAGTAGAGACATCCTGGTTGTATGGAGCGGAGATCTTCGTTCTGGAGTAGGTGTACAAATCTTTTGGCCAGGTAAATTTGGAATTTCGGCTCATCTCCCGGAGTGTATGGGGCTTCGCTCAAGCTGCAGCAGATTGCCTCGCCGACTGTAGTTTCCATCTTCTTCATGGTATGTATAATATAATGTTTTTCATCCTTCAGCTCTGAACATTTTTTTACCGGCAAAATTGTAGACTTGGAGTGGGCGTTGAACTGTTCCACCAAAGTCTGCAGAAACTGGTTGGATGCCATGGTTGTTCTAGAGGTCCTCGCTGTCTTCTTGCTCTGAGATGTTGTTGTCTCGGAATCTCGAGTAATACTCGTGCCAGGTCTCGGTCTGCTCCTCGCTTTTATAATCGCCGTTACCCCCACCACCATCACCGATTTCTCCATCTTGCAGGTAAGTTGCTAATTTTAAAGCGTTTTTTAACGCACAGTGCCCCTTTCATGTTCTACACTTTGTGTGCAAATACAAATGTTTTCAGCAATAAATTTGAAATTGTTATTAATTTGCACATCTTTAACTGGAGTAGATGTAAATTGTTCTATCCATCTTTTCTTTTCAAGTCCTTTTGTGTAAATATTAGTAAATCTGTTTGAAAATTGATGCATAATATGATACAAGTCTGAATAACTGGTAAAACCGTCATACCAATCGATGTGATGAAAATATTTCCAAGTCCATCGGTTTGTTGTTGCGGCTTTGCTGGTTAGTGAAGAAAAAGAGCATGGTGGTTTGAATAAAAATGTGTAAGGAATATTTTTATCTATATCGTAAAATACAAGTTCTTTAATTATGAACCGATCATCGTTACCACGAAACGCCTGAAATTCAATAATACCCGGTTTGGACTTGATTTATTCTTCCATGTCCATTTGAAAGGTCACCTGTCTATCCATCACGGTGTCGGAAGGTCAACTGTTTTCCACACCACGGTAGGCATTTATTTATGCCAGGCCGTACAGTTGAAGGCGCGTTGGTGTATATTTAAGGTGGGCACCATCCCCGGTAGGCCTACACCCACAAAATTTTGAATTTTTTATTGAAAATTTGCCAATTCAAGTGTAAAGTGTTGTGAAAAATTTTAAAACTTTATTTAACTTTCCATCTGGTCATTTTTTTTGTTGTCATTATCATCACTTTGATCCTTTTCATCACTAAAATGCGTTTCTTCATCCGATTTTACAAAATTATTTTTTTCTTGCACATATTGTTCCAATTGTCTCCACATTTGAACTTCATGAGGAATTCTGTTGAATATTGAAGTGTCCACAGGTCCATACAAAATTGGTGCATCCGGTTGTTTGTCCAAAGTATCTGTTAAATAATCTTTAATAATTGAACTGGAGAATACTAGCTGTCTTAAATATCTTGTTATTGGTTCAGTTGCACATGTTAAAATAAAAAATTCTTCTCTGTTCAGTTGAATTTTTATGTCATGTTTGGTCGTATCTCTGAATCTCATTTGATGTTCACCTCTGTGTTTAATAATATCAATTTCCAAGTCTGAATCCAATAGTCCTACTTTTGTTTTCCTGCCAAACATGTTGCTATTAAAGTAACATTCCAACAAATGGAGGTGTTTCATAAAAGATTCCCAAGCATTGGCTGTAAACAAAATCATTTTTGTTCCGTGAGTTAAAATTACTGTAGGTGAATAGTCGGTTGATTTCATAACTCCAATTAAAACACTTTTATCCAAACTTGAAGAGATTGGATAAAAAATTCTTAAAAATACTTCCATCAAAATATTTGGTGAAATATTTTCTTCCACATTTCTTTTCCTCTTGGACAAATATTTTTTCTTTTTACCTTTTTCTTCTTCTTGATTTGTGACGTGTTGCTGTTCATTCATGTCCAAAAATTCTGAAATTTCTTTTTCTATATCGCATTCCGTTGTACCACTTGTAGAAGCCATATTGAAGATGATGCTACCCATACGACGTCAGGCAACAAACTGATCAGGAGCGGCCTGCACGCTCCGCTTTTATACTCGCAGAATGTAACAAAACCGGTTTTTTACAATACATTTTTAACAATTCCAGTTAGAGGTGTGTATGTTACAATTTTATCATGTATAATTAAACAGTATGCAGTTGTATTTGCAGGTATAGCTGCATTAAACTCCATTTCAATCTTTATGTCAACACTTGATGATTTTGTTGATTCATTTTGTTTAGAACAATCAATTACAACTATTGTGTAACCATCTAAGTATTCTTCTGGTGATAGTAAAGGTGTATTTGTTTTACCGTAATATGAATTTTGGAATCTCGCATACATATCGTATAATATACTGTACTTTTTATTAGCGAATGACACATTCAAATTGTCGTAGGGGAAAAATTGTGAATTCAAATAAACTTTAATATTTTTTAAGTTGCAATGATCAAATTTGCCTGCATGTTTTGTGATGCTGTCTCTCCTATCTGTTTGTAAACCAAATATAATATACCTGGCTCGTTCTAAGTAATTAGATGTTTTAACAGTCCAAGTGTGACGATCCGTAGTTGGCAAGCTTGGATGTTCATGGAATTCCCAACTTCTAAAAGGAATTACAATATCACGATCAGCCTTTAACTTCCTTAATAGTAGCATTATATGTTCGTCAGCTAATTTAACATGTGGAACTCTCCATACAATTTTGTCTAATGTTAATTTCCATTCTAGGTTTGCATCCGTTGTACCATCTGGAGCTTTAATAATGTCTTTATCGTTAGAAGATCTCAACAAAACTAATTCTTGTTTAACATTTAATATTATTTTTCTATAATCTTCAGCAAATCCAAGCAACAAACGTAATGGAATATGAAAATCAAAATATCCATTTGTATTCGGAGTGATTGTGTCATGTTCAGGTAAAACCCATCCGGCTGGTTGAAGTAAATTGGTTTCATTAGGTGATATAGATGTTACCCCCTTTAAAGTTGTTGCAATACCTACTTTTTTAGTGGAATCAACTGTTACACCTGATATTTCATATCTAATTTCATCAAACAGGAAAGCCATAGGATTATTTATAAATGGAACTGTTGTACCTACACTATTGTCCTTTTTTGTTACTTTTCCTTCGATATACAAGTAACTTTCACATGGTAGTGTGTAAATGTCTTGATGTTGTATAGGAATACGAATTTCATCGTTATTGTTCAATTTTGATGAAGTGTAAGGGTTGTGGGTGTGATATTCCTTTTCCCATAGTGTTTCGTCGAATGTCGGACCCTGCGCTATATCCAGTATATCCATAATCGGTTAATTTTAAACCAATCTTTTCTAAGAAACGAATGTTCTCGCGTGTTAACTCCTCCACAGCTGAAGAGCTACTAATGCGGTTTCCCGTAGGCTGTCCACTTTTAAATGATAAACCCATGATTTTTGTATTAAAGTGTCGATTTTAAATGTAATCTAACTGTAATTGGCTCTTCTCGGAAATCTATCAAGTTACCGTCTTGATCCAATACGTTCAACACGATGTCTGAAATGAAAGTGGTGTTCAACGGTAGATATACTAGGTTTTGTGGCTTTTCAACAATTTTAAATCCTGGAGGTACACTCGGGTAAAAAGTATGTATTATATGAGTATTTGCTCCATCTCTGTAAGCTCCCTGTATAATGTTACAAGTTATATCTATACTATTAACTTTTAGTATAGTTACAGTTTGTTTACCGGAATGTGTTTGATTTGGTTCTAAAATTGGGCTATCTTTGGGAAATCCTAACAATTCACCGATTGATTGTTCCTGATTAAAATCTATATAATATTTGGAGTTAATTTCAGCTTTCATAGTATTGTTATTACCTTTTAATGTTATATTGTCTTTTCCCATTTTATTTTGCAAAAATTCATTAATATGATCAATTTCATAAGAACCTGTGGGTAAACTGCAAACTTCTAAGTCTGTAAACTTTCCACTGGCATCTTTTCCTTTATAATAATGCAATAAGTTATTTTTATCTTCCGTAACATTGGGAATAGAGTTGTAAGTTGTAAAATCTAACAGTGCCGCCTCCCAAAATCTTCCTTTTTGCAAGCGTAACGCTGGGAAAAGGATACTTCGTAAAGTGGACGAATTTCCTGTTAATGATACCGTATAGGAAGACATCTCAATTGTGACTGATACTTTTAGCTAGGAATTCCAAACATAAATGGCCGCATATTAAAGTGTTATCAGGTTGTTCTCTTTTATAGTTGTAATATATGTTTTTAGCAGATTTAAAGTAATGCTCAAGCTCTTTAGGTGGTGGTAAATTGCCAAAACTATCAAAGTAATATATATTATCACCTAATTTCTTATAACAAACCCAATGAGTGCCAGGACCTTCAGAATTGTCTAAATTTACAATACCGGTTTCGTTTTTCCACATTTTAACTGGTAAAGCATCTTTCATAAAGACACCGCGAAAAAATGGTATTTTTAAACATGAAATGTATTTAAATAATTCGATATTTGTTAACGCTTTATGTGGTATTACTAATTGATTTCTTTTATTTAATATGCACGATACGGTCTTAGGTATAGACCTGCCCCGTTTTTTACCATTGACCATACTGTTGGTTTTTTGTTCCCTTTCTGGTGGAACGTCGTTTTCTTCTAATATTCCCTCCATGTTTTGTCTTGGTTGAACTTTTTTTACCCCTACTCCTCCTTTTTCCACCTCCTACTGCTGTTTTAGCCTTCATACCTGCTGTTACCGCTAAAGCTGCTGCTTTTTCTGCAATACTAGCGTCACTAGACTTTACTCGTTGCCAAGCTATATCCGCGAGCTTTTTATCAGCTATTGATCTATTTTTTGTATCGCTAAATGTGGAATATGCTATATCGTGTTCTTTACAAGCCTGATCTAACTTATTTATGCCTGGATCGCCTCTTTCCAGTCGTTTTTTCAATTTAGTTCCTGGTCCGCAATACTGATAACCTCCCGGTATGTGAAATTCGTATGGTAAAGCGTCTATTGCTCTATTTACGACAGATCCTACTGGAATTCGATTTAAAGCTTTACTTAACAGAGAAACCGCTGTGGACGTGATACCGCCTCCTTTCCGTATAGTGTCTCGATATGGACTGGTGTAATGAAATGCCATGATTGTCTTTTATATTCGAAAAGCGTATCCTATGTGTTACCTCTATGACAGGTTGCACATAAATGAAGTCATTTATTGAGTTATTTAATTAAATATCAATATCACCCCAATCTGATGATCTAAACTTTTTCGTTTTAGGGTTAATAAAGTATTTATTATAAATTTCTCGTTTAATATATTCACCTCTCATGGATTCATCATAAGTATTATGACCCGATTTTCCTTGAAGAATATCTGGTGTAAAATGATTGTGTAAATCAAATATCGCATTACCTAAAACTTTTACAAGTAAATTAACAGTGACAGCATTATCTACATGTTCAGGGTCTTTAAGGTTTGTTATACGTTTATTATTACAATTATACACTTTACTATCCTTTAATGATGTTGTAATGGTCTGTCCTACAGTTGCAGCATCATTTGCTTCTCTTCCTTCTTTCAAGTGTTTTATCACTCTATTATTACATGTAAAATATACAAAGTAATGATTTGGATCTAAATGTACGGTTTGTGATAAAGCAGCTGCATCATGATCCTCATAACCCCATCCCATATTTGATAACTTTTTATCCATGCAATCCCAAGCATTATTTTTGTATGTTAATAAATTAAATTTTTCATTACCTTGAACGAATTCATCCCCTTGCTTCGATACTACTTGATTTTGTTTTACAAAAGAGGTTGTTTCTTGTTTTAAGGTTTCCATCATTTGACCCACTGTTGCACCATCTGATGGCGCCGAACCATCTTTAACATTTGCTAAACAATTATTAAAACAATCTATAACCCCTACATCACGTATGATACAATGATCTTTAATATATTTTAGATTTACAGCATCGTTTTCAGTTTTTGGATAACCTATATCATTAATAACAAATTTATAAAAAGAAAATCCATCTTTTGTCTTTTCAGGTATCAAGGAATGTAAATAGCGTCTATTCACGCTGTCTTTTGCATCTTTAGGGTCATCTACGTTGGATATACGTTTATTGTTAGCACTATACGTTTTTCCATTGAAGTTTAACGTATTTTTTAATTCAGATGACAAATAACCTTTGTTTATTGCATCACCGTTTTCATTTGGTTTACCAACGTTGATAATTCTATGATTTTCTGCATCATATGTGTTATTGTGTAGTCTTAATGTTGGTGATATCTTTTCCTTTACTATTTTTAAATTTACTGCATCGTTTTCGTCCGTGGGATCTTTTATGTTTTTTAACCTTTTATTACTAATATCATAATCTCCTTCAGGTGTTTGTGGTAAACCAGCACCTCTTTTTAAGTTATTCGCGTAATATAATCCATCCGAGGAATATCGTCCGAACTTGTCGACACTCATGGTGCAACTGAATAGCATTTTAGGGACTAACGCATTTTTATGAGATTACCCCGCGGTTTCTAAGTTCATCCACTAAAGCCACCCATTCGTTTTCCAATCCAGTATGACCCGCTTCTTTGGCTTCATATATTAGTTTCATTCTATCTACCAATTTATTGATATTATTGTAATAAATTACGTTTGTATTATATAGTTTCTTCATTAATCCTTTACCGGTGACTGATTTGCTTCTTTTTCTCGGTTCTGGGGAACTTAAATCTAAAGTGGATGCTACTAATCTTCTTTTTACAGGTTTTCTTCTTATAATAGGTATTAATTTGGAAACAAAATCTTTATATTTTACAGATTTATTCCTATATATGGGTGCTTCAGGTAAATAATTTCTTCTATATGCATTACTTTGTTCCAAAATTTTGCTATACACTTCCAAATCATCATTTTTTACCAATGCTTTTAAAGGTTTATTTTCAAATAGTAATTCAAAAAGTCCCCTTGTTCCCTTATATATTTGATCACCTACGTGAATATTATCATGTTCATCGACATCTAATTTGCTATTACCAATCATTACACCTTCTTTTGGACATTCTTGCTCCATAACTGTGGTATTTTTTAGTAGAATCAGTTCCAATTAACAGTTTTAACAAGTATTTTCTTCCTAAAGGTCCTTTTGTATGAATATTTTCACCCAATAAGCTTATGTTTGATGGTTCTCCTTCTGTTTTTTCTTCTTCACTCGCTATAGATACCGCTTCTTCTTCACTACCAGCATATACATCTTCTCTTTCTGCCGTTGTATCACTAAATATCGAGGCTTCCGTGTCCTCATCGCTCATATCTTCTGATATTACACTTTCCTTTTCATATTCTGTTATCGGAGCAATAATATCTCCTTGAAAAGAAGGTTTAGTCAATTTTTTGTTCAATTGTTTCAAAGGCTCTGTAATAGGTTTAAAAGTAGATTCAAGAAATTTCTCCCTTTCGCTGATACCTAACTTTAACGCTCTGTTTTTTGCCCGAATAGAATCACTAAGTGATTTAATTTCCTTTACTAACTTTTCTTGGTTAACCATGTTTGTAGCAAGACGTGCTGTACAAGAATGATTGTGTGATATAGTGCTTAGTGAATTAATATAAATTTATCGAAACCTATCCTGTATCGGCCGTTATTTAGTGGTTGTTCCTTCATAATTGTCAAAAATCCATAATTTTCAGCCCAAGCCTTACCACATATGTCTTTAAACCGTTCATATGACATATCCGCATTGACATGATCGTAATATATGTGTTTTAAGTTAGTTTCATCCTGTTTGAATACAATTAACACATTTGCATTGTCTCTTATCAGTTGTTTTGGTATTTTACTATAAGTCTGACCTATGTAAATGCTATCTATATTGTTATGTCGCCCCATAGCGAAATAGCTCCTGATAGTGTTTTGGTTTTCACAAGATACGTCATCAAATATAAAAACTGAAAATGGTTTAGCTTCATGCGGTTGCATTACGCTTTCACTTGCATCAAACTTGTAATAATTCACTTTTGGCACATTATTAAATATTTTTTCTAATAATTGGTATTTGGGTTGTTGTAATGATTTGGAAAAGACATACAAGTTATTGAAACGCAATCCTTTTGGGTTTGTAATCAAATTGAATACTACATTTGTTTTACCACAATTGGATGGACCAGTTACAAGACAACGCACCGTGTTTGGTAACAGAACACCATGTTTGCCGCTGTTTAATTCCGAATTGTCCACCGTGAGTTCATCAATATTATTAATAGGAAAACTATCCTTTTGCGGTATTATCTCCATCCTTTGTAAAGGTTCAAACTAAAATGATGGTCCATCATTATATGAGATCCTTTTTAGGTATCCAAGAATCTTCACTCTTATTAAATCCTAACTATCGCACTTTTACTTTATCTTTTTTCCGTTGCAACACCTTTTCAACTAGATACACATCACCTACTGTGGATTTTAACAATTCATGTCCATAAAACCCTCCTTCGAGCAATTGTCCTTTATTATCTTTTAAAATGTAAGTTTCTGGTACTGTAGGTTGCACCTTAAATACGGTAAAGACCTCATTTGTCCAATTTGGCAGATATCTTTTACTGAATACACCTTTGTATTTGCTTATTCGCACTTTATCACCAACATTAAACACTTTAGGCTTTAGTTTTTCAACTTTTGGTTTAGTATTCGTTTTTATACGTTTTAATACGAGTTTTTCATTTTTACTAGTCACTTGGTTCGGTTTCATACCAATTGTTCTATGGAACTTGTTATTGTAATCTTTTATTAGTTTTGGTAACATATCAATCCATACGTGCGATCCTCTGTTTGAAAACATCTTGTACATCGCACCTTTTAAAGTTCGATTGAATCTTTCTATGATTGATGCTTTTACCTCTGAATTAGTCGAATAATGGTTTATGTCGTGTTTTTTCATTAAATTTGAAAATTCTTTATTGAAATATTCTTTACCATCATCGGTTTGTAAATGTTTTATGGTATTTTTGTCTCTCTGTATCGCAGTTTCCATGGCTTTTGTTACACTCTTGCCAGTTTTATCTTTTAGCGGTAAAGCATCTGCCATTTTTGTAAAACAATTGATAATAGTCAATATATATTTAAATCCTTTGTTTTGTTTACTATAAGGAATCATTTCAATTAAATCCGCTTGATATAGATCATTCATTCCTTTTATAACAGTATTTCTTCGGGGAAATTTTCTCCTAGCCGGTTTATGAAGTTCATGAACAATTTTTTGTTTCAAATCCATAATTTTATCCTTCCTCATTCATGGATGAAGTAAAAATAAATTTTTTATTACATTATACCCATATTTAACTGGGTCAAGGTCATTCAAATTGATGTAAAAAAATGGGGAACACGGCGTTGGACTTGCCGTGTTCCCCATTTTTTTACGGAAGGAAAAGGAATTTAGGTCGAAGAAGGACGAAGAGGGACGAAGAATAGGTTAGTTGTCGATAGGGTTGAGAGAGTAGTGGCCAAAAGGAAGAGTGTTAATTTTATCATCCATAATGTGACGTTTGTCATCTTGGTTCGAGAGGGCCTTTTTCACTTCAGTCACACTGAAAACTTCATGTTTCTCGCTTCTGATGGTGTTAAATTTCGCAGTCAACGTTTTGTCTTGAAATAAACAGTTTTTGTAGTGTTCAAAGTTTATATTTTTCTTCAGGTAACTTGTCTTCACACCTTTTGCTTTTTTGGTGGTTGATGTTTCTTCTTGATGTCCTTTATATACTTTAAAAGAATATAATTTGGACATTAGTGCAACGATTTCTTCCATGCTTGCTCCGTTGCATTCGTCTTTGAATTTGCCTAAAACTTTCTTATTATTTTCATTAAAGTTCGGGTGATTTCTTGGGTAGTCGGAAAAATCAAAATCATTTTTGTGTATGAACGTCCGAAGATCTTCATACATGTCTAAAGTTTTTATCCAATACACAAATGCATCAGTGTCCATGTATGCTATTCCTATGTTGTCACGGCCATAGTAGTCAACCATCTTGTTATAATGGAAATCGTACATATGGGTTTTTGAAATATCCAATATGCACATTCCTGCATACAACGGTCGATCCATAACAATTTTGGTTTTCTTCATGCTGACGGCTACGAGGTTTTCATTTATTATCATTGTCGATCCGAAGTTTGGTTTCTGCACTAGTTTTTCCAATTTTGCAGGGTCTGAAACTAATTTTACAATCTTGTGTTTCCTTTTGTTCTCCAATGTTTTTCCAAATATGGCATTGTTCATCAATTTAAAAAAGTCTTTTTGAAATGCCGATGTTGCTCTAGCTCTTCTTGCGGTGTTTTCATCGATGTAAGATTTTAGCCAGCATGATTGAGAGAATTGTAATACTCGGTGAATTTTTGTTATTTTCAGTCCTAACTCCAACGCTTGTTGTACAACCCAGTAGTGCGCCACATAACGATTTTTGTTGTTTAATGTCATCATAAGTTTGGGCCATTTACCTGTTGGTGATACTTCAGTTTTTGCCAACAGCGGCAAGTCATAATGATGATCGTGGAGTGTTTGCGGGTATTGAAAATCGCAATCTAAAATATATCCAGTGTCACCTTCTTTGGGAATATCCATAATATTTCCAATTGAATCTGGGTTTATCCATTTGAAGTCTCCATGAGGTAGCGGTTTAGACATGGCCCAACCGTACAAATTATTCGCATCAAAATAGCCAAGAAAAATCGAATCTTTAGTTTCATCATAATTTGGTAGAAATTTATTATTAGCTTTGACATGTCTTGTAACGGCCTGAGTTAATCCACCGCGTACACCTGATTCAATCATCAACACCATATCGATGTCGGTTAATAGCTCCAACTTGCACTCGGTGGATTTTAACATGGCCTGCCATGCTAAGCCGGGAGAAGTAAACGAATGAAGGGGGTCCAGTCCATAGGCGTCGAAGCAAGTGTTGCGAAATTCTTCCATTATGTCGCAGAGAAGTGTCACATCCAGTTTCATGTAAAAATCAGAATATTCACCAAGATTTTGCATGCCTAATTCATTCCACACATTGCAGGCATGTTCGTAGTCTTCGTTAGTGATTTCACATCCAGTCAATTTACTGGTAAATGCTTCCCTCGGCGGTAGTCTTCTTTCTTCGTAACGTTCCGGGCTGTCGATGTAGTCATAGGGGAACACCCCTTTCCGTAGAACCAAATTCATCTTGTCCTGCGGAACAATTTTACTTGTTTCCCTTAGATCGTGTCTCCTTAGGTTATCAGTCAGTTTACTTAGACTAGAAGGCATAAATCTAAATGAATCAACAAATCGGAGTTTAATTTTTTTATCTACAGTTTTTGAAAAACTAATAAATTTTTCTGTCGTTTCTGCCAATACCTCTATTTTCCCATCATCTCTACCTAATTCAGGTATGATGAAATGTGAATCGTACCCGCTAAGGTTGTGTAAGACCACTGGAATAAATTTTGGTAACTTGTAATTTACATTGCATCTATTACACGCTGCACCTCTGTACTGCCCAGTCAAATGATCGTGGTCTTTAACTTTATGGTTGTCATCTGTAAACTGGTTCTTGCACAAATAACAAATTCTTGCCAAATCATGTTGTTCCTCCTCTTCGTAATCCAATGGTGTCATCGGTACAATATTGTCAAACATAGCTTGCACTTTCAAAGCAATCTCATATAATTTGTCAATAAAAATCTTTGGTGCGTTTTCACCTCGGTATAATACAGGTGTTGATGAAAGTCCATAATCTTGTAAATGTTCCTCAGTCAAGGTAGATTTTACAATTAAACAAAAACTGTTAGGTTTATGCTGCTGATATTTTGTCCTACTGACAATTTCCGATTCTGGATGTTCTTGGGGTACCAGTGTGGACTCAAAGTCTGCATAAATTACAAATGGTACCCTATATTGATGGCTAATCTTTTCAAATTTTACAATGGTACGGTTCGGTGGTGGTAAACTAATTTTACATTCATAATTGTCATTACAAAGCCTCTGGTGTTCCTGTAGCCACTGATGTCCACCTTTTCTTAAATCACTATTTACAAAACAGAAGCAACGCTTACAAACTGTAATTTTATGCTCGTTTTTTGTTAGTTGTGCAACTACAAGTCTTTCAAAGTCTTTTATATATAAACCAACTTATCTAACTAAGCTTCATTTTCTTTACAATTAACAACACATTTTATATTACTTCTTGGTTTAACTTCGTTATCTTTCGTCAGTACCTTGAAAAGTAAAGATTAAGATATTTTGTATAAAGAGCATCTTTAAAGCATTTTGATAATTTTTTGTATTTGTAAAAATGCAGTTTGTTTAAAACTTTATTCTGCTTACAATAAGGTAAAGATTTGCATGATGAACGAAATACAGACCACAAGCAAATTTTTTACTATGAGACATTATTCAATTTATTATAATGGTGCTACAGCCAATAAGACCTCGGCATTTGAAAAAAACCTAGTGTCGTTGTAGAAATTACGGTTGTTCCGTTACGGTTAATATTTTAGTTTACGTGTTTTACTTCAAAAGAGTGTCATAGACCTATAATGTGAAAAAGACCAACGATGATAATACGGGCATCAGGTGATGCCTCTATTTAGGTCTGTAACAGCCTGACCTATAAAAGATGGATACGCTCATTACTTTATTTTTATAATGCCGTACCAAATTTAAGTGTTTTGTTAATAAAGTAGTGTATATTACGATTATATTTCAATTTGAATCCAAGCCGAGATATATCACTCACTTAGCTTTCCTCTAACTTACGTCCACTTCTTCCTTAAAGTAACTCATAATACAATCGTATAGCTTAAACTAATATTTTAGTTATCTCTGTGATATAGCAATCAATACCATTATAAAAAAAAATTGGTTATCAATGAATGAGTATGTGCCAACATACTTTTTTTCTGGAAGAGTTAGGATTTTGTTAACTAAATGTAACTTTTCGCTGGTATGTGCATTTTTTAGTCATGATATCTATAGAGAATATTTGGGAATGTTGTTTATACAAAAATAAAAATAGTTCTATCAAATAATTGAACTATTTCCTTTTATGTTTCTGAATAAACGTAAGAATGTTAAGAAAATCCTGACTAGCACATTAAGAATAAACTCTTTTCACATAATATACATGACTTAAATATTTAATAGGTTTTAAAAGCAGTGTATGTTCAATATATCATATAAAGCGTACTTTACCTAACTTGTGTATAAGATACTTACTGGCCTTACGGTTTACCCCTTTCGAAACAGGGCCTTGGACAAATGTAGTTATATCGTGAGATCCGTCGCAACTGTAGAAAAGGAAAAATGTAATAAGAACGTAACGTAAGAATGTATATAATAAGAAAAATAAATAACTATTTTAAGTAAATAATTATAAAAATTAAAGAACATTTGTTTCCATCTAATGCCTAGAGTGACCAAATTAACAATCACAACTTTACAAATCGGTGAATCGGTGATATGGTTGTTAGCCTGACTTTAGGTATGGCTGACTTTGAATATGTGCTCTACCAAAAGAATTTTCAGTACAGATCACCTGTAGCCTACTGTAGCAGCTCACCCATTGTTTTGTCTAATAAAATCCACTCGAGGACCCTGAGTGGACTGGAGCCAAGTAAATAAAATGAAAGGAATGCCAAAATATTGTCAATAGAATGTTCTGTGATCAGATAATATGATAAATGCTTACTTTGAAGTATAAACTTTTCATATATTTCTTTAAAACTTATTACATTGGATTAAGCAATGTTTATCTCACAGTGTGATATTACAAAAAGATTCTCATAAGCCTAGTTGTTATAAATATCTTTTTAATTAGTTTTATGATCATAAATTAATGTTTAAAAAATGTTATCTATGTGTCATCGTTTATTGTTACATTCAAATATTGCTTACTTTCATTTTAGGGTGTGTCATTCACTAAACATTTCACTTAGTATAATTCACTAGTGTGCTTAGTACAAATCATTCTGTTTTTTTATAAAAAGTAATGATGGATCCTTGGGTACTGTGCCTTTTTTCTCTGTTGTTCGATCTAACATTGGTCATTGCTGTTTTTATTGTCAAATAGTATTAAAAATTCAACACAATGTCAGAAAGATATTAAGTAATTTATACTTGAACTATATAATTCAGCAGGAATTTGTATAGTTAAAATATTAATCGTTTTTATAAGAAATTGACCATTAATTTACTTAAGGTGTGATCATTATATTGTTGGCTATGTAACATTTCCCTCTTATTCACTTTCAAGGGACCAATGTGCTTAATAAATATCTACTCTCTAAAACAGCTACTTTTCAATTATTATTCTTCGTATAAACAGGAAATATCCATTATTTGTAGCTTCATTACGAAAAATTAACAACATACTTACATTACAGAGCTACAGCAACGACTTACAATACTCTAGCTGCGTAGACTGTATTTGCGTTCGGTTCGTCGGGGAGGGGGAAGTACGTAATGCATATGTTGTCTAGCAAAACGTTTTCCGGTGTTTTCGGCATCAGGTTGAAGAAGATTGGTTGTCTTTGTGCAAACTAGATCAAGTAAACTTGCTCAATCGTTTTTACAATTACAAGCATAAAAATAACAAATAACTATTTCAATTGTATTGGCTGCTGATAAAGAGTTTAAGCATGACGATTAACTGTGTACTCGTGGATGGTAATGAACAACAAGCAATTAAGTTTCAATAGATATATACGCTATTTTACAAAATTTTGCCCTTATGATAGCTTACTAACACTAACGATGCTTGCAAGTAGTGAGAAATAATTTTGAAAAAAATAATTGTTAACAAAAGACAGTACCATCAAGATATTCTAATTTTAAATACTAGGTTTGTGTATGAATATACAGGGTGTCTTGGAACACTCTGGTACCTTTTTGTATATTTTTCCCTGCATGCCGACAAGAATAAAAAAAAATTAAAATAAAAAAACATGGAACAAATAGGGTATAATTAATTGGAACAAATATACAAAAGGTTTCCAGAGAGTTCCCGGACACCCTATTAGTACATTAACGTAAATCAACAAACATAATGAATGGCTATTACGATTTTTAGGTTTCATTTGTTTACTCTTTTGATATTGATACTATATAGTTTATTCATATTTTGGTGTAGCTATTATTTTAATAAATCCAGCTCTAGGGATTATTTGGTTAGATCTTACTTAAAAGGATAACTTAATTAATCCCATTTTGAAAGATTGATTAGCCTCCGGATTACTGTTCATTACTTAAAGTGGTGTAAATACCTGCATTTAAGTAATCCAAAAGTTGCTAAAATGGTAACTAGTTTAGACCCTTCATTACGGGGTCATCATCTTCAGGCCGTACAAGGATTGAAGATGACCCCGTAATGAAGGGTCGAAACTAGTTGCCATTTTTGCAACTTTTTGATTACTTAAATGCAGGTATTTACACTACTTTAAGTAATTAGGTAATTCCATTTTTTTTAAGCATAACCAAATGACCAAGACATATGTGTTTTGAACTTACAAACTGAGGGCTCTCATCAATCGTATCCACTTTTTGACACTTTCGAGTTGCCTGGCTCAGGCCAATGAGTAGGATGAAGACTAAAAATCTCATATTTCCTAAAACAAATAAAATAAAATATAAAGACCAGGGTACTTTGTCTCAATTTTCGCTTTTCCTTTTTAAATCACTTCATTTAATGCTGTTACCGAACACAAATGCATGATTACTAACTTTAAACTTGAATGCCTACTGTATTAGGTATTTTTTTTTCTTCAAAATCCTAGGCCTATTTATTTTCAAAGTAATTATTTTTTTAACCCCCTTTCAACTGTGTGTTGTTACAGGCTGTGCAATTTATGCCGCATATGTGGGGCACTTTGTCACAGGGCATAAGGAACTTAGTCACATGTAATTTAAAGTGGACATTGTTGGTGGATTAAATAAAAAACGTTACTGCATAAATAATTAATTCAATTGGTAGGCCTACATAATGTTTTAATTTGAATTAGTATATTACGTTCAAAATTAAGCTATCATTTAAAATGGTACATTTAAAATTAAGTACGGTTCTATCGTAAAATTCAACCAATATTACAAAAATTATATTAGAAGTGGGCTTGTCGGATTCCCTCTTATAGTTACGCATCATCTGCAAAAAATACGCGGGTATTAAGAAAATATGCGGAATAGCCAAATTAACAATTGTGACAAAGTGACCCGAAATTGTGTAAGTAACCCTTGTTGTCAGGACAATTGCTCAAACTGTTGCAAACGCAAAAAAATACACAGTATTAGCTATATTACTAAACAATGTTTAAATTCTTTATATTAATTTTTAATGATCATGAATATTTAGAGGAATATCCTGTATTATAAACCTACGTTCATTTTAGCGAATTTCCCTATAGGGAATACGCTATTACGGTAGTAGCCATGGTAAGACCTAAGCCCGGGACCACTTTACTTTTTATTTTGAGGTCCCCAGAAGCCAAAAACACCATTCGTTCATTTTCATATATATGTATATATATATATCTATACATCTATATATCTATATATCTATATATCTATGTGTCCGTGGTACTGATAACTTTTGAAGGGACCTCCGATTTTGATGAAATTTGGTATGAAGGTGTAAGACCAGATCTATTTTCATGAGTTCGCAAACTAGCATGATCAGGTTATGGGAACGGGGTTTTATGGGGTTTCAAATGGGTCAAAAATGGGTTTTTGGCATTTTTGGACCTTAATTTTTAAAATTCAACAATTTTAACTAAAACCATTTAAAAGAGCTCAAAAAAACAAACAATTTAGTATTTTGAATCTTTAAAATAGCTTGACTGGTTATAGAGAAAATTCAAATCAAGTTCCCCATGTTATTCTTATGGGTAAATCTTTTAAAAGTCATATATCGCTTATTTATCAACATATCTTAATAAAAATTTTTATGAACCTTCACTAGGTGGTGAGTAATTAAGATTTGATAAAAAACCCACATGACAGCAAACCTACATGCTAAATCCCATGGTATTATCATGGAAAATAAGTGTATAATGGGAGCAAGAGAGATGGAGATAATAAGGTATCTGTTCCTAATCAGCTGATCAAATGTCTTCTGCATATTTTTGTCAAATTTGAAATGTTTGTTTTGTTATTTGTAAACAAATCATTCCTTTTGCATGGAAGCTTTGGATATGCACTTTTATTACTGTTAAAAAAGTCATTTATTGCAATATAAATATTAATATATAAATTATTAATTAAAAATAATATACTCAGAAATATAATGCCATTAAATATATTATATTTCCTTGTAAAGATTATTAATTATATAAGATAGCCACAATGTTCTTTGATGTTGAAACAATATTTCTTTGGAAATTCGCTGAGTACGCAGGTCTGCTGCGACGGGGGTATTTATTTATTGTTTAGCTCATTTAATGTTAAAATCTTAACTGAACATAAATGTGATCTTAGTTGCAAATTGTCTTTATGATCAATTGTGGTTCAAAATATTTCTATATTTAATATTAATTCATTATATTTTATAGTATATTTTCATCTCAAATAAGTGTTACAATAGCATAACCTTCAATGGAATGTACATCATGAACCAGTTGCTACCAACATGGCTTTCTTTTAGCACGTTTCAAAGGGCGATAAGATAAGAGGCCAATGACAGTGTCTGTCGGAACGGTACTCCGCGACGATAACTGATAAGAAAAACTTATAAGAAACACTGTTACCACAACACATGAAAATATAAGACAAAAATCATTTAATTTTTAATGTTTTTTTATACATTTATACAACTAAACTGATTAAGATAAATTTAATACTGCATAAAAAGTTTAAATTTACAATTCGCATTTTTGTAACTTAGTAGTGTATTTAAGTTGAAAAATCTTTAAAAAATATTTGTTTTATTAAATAGTGAATAGATTTGAATAGGTACTATGAATTTTTATTTAATAATTAAACTTCACAAATAAAATGCTAAAGGAAAATGATCTAGTGAAAGCATGATTATCAACGATGTATCATTAGTTTAAACTCCTTGCAACGAGGAGGTTGGTATCTAGTTTTTAAACATATTCAAGTCGTAGTTGTAAAATTCGTAATACAGTTTATTTTGTATAATGCCACTCAGTATTTGGAATGAAAATTTTCATAAATAACATATGTCTGTAAGAATGCAAAAAAATTGTTGTAGTCGACATTTTTCTACTTTTTACAATGTTTTAATGATACCATGTGGTTATTATATTATTAACTGTGTCATGTTCGTCTCAAGTCTTTCAATATTTTTGAATAAAATTACACTTTACTTATCCCCAATAAGTAAAGATATTTTATATCTGGAATTTTTGGATGAGTGTACATTCCTCTGCCTATAAGTCTGTTCACACGCACAACCAAAAATTATAATTGAGAAAGAAATGTACTCTTGGAAATCATTTAAAAATAACCAAAACTATATTCAACAACTGTTGAAGACATTGAGATAAGTGAAATAACAAGACACCTAGAAATATTCTACTAGAGACTTACTTAAGGCAACATGAAAAATATGACAAAAATAATTAATGAAAAATAGGATGTGTATTTGAGTGGTGAAAGGGATCGCCTTTGAATCCAAAGGTTGCCGGTTCGATAAAAATTAATTTAAACAATTCAGTTTATATCTAATGGAACTGTACAATACTCCTACATAAATAATCTAATACTGAGAAAATTTATTTTTTAGAATTTTAATCAGTAAGATTCATCGTCAATGATTTTATATTTCATATTATGGTATTCACCTAATATCAAAAAAATTAAAGGAAAGATTAGCATCGAAAAGTATGTTTGAGTAATCAAATGATGATATTAATATGAGTCTACTTTAATACATAATTTAAAAATGTAATATTTTAAAACGAAAATCATTAGTATATATATTAAAGACAACAGAACAAAAAAAACACACTCACCTTTAGCTCCCACCCAGGTATCTATCTACCTGTTTCCTCTGATGTTATCAATGGCAATTTACCGATGTAGTATCAGTTAAAATTATGATCATATTTTACTTTGTATTTAGATGCATTTTCTTTTTACTTTGGTATAGATGTTTTTTTATTATCTTAAAAAATGATTTTTTGTTGTACCAATAGTTTTTTTCCTATGACACCAAACGCTTAAAGTTACTAATCCGTTGATAATTCAACATTGTTGATCATGTTCTATTTTAACCCAGTGAATTTTTTTTTACATTTTTACAAATCTAAATTCAACAACTGTGTGGGATCTTAATTTTTGATTTTTATTTTACTTCTGAGATACTTATAATTAATAGTTGTTATTTTGCTATAAGGTTATAAAACCATACCCTATTTTTTGTTGTTGTATAGTTTCAGTGTTATTAAAAGCAAATTAACTGCTCAGATTTGGGTCACAACCAGAATTTAACCTAATATATTAAAGTTTGACTGACAATAATAGCCACTTTGCCCTTGACCAAAGCAATAAAGTGCACCTAATTTCTGTTTCTCCTGAAAGATTGAACATTTTCCAGGAGAGGAGCATCTTTTGTGGGAGGAACGCCTTTGCAATGTTCACTTGTCTCTGACAGAAGCGCCGGAGTCATTTATCTTTCCAACAAAAATTTCACCTGTGCTCTTGAAAAGGTCTTTGGAATCGGGGCAAGATAAATAATGATCCTTTTATTTTACCCAATGACTTTATTTGATCTATATTTATGAAATGAAATGTCTCAAAACATATTAAGCATTTTAATAACTAATGATTGAATATGCGGTTTAAAACTAGTATTGAAATATAACTTTTCCAAACAATTTTGAATGTTTAAAAATTCATAATGAAATTTGCGCTTAAAATAGCTGGGATGTGATATCGTTGAATAGTAAAATTTATTATTATTATTATTGTTTGGGTTTTGGCGGAGGGATTATTAATTTACTAAATTTTGTACATTTCGTTTTCCTGGCACGTGTTCTAAAAGTAAATAATCTACCCATTGATGTTCCAATATACTACAATATCTATTAAACTCTTAAGAATAAACTGTTTTAATAAGTTGTAATGGTTTTAAACATTAGGCTTTATATATCTCTTTTAATGATGTGGAATATTTTTTATTTATATGAAAATAAACATTTAATCACAATCTTCAAATTTGTTAGAAAATCTAGTATAGTATTTGATAAGTTGTAAGCTTGTCTGTAAAAATTAGGTCTTATATATCTCTTTTAATGTTGTGGAATATTTTTTATTTATATGAAAACTAACATTTAAACACAGTATTCTTCAAATTCTTTAGAAAATGGTAAACAGTTTAATTTAAAAAAAATATAATCTGGAATTAAGTTAATTTCTAGGATTGCCTTAACGATACAGGGATTCACAATTTTACTCTCTGTGACGTCACAAAGTAACTTGGTTCTTATTACTTTTAAAATATTTTTTTACTTTGTACTATTATTTTCTACTCATCTATCAGGTATGAGGGTCCTACATCTAACCTTAATCTGCAATAAAACATAATTTTTACTAATAAATATCCAAAAAAACACCGTCCAAACAGGGGAATACGAAGGCATGTTTTCATTGTATTTACAAGGGGGAAGATGACTCTTAATAGCTTCATTAATGAGTCTCGTGTTGTGATTGTTGGTACTACACACTCAGGTAAGTGTCCTACCTGGAAAAACTTCTTGCTCTGTCACTTAAAGCTCTTAAAATTGACGACAATCATTCCAACCATATTGCATGTAACTGGGTTAATGTATGATAGGCGATGAGTTTGGAAAAGCGATATTTGTAAAAGCAAGTCATGGCGAACTTTACACGCCTAATCACCTTCCTGTTTTCAAAGACAGTCACCAAGTCACACAAGTCTTTACTTTTCCTCATCTTTTATTTCCAGCTTCTATTTCCAGGTAGTTGAATAAGGGAGTTCAAATTATTATTCCTAATATTGCCGGTACGGTCATTAAAAAGGTTTTAGGTTTTTGAAAGTGTAAAACTGGACCATGCTTCTTTTGTTCATTGGGACCTCTATTAATGATATTGGCACATGAATTGGCTGGTAGTTTACACAATCAAGCTACCTTTCATCTGGTGAATCATACTTATCACTCTCACCCTACAATAAAACACATCTTAAAACATACAACCGATTGAGTCGGTACCTCAAACGTGAGAAGGATCAAAAGTATCTTCCCACGATCATTAAATGACACATACTAACGTCATTCGTAAAATAATCCACCTCATTAAGCTGTTTGGCTATTGAGACTTCCCCACATTGACAAAATTCGAGCCATGTGTTTCCCAACTCGCCATTTAATACCATGCAAAGATTTTCATTTTATATGAACAAATGGTCAAGTATGGTCATGGAAAAATGTGAAACGCTCTTAAGTTATTGATCATGGGTTTAGGCATAGTATTGTTGATGTGACTAATGGTGTTTAAGTGTTTAGTGAAACCTCATGCACAGGACGAGCCCTAAGTAAGTCCCAAAGAAAACTTTATTTTCCCTGCGTAGAACTAAACATAACCTTTAATGTGATGGAAGTTACAGCAATACGACACAAACCCGACCTCAATAGTATATCTATGCCATTTTTAGTGTTTGCACATTTAAATGTAAAGGCAATCTTATTGACTTTCATTTAAAAATCATTCAACCATTTTAAGTCCGGTTCAATTAGCGTCATTGTACTACTTAATAGGCCATTTAACATGATTAGCAAGTAGTGCAAAAGTAAGGCTGCTGGCTCACTTCAAGGTCACCTGAGCGATGACGTCATCGAGGTCAATGACCCCACCGATGACGTCATCGATGACGTCATCGATGACGCAATCGATGACGTCATCACTAATGACGTCACATCCATGACGTCACACCCATGACGTCACAGAAATGACGTGCGGATGACGCCATCACCCCTTACGTCACCAAAATGACGTCATCGATGTCACAAAGGTCAAGGTCACGCTGAAACCTAAAATTTTTCGGCACTTTTGCGGTTTCTCGCACTACGCTCCGAGTTTTAGTCCGGTTCCCATGACCTTGACGACTTGGAGCGAATTTGCGATGAGAAACAGCAAAAGTGCAGAGGAAACTTGAAGTTTACAATGTGACTCTGCCTAAACCGTCATGTGACACCGCTCGGGTGACCTTGAACTAGCCCAGCTGCCTTACTTTAGACCAGTACTACAACCGCGATGTGCACCCTACGACAGACACCGAGCGACTGACTGTCCGGCTCTGTGTACTCTAGGTATATCGGCTTGAGAGACTAAGACTCTAAACTGTCAGGAATGGGAGTAACTAACTGAATTTTGCAAGGAAAAGTCATTTCATCCAATATTTTAAACAAATCCTCATCAGTAAAACTGACATTAGTCCGTTTTGTATAAAACTTAGGGTGTCCGCGCAATAGTTTGCGCCACTTAGCTAAAGTCGAAACCCTCTTAACTTTGAGTGGTGGACAGTGAGCAACTAATAAAGCCTTAACACGACTAAGTTTCTTACCCAAAGTGTCCCGCGACATGGCGTCTCCTCACAAAAGTCCACACAATACTGAGAGACTGCTTGTAGCGCACGAGTCAAGGGAAAAGAGGTGGGGGAAACAGCAGGAATGGGGGAAGGTCACAGTGGCGGGGGAAGGTGAGGCTTAACGCTGGAGTATCGCATCACTTCACCATGAGCTGTCCTACAGTCAACACACTGTTCTCTTGGCCCGAGTTGGCACTAGAAGAAACATTTCTGTACAGCTTAGGCTGTGAGAGCCGAGGAAGCAAAGTCAAAGTGGAAATTGTGTTAAACTCCAAGATAAAGAGTCTCCTAAATAAACTAATCGTATCCCTGCAATCTCCTATAACTTTAGAGAAATACCACTATATTAAGCGACACCTTATACTTTGGCAAAACGAAGCGGAAATGGAAAAGATTACAGTAAAATTAATTTAACTCAAAACTTGGACTGGACAGTCATGGCGATACCATGTGGCGTGCAAACGCCACCCTAAACATTACAAGTTAGGTTATTGAGCACCTCTGGTACAATAACCGATGTGCTAGAGTTAAAGTGTGATGACCTTGAGTCAAAACACTGAAATACTACAAGTCGATATCGTCCCAGAGTTAAAGTGTAGTGACCTACATTCAGAACTTGTAAAATTACTTACATATAGAGAGCTATGGAACAGCGAGACGCACCGCATGGAAGCCGGAGACATACTGGCGAAGCGGTGCTGTGCAGCCTAGGGACCCAGTTGTGGTGGGGGTACAGCCAACACTTAGAGTACAAGTGTCGTGGGTGACCTTGACCCACTTAACTTACCTGACCCCCCCCCCCCCGACAAAAAGTGCGAACCCCCCCCCCTCCCCCCCGACAAAAAGTGCGAACCCCCCCCCCCCCGACAAAAAGTGCGAACCCCCCCCCCCGACAAAAAGTGCGAACCCCCCCCCCGACAAAAAGTGCGAACCCCCCCCCCTCCCCCCCCCCCGACAAAAAGTGCGAACCCCCCCCCCCCGACAAAAAGTGCGAACCCCCCCCCTCCCCCCCCCCCCCCGACAAAAAGTGCGAACCCCCCCCCCCGACAAAAAGTGCGAACCCCCCCCCCCCCCCGACAAAAAGTGCGAACCCCCCCCCCGGCAAAAAGTGCGACCCCCCCCCCCACCCCCACCCCCTCCCCCACCCCCTCCCCCACCCCCTCCCCCACCCCTGATATCCTGGGCGTGGCAGCCCCGGTGGGGATATAAGGGGGTCCGGCCAGAGCCGGCTCGCAGTCCGCTCCCGCGCGTTGAACGTGAACGATCGGGACGGACCGCCATAGGCATCACTAAACATTGAATGGCGCCTTCAGTGTTTAGCGAAGTCTACTCTAACTTTAAGACTTGTATTAGTTGTAAGATATTGCGCTTGCGTTTGGGTATTGCGAATTGTTTTATATGAGAGTGTTTTACTTGTACCCTATGTCTCCTGTGTCTTTTATCCTTTGTGTCTTGTTTGTTATATGTGTTTAATGTGTATGTGCTTGTTCCAGCATTGACTACGTTGAGCTCAATTGTGTGTTGTAAGTGTGTTATATGTTTCTAAAGTGTATACGCTTGTTTTAGCAATCCCCCCTTGAGCTTTTTCAATGCTCAAAGTAAATTGTAAAGTCAGGGAACGGGAGTAGGCCCCCGTGTAAAGCCACTTTTAATAATTGGTAGGCTCCTTGCCAGGCATGCAAAAGGTTGCGGATGGCATTTGGGGAGCATGTCCGTTTGTAAGCTGGCAAGCAAAAGGTTGTGGCGGCCTCTGCACTCGGACCGAGGACGTAAGCCATTAGGGTGTCCTCAGTATGTTTCCCTTCTGGAAACTCAAAATTATGTAAATGAATCTTTGTTAGCTATTTGTGTTTTTAGTCCCCAAGGCCCCCGAACATTCGTGGTTCGCCATGGATGTACGGGGGCCAAAATTTTTTAATGTCCGTGTGGCCTTGACCCACAAAGACTTGTAAAAATTCAATGCATTGTAAATTAAAAATATTAAAGATAGGTTACGGGAGTAGGCCCCCGTGTAAAGCCTATTTTAATTATCGGTAGGCTCCTGCCAGGCATGCAAAAGGTTGCGGATGGCATTTGGGAGCATGTCCGTTTGTACGCTGGCATGCAAAAGGTTGCGGCGGCCTCTGCACTCGGACGAGGACGTAAGCCACTAGGGTGTCCTCAGTTTGTTTGTTTCCTTCTGGAAACACAAAATTATGTAAATGAATCTTTGTTAGCTACTGAAAAGACAATGCAGTAAATGTTTACAAGTCTTGCGTGGCGAAGGGTACACGACATTGGATGTTGCCTTGTTGTCATAGTTGGGTCTCTTCGGAGGCTACAGCGATGACAACCTAAGTGCCTCACACCCCCAAAGGGGGGTGTGGGGCTTATTTTTTTAAAGTTTTTTTGTGACCTTGACCTAAATATGTAAAATCTTTCAAAGTGTTTAACAGTCAGGTCTTATTAACACAGTTAATACATTAATGTCTGTTAAAAAATATAACAGTTAGGTATTTGTAACCCACAATTTTGGAGTTGTTTATAGTTGGGTCCCTTGGGAGGCTTCAGCTATGGTAACATAAATGTCTCAAGTGGGGCTTATTTTTTTAAAAAGTGCAAACCCCCCCCCCCGAACTTTTTTTGGAAAAATTTTTGACCTTGACCAAAAAGTTTTTTGCTCCGGACGAGAAGTGCCCCCCCCCCCCCCGGGTACCTTGGGCGTGGTCACCCGGTGGGGATATAAGGCGGCCGGGTTGCACGCATTTCTCATTTTAGCTCCAGCGCTTATGCTGACCGGTTCTTAAAATGTATCGTCGTATACCTTATGATCCTTCGTACTATAATCTGTTTGGTATTAATAGTATTACAGACAATGAGCAGAAATTGTATAAAAAAATTTGTTGTTTACTTGATAGAACGCACAAACTACCACCAAATACTTTCACCTACAAGCTACCCCTGATAGACAAGGATGATGTAAGCAAACTAACAACAATTCAAGTGAAATTTCTCGAAGAAAAAATCCTTGTTTGTGTAAGAGAAGTGTTTCATAATGAATATTCAAAAAGATTGGCCTTCGACTTTATTAAGGAACATGCAGGACGTGAAAAAGAACAGTACCCAGGATTATATTATTTATATCTTTTTGAGAATGGAGCAAGTGTAACGGTAGAAATAAGTATCAAACTAATGTAATTCTCCCAACCAAGTGTTAAACTAGGACTTGAACTTGGACTTGATTGAGGTTTTTGTAGAACAGAGCGGGGGATAGATCACTTTGCGGCAATGGACTAGCATGCTGCTTAGTGGTTTATCCCCCGCTCAAAGGGTATTTTTACGCGACCTTGACCCACATAAATGCATAGTTGGTGGGGGTATAAAAAAGGGCAAACCAATTGGATGGATACACCACTTCTATACCATGGCTCTATTGCAGTGCTCTATCCCCGCTAAAAATAATAATTCCAAGTGACCTTGTTCCACATAAACTTGCTCAAACAGACATCTTTCAAAATATTTGTACAAAGTAGTGGATTTAGACCAAACATTATTGGTTTATCAAGCCTGTTGAAGAATATATTGAAAATGGGTGTTTAAAAGCCAAATTTACTAAATGATTGATAAACCGGATGTATATGACGTCACCTTCCCCCACCCTTCAACCTCGGGTATAAAGGGACCCGGTTGAGCGCGCTGCTCATTATTGCTTGGACATTCACCGAGTGCACACTCAAAGCCAAACTTGTTCAAAAATGGCTCTTTGCGATATTTGTGGTGAGTTTTTCCAAGATGAAGATATCTTTGTTTTACACCGAGAATTGCATCATGAAGAAAACAGAAAAGAAGAGATTGTTGTAAGTGAAGAAGACTTGGATGCGTTTGATCGGTTATTGGAAAACTACCAGAAACAGATGGACGACTGTGATAGCTATCTACAGTTACACCGAGAATTGCATCGTGAAGAGGACAGAAAAGAAGAGATTGTAGTAAGTGAAGAAGACTTGGATGCGATTGATCGGTTTTTGGAAAAACCCCAGAAGCAGAAGGACTGGGCTAGCTATTTACAGTTAATGCAAAGAAGAAGACCAAGTGTTATTCAATTTGCCGGAGCTGGACCATCTACAGCTGGAGGATTTATTGAAAAGGAAATGGAAGGAAAAAAAGTGGAAGATGTAAAACAACTGCGTACCCAAGAAGAGGATATGAAAGAAGAGGATACAGAAGAAGTGGAAGAAATAAGACAACTGCGCACCACAGCCTTGCCAGGACCAGTTGTAACTCATTTCAAAATTAATAATGTGCAATTGGAATTGGAAAACTTTATAACCCAAGCTAAAAATTTAGTTGTAAAAACATTGATGGAAGAATTGGCAAGATTGAACTTTATTAAATTTGGATTGGTGTTAGAGGCTATGTTTACTAATACCAATGGTGAAAACTCACCGAGAGCATTCATTGCTAAAAACCGAACCCTTACAACCACATCTGATATCAACGAAATTTTAGAAGATTGTTTGAATGAACTGCTAATGAAACTCCAAGAACACGAAGGAAGAGGATCTGGCTGGACGCTATCATCGATTGAAGGTATGGATGTGAGGGTTCACAAGCATGGATATGGTATGAGGGGTAGCAGCTTTATCCCTCTACCAAAGAAAATTAAAGACACCAACTCTTGCAGAAATGTTACAAACGGGGATAATGAATGTTTTAAGTATGCGATGCTAACTAAGTATGTAAAACATAATCCTTGTAGAGTTGGTAGGGAATATTATGAAAACGAACACCGCTACAACTTCCGAGGAATGTCGTATCCTGTGAGTCTTAATCAAATTGCAAAATTTGAGAAACAAAATCCAGGTGTTTCTGTTAACGTGTTCGGCTTAGATGATTCGAACAATGTGTATCCTCTACGAGTTGGAAAAGTGGAGCAAAGAAACCATACTGATTTATTATTGATAACTAAAGGCGAAATTTCACATTATGTGTGGATAAAAGATTTTGAAGCATTGGTTGTACGACAATTAACGAAAAATAAAATTAGAGTGACAGTGTGTAAGAGATGCTTTTGGTTTACGAATAAAGATTTGAGACGTGGAGGATCGGAGTGGTTGAAGGAACACCAAAGACTTTGTAATGACAACTATGAAGTGAAGATTAGTCTGCCGCCGCCATCTCGAGCGTTCATCCAATTCAACAAAACAGTTCACCAATATCGGATTCCAGTAGCCGTCTACGCAGATTTCGAATCCACGTTAGTACCACAGGAGCTTCCGGATGGTGAGGTGACTAGAAGAACCAAATATCAACTGCATCAACCTAACAGTTTTTGCTTATTGGTGAAATCGACTTTGCCTGAAGAACAGTTGCAAGACTATGGCTTAACATCCACTCCGATACTCTACCGTGGGGAAGAAGCCGCTAAGCATTTCGTAGACCAGTTGTATGACATTGCTGAAAAGGTGCAACGCTTATTCGGTAATGTTTTACCTATGGAACCTTTGAATCAAAATCAACAAGAAGAATACAATTTGGCAACAAGATGTTATTTATGCAAGAAGAGCTTCAGTGAAGAAAATCAAAAAGTAAGAGATCACGATCACCTGACAGGGTTATACAGAGGAGCTGCTTGTAATTCATGCAATATAAATTACAAACTGCCAAACTTTATCCCTGTCGTGTTACACAATCTTAGCGGCTATGACTCCCACTTCATTATCCCAGAGTTAGGACGAGATGATGGAAAAATCGAAGTATTAGCTGAAACATTGGAGAAGTACATCAGTTTCTCAAAAACAGTAGGTAAAATTAAACTTCGCTTCGTAGACTCTTATAGATTTATGTCATCTAGTTTGAGCAAATTGTCTGAGAACCTAAGAAGAGAAGATCTAAAAGAAACCAGCAAAATTGTACCTGAAGATAAATTGGACTTAGTAATGCGTAAAGGAGTGTTCCCCTATGATTACATAACTTCTGCAGAAAAATTCGAAGAAACCAGTCTGCCACCGATTGAAGCCTTCAATAGCAAGTTAAATGAAAGTGAAATCTCCGTTGAAGACTACAATCATGCTTGTAATGTTTGGAACCAACTAAACATTCAAACCTTAGGGGAATATTCCGACTTTTACATAAAATTGGACGTAACTCTGCTGTGCGATGTGATGGAAGAATTTCGAAACACCTGCTTCTCCGCCTATGGACTGGACCCTCTACACTCGTACACATCTCCAGGATTAGCATGGCAAGCTATGCTAAAGTCAACCAACTGTCGATTGGAACTTCTAACAGATATTGATATGGTGCTCATGATAGAATCTGGTGTACGGGGCGGTTTGACACAAGCTGTAACACGTCACGTCAAAGCTAACAACAAGTACATCCCAGGCTTCGATGAGAGACAACCATCGGTCTACCTTGGTTACTTTGACGCAAACAACCTTTATGGTTGGGCAATGTCAAATCCGCTTCCCTACGCTGACTTCAAATGGATCGACCCGGCCACCATCGGTGACATCTCACAGATTCCAAAGAATGGTCCAAAAGGCTATATTTTGGACTGTGATTTCGAATATCCGGAGCACCTTCATGACCATCACTACGACTTGCCTCTCCTAGCCAAGACTGAAGTTTCACCGACAGGAAGATGGCCGAAATTGATGATGACGTTGGAGAATAAAGATCGGTATGTGGCTCACTACTGGGTAGTTCAACAAGCTCTTGAATTGGGTCTACGTGTGGTGAGAATTCATAGAGCAATTGAATTCACCCAGTCTTGTTGGTTGAAACCATATATTGATTCCAACACTACAAGAAGAGCAGCAGCAACATCAGCATTTGAAAAGGACTTTTACAAATTGATGAACAACGCCATCTTCGGGAAGACCTTAGAAAACAAAAGAAAACACAAGATTGTAAAATTAGTAAGTGATCCTAAGAAATTGGAAAAATTAGTGCAAAAACCAAATTTTGGAACATCTATGATTATAAACGAAGATCTAGTTGCCGTAAGTATGAAGAAAACAACAATAGTGATGGATCGTCCGTTATACATTGGAATGTCAATTTTGGATATAAGTAAAACTTTAATGTATGATTTCCATTACAACAAAATGGTTAAACACTACGGAAGAGACAACATTGGAGTTGCATACATGGATACCGACGCGTTTATCTACTGGATAAAGACTTTGGACATGTATGAAGACCTAAGGAGTTTCCCATACAAAGACGATTTTGACTTCTCTGACTATCCGAAGAACCATCCAAATTACAACGAAAAGAATAAAAAAGTAATCGGAAAATTTAAAGATGAAGCAAATGGAATGCCTTTAGAAGAAATAGTGGCACTGATGGCAAAATTGTATTCATTTAAAATGTACAACGAGAACAACACACCCACAGTCAAGAAAGCAAAAGGAGTCAAAACATCGTACTTGAAGAAACATGTGACATTTGACCATTACAAGACCTGCTTGTTTGAAGATTCTACAATGTCTGCAACGTTCAACACTATCAGAAGCTTTAAACATGAGGTCTACAGTGTCACTGAAGTTAAAAGAGCACTGTCAGCTCGAGATGATAAAAGGCATATTATGCCGGATAAAATTCACACTCTTCCTTTTGGACACTACTCTCTAAACCCTATCGACTAGTAACCTATTCTTCACCCCTCTACAACTTCGACCTTATTCCTTTCTCCTTCCGTAAAAAAATGGGGAACACGGCAAGTCAAACGCCGTGTTCCCCATTTTTTTACACAAGTTTGGATGACCTTGACCTATATAAATGATGTTAATATTTAAGACAACATTCATTGTTATTATACATGTGATACATGAAACATTCAAACCTGCAATATGAAGAACTTGAAGCAAGAAATTGTCAACGAGCTTCATAAACCTGCAAGAAGAAAGTTTCCACGAAGAAATATAGTGATAAAAGGAATAAATGATTTATATCAAGCGGATTTAATCGAAATGATTCCTTATAGTAAACAAAATAGAGGATTTAAATACATATTGACTATTATTAATTGTTTTTCAAAAATGGCAGATGCTTTACCACTAAAAGATAAAAGTGGCAAAAGTGTTACAAAAGCAATGGAAACAGCTATACAAAGAGACAAACATACTATAAAACATTTACAAACTGATGATGGAAAAGAATATTTTAATAAGGAATTTGCAAATTTAATGAAAAAACACAACATTAACCATTACTCAACCAATTCAGAGGTAAAAGCATCAATAATTGAAAGATTTAACAGAACTTTAAAAGGTGCGATGTATAAGATGTTTTCCAACAGAGGATCACACGTATGGATTGATGTGTTACCAAAACTTATAAGCGATTACAATAACAAGTTTCATAGAACTATCGGTATGAAACCAAGCCAGGTGACTAATAAAAATGAAAAACTTGTATTAAAACGTATAAAAATGAATACTAAACCAAAAGTTGAAAAACTAAAGCCTAAAAGGTTTAATGTTGGTGATAAAGTGCGAATAAGCAAATACAAAGGTGTATTCAGTAAAAGATATCTTCCGAACTGGACAAATGAGGTATTTACCGTATTTAAGGTGCAACCTACAGTACCAGAAACTTACATTTTAAAAGATAATAAAGGACAATTGCTTGAAGGAGGTTTTTATGGACATGAAATGTTAAAATCAACAGTAGGTGATGTATATCTAGTAGAAAAGGTGTTGCAACGCAAAAAAGATAAGGTTAAAGTAAGATGGTTAGGATTTAATAAGACGGAAGATTCTTGGATACCTAAAAAGGATCTAATATAATGATAGAGCATCATTTTGGGTTGAACCATTACAAAGGATGGAGATAATACCGCAAAAAGACAATTTTACTATTAATAATATAGATGAACTCACAGTGGATGGTTCTCAATTCAATACTGGGAAACACGGTGTTTTGTTACCAAACACGGTGCGTTGTCTGGTTACCGGTCCTTCCAATTGTGGAAAAACAAATGTAGTATTCAATTTGATTACAAACCCTAAAGGCTTACGTTTTAATAATTTATATGTATTTTCAAAGTCACTACAACAACCAAAATATCAGTTATTGGAACAAATACTCAATAATGTACCTGAAGTTAAATATTTTAAATTTAACGCGAGCGAGAGTGTCATGCAACCGCAAGAGGCTAAACCATTCTCAGTATTCATATTTGACGATGTATCTTGTGAAAATCAAAATACAATAAGGAATTACTTCGCCATGGGTCGACATAACAACATAGATAGCATTTATATTGGTCAAACTTACAGCAAAATACCGAAACAGCTCATTAGAGACAATGCAAACATGTTAATTGTATTTAAACAGGATGAAACCAACCTAAAACACATATATTATGACCATGTAAGTGCGGATATGCCATTCGAACGATTTAAAGAGTTGTGTGGAAAGGCTTGGGCTGAAAAGTATGGGTTTTTAACAATTATAAAGGAACAACCGCTAAACAATGGTCGATACAGGATAGGATTTGATAAATTTATACTAATACACTGATCATGATGTAAAACATTCATTGTTGTACAACACGTCTTGCTACAAACATGGTTAACCAAGAAAAGTTAATAAAGGAAATAAAATCACTTAGTGATTCTATTCGGGATAAAAACAGAGCATTAAAATTAGGTATTAGCGAAAGGGAGAAATTTCTTGAATCTACTTTTAAACCTATTACTGAACCCTTGAAACAATTAAACAAAAAATTTGCTAAACCCGTTTTGGAAGGAGATGCAATTGCACCTATTACAAAGTTTGAAAGAGAAAATATAAAATCAGAAGATTTTAGTGATGAAGACCTGGAATCCTCTACATATAGTGGTTTTACCGGTGAAGAACCTGAAAGAGAGCTAGAATCACCAGACTATAGTGGTATAAGAGAATTATATGAAGTAAAAGCTAAAAGAGGACATGAAGATGTATCAACTGCTAGTGAAGAGGAAAAAGAAGAAGAAGCAAGGGAAGGTCCGTCAAACATAAGCTTGTTGGGTGAAAACATTCATAACAAAGGACCTTTAGGAAGGAAATACATGATAAAAATGTTAGCTGGAATAAATCCTAATAAAAACTACCATAGTTATGGAGTAAGATTAACAGAAGAAGGTTTAATGGTTGGTAATAGCCCGGTAAACATTGATGAAGATGATAATATTATTGTTGGTAATCAAAGATATAAGGGCACAAGAGGATTATTTGAATTATTATTTGAAAAAAAGCCTTTAGAATTGTTAGTTAAAGAAGAAGATATGGAAGCATATAAACAGATTTTGGAACACACCAATGCATACAGGAGGAAGTATTTAGCTGACCAGCCAGTTTTTAGATCTAGGTCTTTAAAATATAGAGTATTTGTATCCAAGTTAATACCAACAACGAGAAGACAACCAATGCCGATAATGCCAAGAAAACCTGTAAAACGAAGGTTTGTGTCATCCACTTTGGATATAAGTGCTCCAGAACCAAGAAAAAGAAACAAATCTGTTACAGGTACAGGTTTAATGAAGAAACTATATAACACAAATGTGATTTATTACAATAATATCAATAAATTGGTGGATAGAATGAAACTAATACATGAAGCTAAAGAAGCGGGTCATACTGGATTGGAAAACGAATGGGTGGCTTTAGTGGATGAACTCCGAAACCGTGGGGTAATCTCATAAAAATGCGTTACTCCCTAGATTACTATTCAGTTGCACCATGAGTGTCGACAAGTTCGGACGTTACTCCTCGGATGGGTTATATTACGCAAATAATTTAAAAAGAGGTGCTGGTTTACCACAAACACCTGATGGAGATTATGATATAACTAATAAAAGGTTAAAAAACATAAAAGATCCCACAGATGAAAACGATGCAATAAATTTAAAAGTATTAAAAGAAAATATATCACCAACATTAAGACTACAGAAAAACACATATGACGCAGGTAATCATAGAATTGTCAATGTTGGTAAGCCAAATCAAAACGCTGATGCAATAAACAAAGGTTATTTATCATCAGAATTAAAAAATACGCTAAAATTCAATGGAAAAACGTATACTGCTGAAAATAAACGTATATCCAACGTAGATGATCCTAAAGATGCAAAAGACAGCGTAAATAGACGCTATTTACATTCATTAATACCTGAAAAGACAAAAGATGGTTTTTCTTTTTATAAATTTGTTATTAACGATATAGGTTATCCGAAAAATGAAAATGATGCTGTAAATTTAAAATATATAAAAGATCATTGTATTACACGTGATGTAGGAGTTATTGATTGTCTAGGTAATTGTTTAGCGAATGTTAAAGATGGTTCGGCACCATCAGATGGTGCAACAGTGGGTCAAATGATGGAAACCTTAAAACAAGAAACAACCTCTTTTGTAAAACAAGATCAAGTAGTATCAAAGCAAGGGGATGAATTTGTTCAAGGTAATGAAAAATTCAATTTATTAACATACAAAAATAATGCTTGGGATTGCATGGGTAAAGGGTTATCAAATATGGGATGGGGTTATGAAAAACATGATGCAGCTGCTTTATCACAAACCGTACATCTAGATCCAGATCATTCTTTTAGATTTTTTACATGTAAAAATAAAGTAATAAAAAACTTGCATAATGGAAGAGATCCAAATGATGCTGCAACTGTAGGACAAACATTACAATATGACAGTGCAAATAAAGAGTTTATTTATAATAAGCAAAGATTTAAATTAATGGATGTAAATGATTATCAAAATATATTAATTGCAGATCCAAATTCATTTAGCGGATTTAGAAAATTGTCTGGTGAACAATTTATTCATAAAAATCATGTGTTTCGAAATGAATCAGACGGAGCATTAGTTAGTGGAAATTTTAAATATTTTAAATGTCCCGGGAGCGATGAAAATGTAACTGATAAAGACTAAGAATTTGTATAAAAACTGATACGGGTTAGAAATCGAGACTAATATTATAAAAATGGGTTACACTCTAGAATGTTATTCAGTTGCACCATGAGTGTTGACAAGTTCGGACGATATTCCTCGGATGGATTATATTACTTTAATACTTTAAAAAGAGGTGCTGGCTTACCACAAACACCTGATGGAGATTATGATATTAGTAATAAACGGTTAAAAAACATCAATGATCCCACAGATGAAAATGATGCAATAAATTTAAAAGTATTAAAAAAAGAGATATTACCAACACTGAAACTAGACAAAAACACATATAACGCGGGTAATCATAGAATTTCCAACGTCGGTAAGCCAAATCAAAACGCTGATGCAATAAACAGAGGTTATTTATCATCGGAATTGAAAAATACGTTAAAATTCGATGGAAAAACGTATAATGCTGAAAATCGACGTATATCTAACGTAGCAGACCCTGTAGATGAAAAAGACAGCATAAATAGACGCTATTTACATTCTATAATACCTGAAAAGACAAAAGATGGGTTTTCTTTTTATAAATTTGTTATTAACGATATAGGTTATCCAAAAAATGAAAATGATGCTGTAAATTTAAAATACATCAAAGATCATTGTATTACACGTGATGTAGGAGTTATTGACTGTCTTGGTAATTGTTTAGCGAATGTAAAAGATGGTTTTGCACCATCAGATGGTGCAACGGTGGGTCAAATGAAGGAAACTTTAAAACAAGAAACCTCCGGTTTTGTGAAACAAAACCAAGTAGTAACACGTCAAGGAGATGTATTTGTACAAGGAAATAAAAAGTTTACTTTGCTTGAAGAAAACAATTATGTTTGGGATGGTAAAGGAAAGTTATTGACAAATTTAGGTATTGGTGAAAAGCCTGGTGATGCTGTTACTTATGAACAGATAATACAATTAGAGCCAACTGGAAAAAAATGGTGGAATTGTGATAACAAACGATTAACAAATGTTGCAGACCCTGATTATGCCAATAACGCTGTAACTGTTAATTTTCTTGTTAAAGTAATAGGTAATTTATTATTTGATATGCATAATTATATTGCAGCAGGACAACATAAACCTATTGACGAAAAAATGAGAAATACATGGATTAAACAAGAAATTCTTTATAAATATTTTTTTAATCATAACACACAAAAGTTTAGATCATCAGATTGGGGTGATTTTGATATTTAATTAAATAACACCATATATTACATCATTTATGTGCAACCTGTCATAGAGGTAACACATGGGTTACGCTTTTCGAATATAAAAGACAATCATGGCGTTTCATTACACCAGTCCATATCGAGACACTATACGGAAAGGAGGCGGTATCACGTCCACAGCGGTTTCTCTGTTAAGTAAAGCTTTAAATCGTATTCCAGTAGGATCTATCGTAAACAGAGCAATAGACGCTTTACCATACGAATTTCACATACCGGGAGGTTATCAGTATTGCGGACCAGGAACTAAATTGAAAAAACGACTGGAAAGAGGTGATCCAGGCATAAATAAGTTAGATCAGGCTTGTAAAGAACACGATATCGCATATTCCACGTTTACCGATTCAAAAAATAGGTCAATCGCTGATAAAAAGCTAGCGAATATAGCTTGGCAACGAGTAAAGTCTAGTGACGCTAGTATTGCGGAAAAAGCAGCAGCTTTAGCGGTAACAGCAGGTATGAAGGCTAAAACAGCGGTAGGAGGTGGAAAAAGGAGGGGTAAGAATAAAAAAGGATCAACCAAGAGAAAACATGGTGGTAATATTAGACTAAAAAGACGTTCTCCGAGGAAAAATAATAAAAAACCGACAATATGGTCAATGGTAAAAAACGGGGCTGGTCTATACCTAAGACCGTATCGTGCATATTAAATAAAAGAAATCAATTGGTTATACCACATAAAGCGTTGACTAATGTTGAATTATTTAAATATATTTCCTGTTTAAAAATACCATTTTTCCGCGGAGTATTTATGAAAGACAGTTTACCAAAGAAAATATGGAAAAATGAGACTGGAATCGTAAATTTGGATAATACTGAAGGGTCCGGCACCCATTGGGTGTGTTATAAGAAACTAAATAGTAATGTATATTATTTTGATAGTTTTGGAAATTTGCCACCACCTAAAGAACTTGAACATTACTTTAAATCTGCTAAAAACATATATTACAACTATAAAAGAGAACAACCTGATAATACTTCAATATGCGGCCATTTATGTTTGGAATTCCTAGCTAAAAGTATCAGTCACTATTGAGATGTCTTCCTATACGGTATCATTAACAGGAAAATCGTCCACTTTACGAAGTATCCTTTTTCCAGCGTTACGCTTGCAAAAAGGAAGAGTTTGGGAGGCAGCACTGTTGGATTTTACAACTTACAACTCTATTCCCAATGTTACGGAAGGTAAAAATAACTTATTACATTATTATAAAGGAAAAGATGCCAGTGGGAAGTTTACAGACTTGGAAGTTTGCACTCTACCCACAGGTTCTTATGAAATTGATCATATTAATGAATTTTTGCAAAATAAAATGGGAAAAGACAATATAACGCTAAAAGGTAATAACAATACAATGAAAGCTGAGCTTACTTCAAAATATTATATAGATTTCAGTAAGTCAGACTCAATTGGTGATTTATTAGGATTTCCCAAAGATGGAGCGATTTTAGAACCAAATAAAACACATTCCGGTAAACAAACTGTAACAATATTAAAAGTCAATAGTATAGACATAACTTGTAATATTATACAAGGAGCTTACAGAGATGGAGCAAATACTCATATAATACATACTTTTTACCCCAGTGTACCACCTGGATTTAAAATTGTTGAAAAGCCGCAAAACCTGGTATATCTACCTTTGAACACCACTTTCATTTCAGACATCGTGTTGAACGTATTGGATCAAGACGGTAACTTGATAGATTTCCGAGAAGAGCCTATTACGGTTAGATTACATTTAAAATCAACACTTTAATACAAAACCATGGGTTTAACATTTAAAAGCGAACAACCTACGGGAATCCGCATTAGTAGCTCTTCAGCTGTGGAGGAGTTAACACGCGAGAACATTCGTTTCTTAGAGAGAATTGGATTAAAAGTAACCGATAATGGATATACTGGATATAGCTCAGGGTCCAACATTCGACGAAACCCTATGGGAAAAAGAATATCACACCCACAACCCTTACACTTCATCAAAATTAAACAATAACGATGAAATTCGTATTCCCATACAAAATCAAGACATTTACACACTACCATGTGAAAGTTACTTGTATATTGAAGGAAAAGTTACTAAAAAGGACGGTACTACTACTGGTACAACAGTTCCATTTATAAATAATCCCATGGCTTTCCTGTTTGATGAAATTAGATATGAAATATCAGGTGTAACAGTTGATTCTACTAAAAAAGTAGGTATTGCAACAACTTTAAAGGGATTAACATCTATATCACCTAATGAAACCAATTTAATACAACCTGCAGGATGGGTTTTACCTGCAAAAGACACAATCACTCCAGATACAAATGGAAATTTTGATTTTCATATTCCGTTACGTTTGTTGCTTGGTTTTGCTGAAGATTATAGGAAAATAATATTAAACGTTAAACAAGAATTAGTTTTGTTGAGATCTTCAAACGATAAAGATATTATTAAAGCTCCAGACGGTACAACAGATGCAACTTTAGAATGGAAATTAACATTAGACAAAATTGTATGGAGAGTTCCACATGTAAAATTAGCTGACGAGCATAGAATGCTACTATTAAGAAAGTTAAAGGCTGATCGTGATATTGTAATTCCTTTTAGAAGTTGGGAATTTCATGAACATCCCAGCTTGCCAACTACGGATCGACACACTTGGACAGTTAAAACATCTAATTATGTGGAACGAGCCAGGTATATTATATTTGGTTTACAAACAGGCAGAAGAGACACCATCACCAAACATGCAGGCCAATTTGATCATTGCAACTTGAAAAATATTAAAGTTTATTTAAATTCACAATTTTTTCCATACGATAATTTAAATGTGTCATTCGCTAATAAAAAGTACAGCATATTGTACGATATGTATGCAAGATTCCAAAGTTCATATTATGGTAAAACGAATGCACCTTTACTATCACCAGAAAAATACTTAGATGGTTACCCTATAGTTGTAATCGATTGTTCTAAACAAAATGAATCGGTAAAATCATCAAGTGTAGATATAAAAATAGAAATGGAATTCAACGCGCCTATATCGGCTAATACAACTGCATACTGTTTAATTCTACATGATAAAATCGTAACATACACACCTTTAACTGGAATTGTTAAAAATGTATTGTAAAAAACCGGTTTTGTTACATTCCAATGCATTCCGCGAGTATAAAAGCAGAGTGTTCAGGTCGCTCCTCATCAGTTTGTTGCCTGTTCTTGTATGGGTAGCATCTTATTCAATATGGCTTCTCCTAGTGGTACACAAGAAAATGTAGTAGATATTGAGAAGGAGATATCCGACTTTTTAGATCTTCAAGGTCAACCGGAGGGAGATGAACACAACGCTTGCGGACAACTCCACGGCAGTAATAATGTTGAGGAAAAAGGTAAAAGAAGAAAGAATGCACAGAAGAAGAAAAGGGATACTGAAGATAATATTTCTCCTAACATATTGAGTGAGGTATTCTTGCGAATATTTTATCCAATCTCATCCAGTTTGGACAAAAGTGTTTTAATCGGTGTTATGAAATCGACGGATTATTCACCTACTGTAATTTTGACTCATGGACCCAAAATGATTTTGTTCACCGATAGTGCTTGGGAATCTTTTATGAAGCACTTGCATCTGCTAGAATGCTATTTAACTAGTAACATGTATGGAAGAAAGACAAGAGTAGGACTTTTGGATTCAAATGTGGAAATTGATATTATAAAGAATCGTGGTGACCATCAATTGCGGTTTAGAGACACAACAAGACATGATAACAAGATTCAACTTAATCGAGAAGAGTTTTTTATTCTAACCTGTGCAACTGAACCAATAACAAGATACTTGAGACAACTAGTGTTTTCAAGTTCTATTATTAAAGATTATTTGGAAGACACTTTGGACAAACAACCGGACGCACCTATATTGTACGGACCTGTGGATACTTCTATATTTAATAGGGTTCCTCATGAAGTACAAATGTGGAGACAGTTGGAAAAATACGCTCAACTACATAAGAAATCAGTAAAACAGGAAGAAGAGGAAGAAGGAGGAGAAGAATCAAGTGTTAGTGATGAAAATGAAAACAAGGAGAATGTAAAGATGGAAACTTAGATGACAATGGTTGGTTTTTAAAACAATATCAAACACTTTGTGGGGTTAGGCCTACCGGGGAGGGTGCCCACGTTAAATATACACCAACGCGCCAACAACTGTACGGCCAGGTATAAAAGTCGTACCTACCGTGGTGTGGAATTCAGTTGACCTTTGGACTTCGTCATGAGCAGACGAGTGATCTTCGCAATGGACAAGGAAGAAGAACAAGTAAAGTCCAAACCTGGTATAATTGAGTTCCAAGCGTTTCGGGGTAATGATGATAGATTTATCATAAAAGAACTTGTGTTTTTCGATATCAATACAAGTGTTCCATATACATTTTTGTTCAAACCACCATGTTCTTATTCATCATTAACTAGCAAAGCCGCTACTACCAACAGGTGGATTTCAAAATATTTCCATCATATCGATTGGTATGATGGTTTTGCAAGTTACACGGACTTATATAACATCATGCATCAGTTTTCAAACAGGTTTACCAATATTTATACAAAAGGACTGGAAAAGAAGAGATGGATCGAAGAATTTACTCATGTTCCGGTTAATGATGTGGACTTGGATAAAAACTACAAGTATACGATGGAAAATGTTTGTATTTGTACTAAAAGTCCAGAACATGAAAAAGATAGACATTGCGCTTTAAAAACGCCTATAAACTCGCATCTTACCTTCAAAGTGGGGAAGTGGGGAGTGGTGGGGGTGACGGGGGTTATATAAGTGAGGAGCAGACCGGGACCTGGCATGAGTATTACTCGAGATTCCGAGACGACAACATCTCCCAGCAAGAAGACGAAGAAGAAGACAATCTTTAACTCAACCATGGCATCTCACCAGTTCCTGCAAACTTTGGTTGAGCAGTTCAATGCTCACTCCAAATCTACCATACTACCCGTCAAGAAGTGTTCCGAACTTAAAGACGAGAAGCACTACATTATCCACGCCATGAAGAAGATGGAGACTTCAGTTGGAGAGGCCATTTGCTGCAGTCTTAGCGAGGCACCGTTCACTCCGGGGGATGAGCCCAAGTTCCAAGTCTACCTGCCGAAACGGTTCGTCCATCTCCTCCAGAACGAGGATCTGCGCTCCATCCAACCCGGCTGTCTCTACCTGGTTTCCCACGGTTGCACGGGTAGCAATTCCACCGAGTTGACCATCCACATCGCCGACAAGCAGCAGTGTTAGATTTTAATTTTACTGTTGTACATATGTTATTGTAATGTTTTATAAATAAATAAACCATAAAAGACAAAAAATGCAACATATCAATATGTGAAGTTTGTCACATATTGATATGTTGCATTTTTTTTTAAACTTCGCGGGTGACCTTGACCTTTGACCTTTGCATTTCACAGTTACCCCCACCACCAAGCTAAAGGTTAAACCTGCTTCGATGCAAACACCCCCACCACTTTTTATAGTACCCCCAAGCGCTGTGCCTCAGCTTCATTTCAACTCCGACGGTCAACCGTACAACATCAAGATGTCTCTCAATGTAAGTTGTGCTAGTTACGAGGAGGTAACCATTAAGACTCAGCAGGAGCTGAACGACTTGTACAAGGAGTTGCAGCTGATGGTGGCGCGAGGCTACCGTATAAATGTGCAAGTCTACGCTTGCAATATACGCAATCTCCGACACCCAAAAGAAGAGTCTGAACATTACTCTTCTCCAGCGACTTCATCACCGGCGTCCATGAAGACTGAAGCGAGCCAGACTTTGGATTATTTCAGCTGACTAGCAGTTGTCTTCTTTCGTCTTACCATTGTAGAATATGTTTATTTATTTGTTATATTAAAGATGTAAAAGAGAAAAAAACACCTATCTTGTTACTGACATATGTGCTCAGTAACAAGATAGGATTTTTTAAAACACAATTTGGATGACCTTGAAACTTCCCCCACCACTTTTTCATAGTACCCCCAAGCGCTGTGCCTCAGCCTCATTTCAACTCCAACGGTCAACCGTACAACATCAAGATGTCTCTCAATGTAAGTTGTGCTAGTTACGAGGAGGTAACCATTAAGACTCAGCAGGAGCTGAACAATTTGTACAAGGAGTCTGAAAAGGAGGTTGTCAACAAAACCAATGATCAACAATTGTGGGACTCCTCTATTACAGAAAAGGAATTACATGCAGCCGTCGAAGCTGTCGAGGAAAAGGAAAAGAACCTCAGGCAGCTCTGGTTGGCTCAGATGGATATTTGCGGATCTGTGCCGCGTGATGATTTTGAACTTCAATGTCAGATGGCGATTACCCAGCAACTAGAAGAAGCCGAAAAGGAGCTAAAGAGTGGAGGTACTATCCGGGCGGAGGTGAAAACTGAGAAACAGGAAGAATATAACGAATATGGTGATTAAACGTACTGTTGATCCCAATCCTTTTAGTTTTAAGTGGTTATGTTATAAGTAAATAGAAAAAGTTTCCTTTTTAAAAAAAAAACTCCATTTGGATGACCTTGAAATTTCCCCCACTACTCTGTAATACCAGCATTGCTCGCTGCACCAAGCATCATTCCTCCTCCAACAACCATGGCGGACACACCTGCTTGCAATGCCATGTCTTCCACCGAAGATGTACCCAATACGAATTGGAAATTGACAATCGACAACGTGCATTATTTAGAAACCATCTGCGATTGGATGAAGTCTATTCTCCTCGACAACCCGGGAATAAAGCTCAAGGTCACTTTAGATTATGATTGGTCTGAAGTTATACTGCAGCAAGACGATCAACAATCACTGGAGTATTTGTCAAATTTACCATCGTCAACCATATATACTACAAATGAGGTGGAAAGGGAAGAAGAGGAGCATGAGGTTTAGAGTTTCTTATTTTTTTAAAACCCAATTTGGATGACCTTGAGATTTCCCCCACCACTTCCCATATACCTAGAGTGCGCAGGGCTGGACAGTCAGTCGCTCGGTGTCCGTCGTAGGGTGCACATCGCGGTTGCTACTCCAATTCCTGACAATTTGGGGTAGTTCAAAGTCACCACACTTCTACAACTTCAAGGTCATCACACTTTAACTCTGGGACTGCATCAACTTGTATTATTTCTGTGTTTTGACTCAAGGTCATCTCACTTAACTCTGGGATGGTATCAACTTGTAGTATTTCTATGTTTTGACTCAAGGTCATCACACTTTAACTCTGGGGCAATATCGACTTGTAGTACTTCAGTATTTTAGCTCAAGGTCACCACACTTTAACTCTGAGACTGCATCAACTTGTATTTTTTCTGTGTTTTGACTCAAGGTCATCACACTTTAACTCTGGGAAGGTATCAACTTGTAGTATTTCTATGTTTTAACTCAAGGTCATCACACTTTAGCATGTAACTTTAAGGTAGCACCGAAACGGTGCTACCCGGCTTGACATTTTCAAGTTTCCCAAGGTTATCACAATTTCCCCCACCACTTCCCATATACCTAGAGTGCGCGGGGCCGGACAGTCAGTCGCTCGGTGTCTGTCGTAGGGTGCACATCGCGGTTGTAGTACTGGTCTAAAGTAAGGCAGCTGGGCTAGTTCAAGGTCACCCGAGCGGTGTCACATGACGGTTTAGGCAGAGTCACGTTGCAAACTTCAAGTTTCCTCGGCACTTTTGCTGTTTCTCATCGCAAATTCGCTCCAAGTCGTCAAGGTCATGGGAACCGGACTAAAACTCGGAGCGTAGTGCGAGAAACCGCAAAAGTGCCGAAAAATTTTAGGTTTCGGCGTGACCTTGACCTTTGTGACATCGATGACGTCATTTTGGTGATGTAAGGGGTGATGACGTCATCCGCACGTCATTTCTGTGACGTCATGGGTGTGACGTCATGGATGTGACATCATTGGTGATGACGTCATCGATTGCGTCATCGATGACGTCATCGATGACGTCATCGGTGGGGTCATTGACCTCGATGACGTCATCGCTCAGGTGACCTTGAAGTGAGCCAGCAGCCTTACTTTTGCACTACTTTAGCAATGCAATTACAATATTTGCATTTAAAACTTTTCATTGACTCCTGGTGGGATGTTCCACTTAAAGAGCATCGGGTTGGTTTGTGTCCACATATTTGTAATACCATCACCAGTAATAATGTATAAACTTTGGAATTTTTATGTGCAGAATTTAGGTGTTTTTATAACGTTATTATAATTTTTTATACTCACGCATTTTTAAATAAATAAATAAATATTATATGTTATTTATCAAAACATAAGTGTGACCAAAAACTACTAGAAATATTGTATGCTTTTAAGTTGTTATAACCATATATTTTTTACCTGTAATAAATCATAATAGGCATATTTGAAGTTAGAAAAGTTAAGAGACATTTTTATCAATATTTAACGAATATATTACAAAATCTATAAATTTAAACATTAAAGGAGGATAGAAAGGAAAGTGACTCTGTTATAAGGCAATATAAGGTGGCAGTTTTCCTGGACCTTCTAAACGAGTTTGTGAGCCTATTTGACCTCCAGATTGAACTCCCTTTCTCAACGCTGCTTATATCAAATCTTTGGTTTGTTTTAAACTTTCGTCATTAAATAAATCTGTAAATGTGATTTAGAATGTGAAAACCCATTCATTTAGCTGATAGTTAAAATGGTAAAAAGCGGTAACTTTTGAGAGACTTACATTACAACCAAAGAAACAATTAGACCATTATAGTGGCTGGGTAGCTGAGTAGCTATAGTGCTCGCCTTTGAATCCAAAGGTTGCCGGTTCGATGATGAGAAAATTTAGTAGCTTTTTAAATTTCGATACCAGACCCAGTTGCCATTTGTCATTGGGCTATTAATTAATGATGCTTTCTAACAAATGGTCGTTGTTAGATAGTAACAAGACTGGGGTTTGGACCGTTCCCCGTCAAAACGTTAAAAAAAATGCCACTGGTGACAAAACAATAAACGGTGACAAAATAACGTTAGAAAAAATGCCAAAATAAACTAAATAAACAATATGTTATAAGTAGAATGATTATCATCAATAGTTTTGTATTTATGTAGTTTTTTCGATAAAAATTTTTTTGCACAGCCTTTTAGGTGAATATACTTGCTTATTTCTGAGTATATTGCCCCTGAACTGGTGTGATAACTAAACAAGGTATTAAATACCTTGATCGTTCCAGTTCTTGAGTTGTGTTCGAAAACTTCGAACACAACTCAAGAACTGGAACGATCAAGGTAATTGAATACCATTGTTTAGAATACTTACACTTGTATTTTGGCTTAATTAATCTTATGAACTATTTGAAAGTGTAATAGTAAATTAATAATACCATTCATATCCATTTTGAAAATACAAAATCTTAAAATCTTAAAATTTATGTACAGTAAACATCATTTAAAAATCATTTTATGAAATTTTATAATTCATAAAATACTTTTGTATTTGATCTTGATATATGGCCAATGATATTGGAAGCTTTAAGGCCTTATTATGGATATTGCTGTGGCCCCTCAAGCAGCTGTTCTGGTAAGATACACTAAACAATACAAAGACAATACGATTTCTGCATAGCGTTTGTGACTTATGCTGTTGCGGTACCTCTCTGTCTATAACCAAGAGTATAAAAAAATCAAATAAAAATAACTGGATTTAATATTTTTTTACCGATATAAGGCCCATATTTTGTTAATTAATATAAATAAAAACACTGCACTTTGTTATATCTGTCTAATGATTGATATAGAAATGGTCTGAATAAAAAAATAAAATAAAAAAATAAATGGGAAATTAACGTACCTTTATACCTTTATACCTTTATTGAAATGGCGACATAACTCAATAGGTAGTTTAAAGCGGAGTATGAGTGAGTAATAGTATGAGTGAGAGGTGAGTGTAGGAGGATTGTGGCGCGAACTTGTAGTCTTGTTACTGACTAAGGCTGACATTCTCCTTAGACAGAACTGTTAATTCATAGCCCAACAGCCAATGGTATCTAGGGACCTACAGTTTAACGTGGGATCCGAACCACACTTTCCACCTCCTATATACGAATTGGTCTAACTATGAGGATGGTCTTTATGGATGAACTATAGTATTCACTAGTGCGGACGTTAATCCCCACTAGGGAATATCGCATCCACTAGCCATCGCTTATAACTATCCACAATTCGTGACCTCCAAGTAGCTGGATTACAGGACGTCGCCACCATCCCAGTCTTTGTACCTGAACATAAACTGTCTTATCAGTTTTCTACATTACACATTAGTTACTCATTAGTTTTATAGTGTCTACCTTAGTTTTCTTACCTATGGTTGCAATTGTTTTCGTGCATCCCTCTTATACTATTAATTAAAAGAATTAGATTACAATACGTTATTAGCCCAGTCAATGAAGGGTAAACACCGGAACAAATTTGTAACAGTTTGAAACCTATACCATTCGATAGTACCCACCTAAGGGGTCAAAACCCCAAAAGTCCCCAAAAATCCCCTGGTGGCATTTTGCACAGCCCCCCCTTAAAACCCCCCTAAACCCCTAATTGCATGAGTTTATAAAAACCCTTGTAAAATCGTTACTGAAAGGACCAGCGTCCTAAATTTTTTGTTGTTGTATTCCTTATTAAATTGTCTACAGAAAGTGTCATTATACATGTTTAGCTAAGGTCACTCATTAGTCAGTTATTTACAGTCAAACTCAAATTTTATTAAAATTTTAAATTATTATTTTGATTTCTTTAGGTCTAAGATGAAAATACGAAGGAATTCGTAAAAGTGCTTGGGACAAAAGTTATAGGAAATTTAATAACGAGTACATTGATATACATAATATGGTATCTACGGTCACAAAAATCTCGTAACGGCCGTCCAAAGCGAGAGCGGTGCCGGTTGCGGGCCGGCGCTGGGGTCGCGCTGGCCGCCGCAAGTCAACGGCTGTTTCGCACATCGTGCACAATGTAGATATGAATAACTTTGACAATGACGTTGAAAAAGTTTATCTTATTAAAACATGTATTATGAATGTTTCTACCTTCATTCTGCCCAGGTTTTGTGACATTACATTTAAAAAAGTGTAATTCATAACTTTTTTAATTTAATTTCTAAAATTTTTAACTTATATTATACTTTAGGCACTATATACATTTTTGGGTGCGATAAATTGGGTATTTATATGAATTTGCAAAGTTGTATAGGATGATTAAACTTAATGATTTTACAATTTTTTGCACTCGGGGGACATACGCATCATGGAAAAAATATAAAAAAAATAAACATATTCTCAATTTTTTTTTATTTTTTTTTTGTATTTTTTATTTTTAAATGACTATTTTGTCGAAAAAAAGGTGTTCTAAAAACTACTTGTATTACACTATATTGAATTTCCTACAATTTAAGAAGTCAATAATTGAAGTACTGTATATAATAAGTCGTTTTCTTCTTACCTACACTAATTCAAAGTTAGTGGATAATTTTTTTTATTTTCCTTGAAAATTAGGTTTTAATTTTTATCCATTAAGAACAGCTAATAGAGTACTATTCATTGTTTGAAGTAAGTCATAACCAATGATACATTTTCCTTTTTAAGACTCTAAAATGTTAACAACACTATTTTTTTATATGTTAATAGACCCATTTCAATGCATGTATCCCTTTAATTTAAAATATAAATAAATGCCAAATCAAATATCAACGTTAAATATTTAATTTCAAATAATCAGATCGGTAGAACCATACCTGCGGGTTTTTATAGGTGTTTAAAGGGACCAAAAGTCATTATTTTCCATTTTCCACAACTGTCTTATTGAAACTTCACAATGTCATTTAAAGAGCTTAAAAAACAAATATTTTAGTGATTTGAATTCTTTTAATAGGTCATTTGGTGGCAGAGAAAATTTAAAAATATACTATACAAAAAAACATGTTTATTTTATGGGAAGTAATGAAATCCCATCTTGCTTATTTTTGTATATATCGTTATAAAACTTTGTATGTAGATTCATAGAGTTAAGGATAGTTATTATTACCTCCAAATATTCACTTCACAGTAATAATACGTAAAACACAGTTAGTATATTTTTTTATAAAGTGCAGCCTTTTATCAAGGTCGGTGAGTAGTATAGTATCTTTTGGGTACCATATATATAACTTAATGTTTATTTTTCATTAGTCTATTGCCATAGCAATATATCGTACTCGTTACAGAATGCCTGCGAACTAACCAAGATTATACATAATCATGAAGTTTATGAAAATCACGTAAGTCTACACGTTTACTACTGACGAAGGAATATGTAAAATTGCTGTGACTGGACCATTTTGGACAAATAACATTTAATCCTAAATATTTGAAAGTCCATACCAAGTTTAATGAAGATGTGTACAAAAGTAGCATGATAATGGGATTTACCGGTAATAAACATATTTTAAATTGTGTTTTATTTTTATTTTCTATGCATCCAGATGAGCTATTTCAAGAATTCAAAGCACTAAATTATTTGTTTTTATTAGCTCTTTCAAATGGTTTAAACTGAAATGATGAAGTCTTAATAAGTAAGTGAAGGATATTTAAAATACTTTATTTTGGTTGATTTAAAACCCCATAAAACACCGACGGTTTAGTTCGATCACCCTGCTACTCATGTTAACAGAGTTCATTTTGAACTGGCATGCCAAATTTTATCAAAATCTCACGTTTGTTAGTGGGGTGTTTTGAAATTTTGAATTTAATGGATAAGCTAGCTGATAACCCGTAAAACACGACGGCTAATGTATAAGATTTATTACGTATTAAAATTATATAAATGTGAAGTATTATACGTTTTATTGGTCACAGAGTTTCCCTGAAAATCCTGAGAGGGTATTAATCTGAAACATAATTTGTAGAATTTCTTTATCAAACTTTAAGTGTTTACAGTAAGCGTTTCAATTTACTGAATACATGTCTATGTGACTATCTCAAATTCTAAACCCATCGCAGACCTTTTCTTCATGACTCACTTAGTCTTAAGGAAAAATTCATTGGCCAACTTCATCACATGCGTCATGTTTAAAGTTTGTATTTTCTAAATAATATGTCACAAATCCGATCTCAAGAGGTAAATATATCAAAAGTTATTGCATTTCATAGTTTCATTAATATGATTTCCATGTAAAGTTTGAACGCCTGCTATATTCCGGCTCGTTCATCCATTTGAGGTAGATTTTGCAGTATTAAAATCTACTAATGCCTTTTTATGTAGGCTACAAATCAACCTATCCTTACATTAAAAATTTTCTACTACAAATATCGCAGAATATCTTGGCCTCTGACATACTCCACTTCTGGATTCAAATTTGTAAACATATGATACTAAAAACAGTCTGCGACAATCTGCAACTTCATTGCTCTACTCCAATTGTTTGAACTGTAAACGGTCATCACAGGCCAAGATATTCCGTGTTATCGATAACTCCTATAGTGTGCCGAACTCAGTGGCCTTGAACACTAAGTAATAGCGTTATAACGTCCAGTAATAACAAAGGTGTGGTCCTTTACATGTAAAAATTACAAAAAAGTGAAAAATGTGAGAAAAATTTAAGGTTTTTTTTTTTTGTAGGCCATGGTGTCACAAACACGGACCGAATGGAGGTAGAAATATTCATGATACGTGTTTTTATAATATACACTATTTTAGCTTCCAACAGAACTAACAGTGGTTTTTTACCTAAATATAACAATAATAATAAAAATATTAAGTTGTCTGCAGACTTCTCCGCACCCCTCGTATATAGTACTGTGGATTGAAATGGAATAAAAAAATCAAAAAAGTAAATTTTTAAAAATAAAACTCAAACAATTATACAGGTATTCAAATTATTATTATTATTATTATTATTTTTAATTCAATGAATAATATATTAAAACATACGTTAAAAATATCTGTTGTTAGTTCTAAGTCAGGTTGAAATCATTCAAAATAAAGTCTATTTTTATAGTAACAAAATTTTTACTAAGCATCACATGTTAAATATAAATTTAAAATATGCTTTTTTATCATTGCTACCTCGTAAAATATTAGTCTGCTTATAAAAAGAAAGAAAATACTTTGTAAATCAGCAGTGTTAGTCTTCGATTGGTCTGAATAAGGTTATTTAATTTTATTTACGGATTTATATGGCATTTCACAACAAATCAAAATTTTTTCCTATCATCTAGGGACCAAAAGAAACCCATTGACCCAAAATGACCACTATCTGTTCAGTAGTTTTCTCTCTAGACGCTTAATTGCACTCTTTTATTACATGCTATATGACTGGATAAACATTTGCAAAAACAGTGCTTTTCTACATCTAGAGACTTAAAAGTGAAAATTTAGCATCGTTCCGGGCTTATTTCAAACAATGAATAATGCTGTATAATCTGTTCTTTATATAAAAAAATCTAAAACCTTTTATATAGTAATTTTTTAATAGCTTAAGTAGAAAAATACTTATTATATTTTTCAATTATTGAGGTTTTAAATTGTATGGAATTAACTGCGGTGAAATACGAATACCCCTTTTAGAACATATTTTTTTCATAAAACTAGTCTTTAAAGGAAAATATTGCAAAAAAGTAAAAAATGTGAGAAAAAGTTGAGTTTTTTCTATTTTAGACCATGATGTCACAAAACCTGGACCGAATGAAGGTAGAAATATTCTTAATATGTGTTTTATAAGATAAACTACTTTCAACGTTATTGTCAAAGTTATTCATATCTACATTGTGCACGATGAGCGAAACAGCCGTTGACTTACGGCGGCCAGCGCGACCCCAGCGCCGGCCCGCAACCGGCACCGCTCTCGCTTTGGTTGGCCGTTACAAGATTTTTGTGGCCGTAGATACCATATTATGTATATCAATGTACTCGTTATTAAATTTCCTATAACTTTTGTCCCAAGCACTTTTACGAATTCCTTCGTATTTTCATCTTAGACCTAAAAAATCAAAATAATACTTTAAAATTTTAATAAAATTTGAGTTTGACTGTAAATAACTGACTAATGAGTGACCTTAGCTAAAAATGTATAATGACACTTTCTGTAGATAATTTAATAAGGAATACAACCAAAAAGGATTTAGGACTCTAGTCCTTTTGGTAACGATTCTACAAGGGTTTTTATAAACTCATGCAATTAGGGGTCCAGGGGACTTTAAAGGCGGGCTGTGCGAAATGCCACCAGGGGATTTTTGGGGACTTTTGGGGTTTTGACCCCTAAGGTAGGTACTATCGAATGGTACAGGTTTCAAACTGTTACAAATTTGTTCCGACGTTGGCCCGTTTTTGACCTTCATTGACTGGGCTATATGCCATAAGTGTTATTTATTAATACGTTGTTGAAACGCCAGTTAACCAGGAAATACTAAACCTGTGTAAATGAACTTTTGCCGATGGAATAATGTGTGAATTTTCAGAATTTACTTCAAAATCACTATCTTAAATTCAATCAAGTTCTATAACCTTCCAAAGGTCCTGCAAAATGTAATAGATATAGTAAAATAAGCCCATTAAAAATCTTTTCTAAATTTTTATATTCGGCTGTATAAAACGTGTTTTAAAGGTTACGGTTTGTCACAGACAATTTGTATTGCTCTGTTTACATGCAACGTTTACTTTGGAAGTTTAATTATTTAAAACATGTAATTGAAGACATATTGAATCACAGTCAGGTTACAAAAAAATGTCAATTACTACATGCAAAAGTCTGCTTTTACATAACATTTATTTGATTTGATTTAAACAGTATCTCACTTTTCAGATAAGTAGATTTATATGGTTATTTGGCTCGAAGTGAAGCCACTTGCCCGTCTCTCTCTGCACTGTTTCATTGGTACCAATAACAACGGTTTATTACTTGAACTCATGAATGCAACATTTGCAGTTTAAAGCTCAACTCGTAAATTAAACATCTACAGAATCTACAGTGACGTATATAATATTCCAAGTGGTATTTTAAAGATGACAAAATTTATACTTATTTAATAATCTTAGCTGAAATTTTCAAATCCATATTTAATCTTATTCATTGTGACCCGTTAATAGGGGACCCAAGCGTTCAAAATCACAAGGAGTTGATACCATAAGGTAGCATTCCTAAGCGACGACTCTAGCAACTCCAGTCGTACGGCTGTAGCCAATAGAAATATAAACATGTTTATAGGTCTATGCTGTACCCGCGCGACTATGACTCATACTGCTTCGCATGTTTTAGCGACGGAAGCGGCTCTAGTGAGGCGGCTCGAGCCGTACGACTAAACTGCTTGCATTATCAGTCTAGTCGTATCAGCCGCGACGACTGGAGCTATGTTTTTGTGCTATTCCTACATGCGAAGCAATGTGAGTCATAGTCGCGCGGCTACAGCATGGAACTGTAAACTATTTATATTTCTATGGGCTACAGCCGTACGACTGGAGTCGCTAGAGTCATCGCTTAGGAATGCTACCTTTAAAGATATACTTTTGGTAATTATTCGATTTTTATATGGGGACACTAGGGCTCACTAAAACCAATGATGCCATGATGAACTCTCTTGCAAAAGTGGTTTAATCTTTGGTTAAAGATATGGAAATTTAAGAAACTTTTTAACGTACTTATTACATAATAATAGCCATAGCTCCGTCGATGTTAGGTTATTTCGATAAATATAGATACAAATGTTCACCAAAATTGGGAAAGCGTGATTAAAGCATTTTTAATTATTTTATTACACAAGGAAGTATTCAAAGTGCCTCTAAAACAAACACAATTGTTCAAGTATATTTCTGTTTGTTTATAATTATGTTTACCAATAACCAATGGCACCAATGTCACTAAATATGACATAGATAGATAGATTAGGTAGTGTCCAAGAATTTATGTCTCTTATAGTTATTTTTCCTATGAAGTGCCGTTTTTTAGTAAAATGTTATTTTACAATCTTTGTCAGGTTGATTACAGCGCTGTGTTCGGGTTTCGTCGACGTAGACCGCAGCACAGAGTAAAGTTATCAATCAATGTTTGTTAATGATGCCCCGATCAATTTTACTAATGTTATTTGAACTTTAGACCTTTTTTGAATTTCATAAAATTGTTCAGCCTTCAACACTTTTCTATACACTTTCTTATAGGACTTAAAAAATATAAAATCATACTCATTAGTTGGATTTTTAGCCTTCTCTGATAATACCTTTAACCTTTCCTAGATTCCTTTAGTAATCCATTTTTCTTTTCTTTCTTTTCGCTTGACTTAATTTTAATAAAAATAAAGGTTGTCTAAGTAATATAAAAATATCTGATTAAATTTTGAAAAAAACTTCATATGGTGAATGTTTTGAATGTTTTAAAAATCACATTTTTCTTTTTTTTAGTAGAAATTATAGGAATGAAATGTTTGATGGGCAAGTATCAAGGACCAATTTTTCAGTTTTTGGAATGTGAAGAGGAGAGATATCAGCAAGGGTTGCAATTTGACCATAATTATTTTCAATTTCAGTGTTTACGACACTGACATCTAAATAGTTAATGTTACTAATTACTGGACATGAACGGCTGTTGTCAATTTATGATATAGAGAATCTCGTGAAGGAGCTAAGGTGTACGAAATATAAACCTTACGTCGCAAATTTAAATATCCCGACAATAATTCATAAAAATGTGAGACTAAGAGACACTTCAATAAAAACAATGTTTTATGTTCAATAAACATTTAGTAATACTCATTTAAGTCCAACAATAGTTTAAGCCAATTTTTTTCATTGAAACAGAGAAGATAATATTTTTTGTTAATCTCAGTAAGGCAGACAAAGTTGTACCACACTTTCCCATCTATTGTTGGCAACACGTGTCGTTTTATGTGAACACGTGTTGGGACACATTGAATGTCAAAATTCCACAGTTTTTTATTTTGTGTTTGAACAAGTTATTGAAATCTGTAAAATCTTCCTTGTATAGAAATCTGAATAATGAAACCGTCAATGTATTATTTCATCCAATGCATGTAAACGAAGTTCAGTTCAAAACTATAACTTGTTTATATATAAAACCAACCCTTAATTAATGATATTAAATTTGTAATTTAAAAATAAAAATCATAAAAAACACGAAATTTTAATTGTAAGTAACATTTCAATCACCTTGTATTAATAAAAAATATTTCGTTTCAGATCAAGTTCAAATACAATCACTTAAAAACCTATAACTTAAGAGTGTATTATTTTTGAAACTGTGTCACATTGTTTCAGTTTATGCGATTGAACATACTATTAATTGCGATTGTTATTAATTTAGTTAATAACACGATACTTTTTAGTTTATCCCTTTAACTATTTTTAAACTAGTAAGTATTGTTCAAAATCATTTAGGAAATTGAAGACGTGATAGAGAACGTCACTAATTTTCCTGGGCAGCTGCTTTGTTCTCCTTATGATATTAATGCATACTAGCTGTTAATGATTGCGATTTTAATTTTTTTTAGATTAAGCTCAGTCGATATTTTTATTATTTGTTTATTCTACTTTTGCAACTGAGATTTCTGTTTAGTGTGAAATAGCAGGATGAAGTAAAATACATTCTGCCAAAACAACAAAATTAAAAACAACACTGTATATAATATAACCCGCATTCATAACAATTCCCAGTTTAAAAGCAGTATAGGGTACATGAACTCGAGTTATTACAAATACATGGGAAAGAGAAAACTACGCTAAAACAAATAGATAATCAAGGATACATTAACTTATGGCGTTTTGCACAAAAACCTCTGAAGTTAAAAATTTTTATTAAAAGGATTATAAGGTAACCATCATTATCTCTAATATATCACAACGCATTTGTGGATTACAAAGATTATATGATTATGAATTCGTTCAACTTTCGTATATAAGCGCCCTTTTTTAACGAATTCAACTGTTATTAAAATTTATATTATTCTTATGTCATTTTAGTTACATGTATAATTTGTATTATGTTATCAAATAATGAGTATTAATAACATAAACAAAAGGTCTTTTAATTAATGATCTTGACAAATTAATCAGTAGCTGTATGCCAGTAACAACACTACACCTCATCTGATCCATATCAGTCATCACACTCACCATTCAGTCGAAGTAAAACACTTACCATAGACTAATTCGGTGTTTCAAGAAATATATCTAACATTAATCTAATATCTATTATATGTTCTTTGAATTATGTATTACATAAGTCGCTAGATGGCAAACATATTTAACCTCGTAAATTGTTTGTTTCAACCTTTTTGTGTTTGTATATTTATTAAGATTATCATACTTTACTTTGAGTAGACAAATTAAGTAATAACAACATTATTATAAAATTAATTGCGATTCAGTGAATGTTTGCCTAATTAATTCTTCTATAAATATATATTTGTGAATATACTATTATAAAATATCATGAAAAATTAAATTTTAAAAATCAAATTAATTCTTAATTACTTGAAATTTATATCAAACTAAAAATGTTATACAATTTCTCACTTTTGAGATTATATTGAACTTGCTAATAACTGCAATTATTTCATTAATAATTTAATAGCCTAATAAAACAATTTAATTATTCAATAGCTTAACTTTAACGATTCTGCAATTTGAACATGATCCGGATTAGGATTTCTGACATTTTATTCATTTAATCCTTCATTTAAAAAAATTTATTTTTAAATATGCAAAAAGAAAAAAAAACTTAAGTATGATATGCATATAAAGATGGTTAATTAAGTTTAAACTATTAAATAAAACACTTAATACATTATTTATTATCAAACACGTTTTACAATTTTTATTGTGTAAGTTTCATATTATTAAATTTCACTCCCAAGTAAAGACTTTGAAAATTCTAAAATAATCATATAATGTATTAATTTACTGGAAATATATAATGGAATATTCTACAATGCACTCTATCCACTTTCTATTGACAAATTAATATATTAAAAACTTATGATATCGACTAACTGTCTTTATGACAGAACGTCTTAGTTATTAGGGCTATATTCCGTGTCGTGTAACACTAATGTACTTGCTATGAAAGCAATGGTTTGTTACAGCTCAAGTTTTATATTTAGGTTAAGTGGCGTAAACCCAGTTGGAAGCACGTATGATAAGTATTACGTATTGTTTTATTCTTTTTAACTTGCTTAAATGCTTACTGTATTTTAACAGAAACACATGAATTCCATCCTGCATTCTTTGTATTTAATTGTAGTAACATGGTTGGGTTCGTGCAGTTGGCACTATGTAATATGTTGGATTCCAGCAAGTACTTGAACATTGTTGAGCAGATTTCAGTTGCAAAAGATGAGATGCAACAGCTTGGAGCCAAAGCAGAACCAACCATTAAGACGAAACTAATATACATGATAAAGGTCATCCACCTTGTCATCACTTTCGTCTTTGCCCTGATTTTGATGAAGTGGGAAGGGTTTACTGCACAATTAGTCATAAATGAGATATTATACATGATACCGATGCTTCAACACACGATGCTGGTGGGCTCGCTAGAAGAACTTTTCGCGGGACTCAATGACCACCTGATGATCGTGTCCACGTCCGCAGACAAAACCCTGGTATCGACCGTCAGTCGCCGGCTGGACTCTGTGTTCCGAGTACACTCCATGCTGCACGTCATCGTCAGTGACATCAACAGCCACTACTGGTTCTACCTCTTGGCAATACTAGGAAGCAGGATATTCATGACAATTTGCCATGTGTTCGAAATACTGACCCGTTTGGAAAGTATCCAAAGTAGCACAATTTCCTTAGTTTTGATCAATCATGCTTTTTGTATTATGCCAAAGTAGGGGTCTTTGGCCGAAGACTGTCAGGAGGAGCAGGAGGAGCCGACCCCCCCCCCCCCCCCCCCCGAGGACCACCGGCGGCGAGCCCCCCCCCCCCCGGCGGAACAGTAGAGGGCTTTGGTACAACTGGCCCACTTTTTTTTTTTTTCTGCTAAACCGCGGCAATCCGCGGCAATCCGCGGCAAATCCGCGGCAATCCGCGGCAATCCGCGGCAAATCCGCGGCAATCCGCGGCAATCCGCGGCAATCCGCGGCGAATCCGCGGCAATCCAAAATAGTAGAGGCATTCGGCCAGTGCTGCTATGAGTCATGAATAGTAATACAACTCTTTAACATTTGTTGTATGGCAATCCGTGGCAATCCGCGGCAATCCAAATCAGTAGAGGCATTCGGCCAGTGCTGCTATAAGTCATGAATAGTAATACAACTCTTTTTAACATTTGTTGTATGGCAAATCCGCGGCAATCCGCGGCGAATCTAAAATAGTAGGGGCATTCGGCCGGTTATTATTATTTTTACGGTGTCGTGGCCGATGGTGGGGACGGTGGTGGGGCAACGGTGGGGAAAAAGTAGTGTGTTTTGGAGACATATAGGTCAAGAGGTGTAATGAAACTCTTTAAACATTTGGTGCATGTACTTTTCATATTGAATAATAAAGAACTAGAATCTTTTAATATGATTACCTTAATAGCATGCAACTCTTTTAACATTTGTTGCATATACTTTCATATTGAACATTATTTTCACTTTAACTTTTGCACATGACACATTGTGTTTCATAGCTATTTTTCTTTTTCCTGTTTTTATTTCATTTCAATTAATTTACGTATGCTTTTTCTTTTCTGTACTTACAAGCATTACTGAAACTAAGGTTTTAAGGTTTAACAGTAATCTTCTACTGTCTCTGGGACTTCCACTCGTGAGACAACTGACTCTGTGCAGCTCCTCGACGACTCTTCTACTGCTCACATTGATGCGATGATCAGAAGTTTTCACTAAATTGTATTAACACTACTATTGTTTTCTATTCACATCTATTGGTTGGATTGTAAAACAATATTTCTCTTGTATGTTAAGATATTTCTTTTCTTGTAATAAAAATTAGCACTTAACAAACATCTTTCTTTTTTAATTCGTATGTAAGTTTCACTTTTGAAGGGACTCACTATTTCAAAGTCAAAAGTGCATTTGTAAAAGTTTTCAAAGTCTGTTAGTTTAACCTTCCTGCAGACTCGACATTACGTTTACTATCAAAGACAAAAGAGTCTAGTAATTCACTTTCAAAGTCAAAAGAGTCTGTTAGTTTAGTCATCGTACATCTTTGACATAGCATGTAAAAGTTTTACACTTCAAATTGAAAAGAGCACTTTCGTTTAACCATTGTGCAGACTCGACATTACATGTTTACTTTCAAAGACAAAAGAGTCTAGTAGATTGCTATTTTACTTTCAAAAGAGTCTGATAGTTTAGTATTTGTACACCTCTGTGTAGACTCATCATTTATATTTTACTTTCAAATTGAAAAGAGTTTGATATCTTTAGTATTTTTTAAAAAGCAAAGAGTCTGACAGTGAATGATCTTAACACTATGTGTAAAACTGGAAAATGAAAACAAGTATGTCAATACAAACTGTCAGATTTATTGAAACAATCTTAAAACTAACATCAAGTGTATTGAAAAATGAATCAGCAAAATAGAAACTTTATACATTATCCAAAAATCATAACATTTATAAAAAGACAACAGAATAAATGTTCATATCACAGTTCATCACACTCATGCGACATAAATTAAATTGTGTATTCGTCTACGTCCATCGGTGCAGGCAGAGCTGGAGGTAGCGGTGGTGCTCTTGGTGGTATTGCCCCCACGGAAGAGTGTTTATTCCGTCCTCCGGCATCACGTATCGTTTGTCATCAAACGGAGCCAGAGATCTTTTTCTCACTACCACTGAGTAAATCATATGGTATTTACTTTGAAAGCGTTGATTTTCCGTACTCTTTGTCGTTCTGTTATGAAGACAATCGATGTAATCTTGTATGGTTAGATCACGCAGAGCGACGGCACGATTAACACCCTTCGCTCGTTTGATGGGGGGAGGCGCGATGCAATCATCTCCATCAATTTCATTATTACAAGTACACCTACCGAATGTCATACAGTAGAGTTTTGCCATCAATCCGACAAACATTTCGATGGCTACTCCTCCGGCTTCATCTTTAAACTTTCCCAACACCCTAGCGTTCCGTCCATCATAACAAACGTGGGTCCTGGGATAGTTACTTGTGTCGAAATCGTCGAGGTGTGTCAACATGTCACGGTAGACGTCTCTGGTACGGATCGCGTAGACTATCCCATCGGTGTCCATGTAGACCATTCTAATCCTTTCGATACCGTACCGCTCTACCATGTCATAGTGGAAACCGTACATCCATCGTTTACTATGGTCCAGAATGCACATTCCCGCGTATACAGGCTTGTCCAGTACGACTCGCACTTTGGCCATATGTAGCAATGCTAGGTTTTCATTGTACCAAACACGATCATTGAAATTCGCTTTAGCTACATGCTTAGTATACATTTTATGGGATGTGACTAGTTTTACGTTTAGGTGTTTTCTCACATTCTGGAGACTCATACCGTATACTGCATTAACCATCAATTTGAACATCTCCACTTCAAATTTATTGTTGGCCTGCTGTCTTAACTCAGTATTTAGCGTCACGTACGGTTTCAACCACGGTGACTGTTTGAAACGTAGAACTCTGTGGATTCGACGAACACGTAGTCCATTCTCTAACGCCTGTTGAAGGTAGCGATAGTGGATTACATATTCCTCCTTATCCGTCAGGGTGGCCATTAATTTCTTAGATGATCCAGCACCGCTGTTGATTACTTGCTCCGATGTGTATGGGAGTTGATACGCTGGTGATTTTCTAACTTCTGGACAGAAGGGCAAGTCTCTGTGTTTATCATGTAGACCTTGGTCTTTCGGGTACTCCAAGTCTACTTCCAATACGTACCCGTACTCACCCTCCGCCGGTATGTTCGAGATGTCTAATGCGTCAATTTCCTGCTGTGTTAGCCATTCAAAATCTTTGTACGGAAGTGGTTCCGACATGGCCCATCCGTAGAGGTTGTTAGCGTCATAATACATTAAAAATGTATCATTATCACTCTCTACGGAATCTCCACTCGTCGATGTGCAATGGCCGTTTCGGTCACCGCGTCCTCTAGTGTATTTATTATTGGCGATGACGTGCCGAGTTACACATTGAGTCAGACCACCTCGAATACCCTTCTCAAAAAATACATATTGATCCACATCTTGAAGGGGTTTCGAGTACCACACCAGTTTTGTACAACATGACATCCCAGGCGTACGACGGAAGCGTAAGATAATGTGCAGGGTCGAGCTGATAGTGTGTTAGACACATCTCCCTGAACTCCTCAAACACATCGCTAATAGTAGCACATCGTTCGTAAATATACATCTGAGTATTCACCGAGCGTGGTACAGTTGAAATTACGCCACACTTGTTGTGCATGTTCATAATCAACATCAGTTACTTCATCTCCGAAGGCTTCTTTAGGTGGAAGTAGATCCTCGTTCAGAACATCCTGTGAAGTGATGTATTCATAGGGGAAGACTCCTTTCCTACGTAATAGTCGGAAATCGTCATTGTCCGGGTATCTAGCTTTCATGATTTTCATTTTGTCATCAGGTAGTATGGACGCGAGAGTCGCTAATGATTTCGCCATCAGACGATACGAATCGACAAACTGTAGCTTGGTGTTACTATGTTGACCAGGATATTTAAATCGTTTTGAAAATGTAATGTACTTTTCTTCCGTGTTGGCGAGTACTTCTACATCACCTTTGTCGATACCTAGTTCTCTAACTATGAAATGCGCATCATAGTTTGATAAATTATGGAAATAGATGTTTATAGTTTCCTGCTTTCGGTCCTCGGGTCTGTGACGTGCATCCAAAACTTCTCCAATCTTCTTTACGTCATCGCGTACTGCGTTTATAAAGTGTTCGGAGGCATTCTCACCTCTGTAGAGTCTCAATTTTGAATATGTGTTGCTAGTCGGATCAATGTCGTCACAATCATCATCGTTGACATTCCTGTGATTATCATGAATGTAGTACGCGTACGAGTATGGCGTGTGGAGTTTCTTCACATTACTTGGCGCATTCTCGTTGTGATTTATATTAGCACCTCTTGAAGTGGCCGGATCCCACGCTGGTGGAAGAGACGTTGGTGTGGGATGAATAAGTTGATTTGGTTCAGTCGGTACGAGCGCACACTCAAAATCCGCATATATAGTGAATCGTGCTTTTTGCGTACGCTCGATGTGCTTAAACCGAATCTCTTTATCTTCAGACAAATCGGTCCCTCAGAGGATCATGCGAAGAGCAGTAACGCTTGTGCTCCTCCAACCGTTCAGCTCCAGTGAGACCCAGTTTGTTCGGTCGTTGTCGAAATGTGCGAAACATCTCCTGCAAATGAACAAAACGATGGCCGCGACGTGTCAGCTGGCTGGAAACTAACCTCTCGAAGTCTGCGATGTATGCATAGTGAGTGGTCCGTTCATCTGTTAGGAACAACAGATCGAAGTGGTTTGGTAGCTCCTGATCCACGACGCGAAGCGGGAAGACATAGTGTTCTTCTTTTTTTTGTTTGCTTGCTCCGCTTCTTGTTGTCCAGACCATACACGTTAACACTCACCCCCGGGTTGTTGCGCTCAAACTTGCGGATGTCATTGATTTTTACTGGGAATTCAAGTCCCTCAAAATTTAAATTAGCTCGGGCCCTAACCTCTGTAGTAAAGTGCTTAGAGGTGAGCCGATCACGACGAGCTTCATTAACAAACTTAGAAAGAATTGAATACTCAAAACACCGCTCATCCGATTCGTTTAGCACATTAACCACAGAGTGTCTCATGGAGATATCGCGAGGAAGGGGGATGAAGGAGCTACCTCTGAGAGGGCTATAAACATTGACTCTCACCTCCATGTCTAAAACCCCTAACAAAGCTCCACTCGGAACCCTTCATCTCGCATGTCTCCTTCTCCAGTAAAATTTTATTGATTAATTGTTGACATATTTCATCTACATCACTATTTTGGAGGATAGGGACATTTTTGGTCTTGAAGGCTCGCTTGCAAGTCTCACCATGAATATTTGTGAATTGACATTCGATCCAGAGATTGACCTTAATGGCATGAACTATCAATAAAATCCGTCGCATGAGTGTGACAATCGTTGTTCGCAATGAGTTGACAAACTCCTGGAGAGAAACAGTCTCATCAGCGGGCTCCGCAAGCCTGTACGTCTTCAAACGCCCGCGAAATCCTGTCTCGGTCTCCACGAAGCCATCTGGCGCCAAATCACTGGGAATGATCGAGGATCCATTGACGATCTCGTCATTGACTGTTCCTACAGACGTTGTTGACGAGGGGATAGTCGTTGTGGTCGAGATGACAGGCACAGGTGGTTGGACTCCACCGGTCTGCTCCGGTTGTTGGCTCACACGCGCAGCTCTACAGTGGAATCGAGCGTGGAACTGCATATCATCCTTGCGATTGAAGGACCCTCCACACCCGCCACACACATGACCTGAAAAACACATATAGTTGTAGTCACATGCATAATAATGGAAAAAGAAAACAATTTCTAAACCATTATGAAAGTTCTGAATGTATAATGTCATGGCTGAAATTAACTTAATGTTAAATCGGTTAAAAGTTTTTACATCAGAACTCATTTAGAAAATTAAGAATGATGAACGAACCATTTAGTGTGAAATCAGTTACTACTGCAAATGTCGTATCTATGTTTTTAAGTAAAACAAACATCATTAGTTTGAAGTCAAAGAAAAATGCATACCTTTTGTACGAACTCCAACAGGTGGTGGGGCGTGTGTCAGATCCGTTGCGTGCGATGGATTCGGTCTCGAATCGAGGTCAGAAGTGTTAGAGGGGCCAGGTCGCGGATCCGAAGGAGTGGAAACAAAATCTATAACAAACGAACATACATGTGATTAGAACATTTTATCTTAAAGCAGATTTATAAGAAGTTGTGATGAATATTTGGTAAGTAAATACTAACACATTTACTTCATTGGATTTTTATAATCAGAGTAGCATTTGAAATTATTGCTATTTATCATCTTGTTCATTTGAAATAATTTGTTAAAGTTTTCATATTATAAAGGAAATGTTTTCTTGAAGTAAGTGTCCGTGGTTATGCAATTGATCAGTGTCATGGAGTTAGTGACTATATCCAAAGTTCAAGATATTATTAAACACATGTTACTAACCTGGTCTGAATGCGGGATGTTGGCGATGGGTTATGTCGATGTGGCGACGAAGGTCAGAATCCCTCGTGTATGATTTCCCACAATCCGGACAGTCAAACTTGACTCCCCTGTGGGCGGAACGTGCGTGCTGGTTAAGATGATCTTTCTTCTTATACGCTTTGCGCACTCCCCACAAGTGAAGCGGCGTTCCACAGTGTTGTTCATGATCTACAAACAAATAACTCTACGTAATATAAACTATTCAGAGAAGTTTTATGAAAAACTCAAAGAATGTAATATTACAAGAAACATTCGTTATGATTAACCAACACAACAAGCAAGTGTAAAAGAGTTTCATTGCGTTACATGCTATTGCAGTCTATTTTCACACTAGTGACAAAACTATTAAAATCGTTTTGAAAGTAAATATTCTACTTCGCATTCAAGAAATGTTTATAAATGCTTAAGAAGCTATGCATTGTAGTTTATTAACATTCTTCTCTGTTAAACTACTCAACAAAGTGTAAATTTAAAGGCAAGGAGATTATGAATAAGTAAGTTTTATTTTCTTTTACAAATTTTACATATCGCAAAGTAAAACACGAAAATAATGTTATGAACTTTTCAGTTAGCACATGATAGAAAGAACGAAGACATTTGACACAAATAAAAATCCACATACATCATACGTATTTAAATATAGATAACTATTCTACATTACAAATACTACTTACATTTGAAATTGACGAGTACCCAGGGGTAAGACAGTAGTACTATGTCACAGGGCGCTGCGGAGCACTGGAGAACACGTCCGATCGCCGTGAAGTCTGGAGGTAGACTGAGCGAAGAAAGACAGTAGCACTGGAGCACTGGAGCACTGGAAAACACGTCCGTTCACCTTGAAGTCTGGAGAGAGACTGAGCGAAGAAAGGCAGTAGCACTGGACCGCTGGAGCACTGGAGCACTGGAGAACACGTCCGGTCACCGTGAAGTCTGGAGAGAGACTGAGGGCAGCGGAGCTAACGGAGCACTGGAGCACTGGAGCACTGGAGCACACGTCCGATCGCCGCGAAGTCTGGAGAGAGAGTGAACGAGCAAATACAGACGCTGTGGAATGTGAAAATGGCGCGGGATCGTACATAGTATGCAGCGGCACGTCAGGCGATCACCAACGAGCATACTCGATTTTAATCTCAGCGTATGCCTAGAGTGTAGAGGTTCATTGAAAATGAGTCAACAACGCGAGAGTGACAAAATCTTAGAACCAACTGCGGCCACTCGGGGACAATGCAGTGTTTAAAATTGTACGAAGTCACCCATCAAATTTAGTTTAATATAGAGAAAGAGGTATGAGAACTCGAGGCGTAAGGATATCGTCTCGACACTATGGACTGCGGCTACACCGACACACCGCGCAAACAAAAATCAAGTTGGTGGCGTAGGAATACCGGTTGCCTGCCACGCGCACTATGCATCGGCTATACTCAATTTGAGTCTCAGCGTATGCCTAGAGTGTAGAGGCACATCGAAAATGAATCAACAACGCGAGAGTGACAAAAATTTTAGAACCAACTGCGGCCATTCGGGGACAAGGCAGTGTTTTAAATTGTACGAAGTCACACATCACATTTAGTTCAATATAGAGAAAGAGGTATGAGATCTCATTACACAAGATAACCACTTAAAGACAGTTTTACTTATGTCGAAACATTAGTCAACTATTTGTGACTCATAAACATTTAACACATTAAATGAAGTCACATGTCCCTTGTGCATCACTTCAAAGGAGTAAACATTGGTTGAAAGTTCAACCGCAGCATCACTTCGCATGCAGCACACTCTTTTACATAGAAGCGAGTCGTGCGTAGAAAACCCAACATAACATTATCAAATTATTTTGACCACCTTAGATTGTCTCCTCGAACACATACACTGAACGCATGCGTTTATAAAAAATCAAGATGGCGACGTGAGGATATCACCTCGACAATGTGGACTGCTGCTACACCGAACACCGCGCAAACAAAAATCAAGATGGTGGCGTAGGAATACCGGTGGTCGACCAAGCGCACTCAAGCAAAATGCGAGAATTCACATGGTTTCCAGAAATAATGAGGTTTAAAGAGTCCGTTTAAGGACACTTGATGCATGCCGCAAAAATGCGCGTGTTTGAATCTTACGCGCGGATGGAATGCGAGCGCGCGAACGGCATGCATCAAGTGTCCTTAAACGGACTCTTTAAACCTCATTATTTCTGGAAACCATGTGAATTCTCGCATTTTGCTTGAGTGCGCTTGGTCGACCACCGGTATTCCTACGCCACCATCTTGATTTTTGTTTTCGCGGTGTTCGGTGTAGCAGCAGTCCACATTGTCGAGGTGATATCCTCACGTCGCCATCTTGATTTTTTATAAACGCATGCGTTCAGTGTATGTGTTCGAGGAGACAATCTAAGGTGGTCAAAATAATTTGATAATGTTATGTTGGGTTTTCTACGCACGACTCGCTTCTATGTAAAAGAGTGTGCTGCATGCGAAGTGATGCTGCGGTTGAACTTTCAACCAATGTTTACTCCTTTGAAGTGATGCACAAGGGACATGTGACTTCATTTAATGTGTTAAATGTTTATGAGTCACAAATAGTTGACTAATGTTTCGACATAAGTAAAACTGTCTTTAAGTGGTTATCTTGTGTAATGAGATCTCATACCTCTTTCTCTATATTGAACTAAATGTGATGTGTGACTTCGTACAATTTAAAACACTGCCTTGTCCCCGAATGGCCGCAGTTGGTTCTAAAATTTTTGTCACTCTCGCGTTGTTGATTCATTTTCGATGTGCCTCTACACTCTAGGCATACGCTGAGACTCAAATTGAGTATAGCCGATGCATAGTGCGCGTGGCAGGCAACCGGTATTCCTACGCCACCAACTTGATTTTTGTTTGCGCGGTGTGTCGGTGTAGCCGCAGTCCATAGTGTCGAGACGATATCCTTACGCCTCGAGTTCTCATACCTCTTTCTCTATATTAAACTAAATTTGATGGGTGACTTCGTACAATTTTAAACACTGCATTGTCCCCGAGTGGCCGCAGTTGGTTCTAAGATTTTGTCACTCTCGCGTTGTTGACTCATTTTCAATGAACCTCTACACTCTAGGCATACGCTGAGATTAAAATCGAGTATGCTCGTTGGTGATCGCCTGACGTGCCGCTGCATACTATGTACGATCCCGCGCCATTTTCACATTCCACAGCGTCTGTATTTGCTCGTTCACTCTCTCTCCAGACTTCGCGGCGATCGGACGTGTGCTCCAGTGCTCCAGTGCTCCAGTGCTCCGTTAGCTCCGCTGCCCTCAGTCTCTCTCCAGACTTCACGGTGACCGGACGTGTTCTCCAGTGCTCCAGTGCTCCAGCGGTCCAGTGCTACTGCCTTTCTTCGCTCAGTCTCTCTCCAGACTTCAAGGTGAACGGACGTGTTTTCCAGTGCTCCAGTGCTCCAGTGCTACTGTCTTTCTTCGCTCAGTCTACCTCCAGACTTCACGGCGATCGGACGTGTTCTCCAGTGCTCCGCAGCGCCCTGTGACATAGTACTACTGTCTTACCCCTGGGTACTCGTCAATTCAAATGTAAGTAGTATTTGTAATGTAGAATAGTTATCTATATTTAAATACGTATGATGTATGTGGATTTTTATTTGTGTCAAATGTCTTCGTTCTTTCTATCATGTGCTAACTGAAAAGTTCATAACATTATTTTCGTGTTTTACTTTGCGATATGTAAAATTTGTAAAAGAAAATAAAACTTACTTATTCATAATCTCCTTGCCTTTAAATTTACACTTTGTTGAGTAGTTTAACAGAGAAGAATGTTAATAAACTACAATGCATAGCTTCTTAAGCATTTATAAACATTTCTGAATGCGAAGTAGAATATTTACTTTCAAAACGATTTTAATAGTTTTGTCACTAGTGTGAAAATAGACTGCAATAGCATGTAACGCAATGAAACTCTTTTACACTTGCTTGTTGTGTTGGTTAATCATAACGAATGTTTCTTGTAATATTACATTCTTTGAGTTTTTCATAAAACTTCTCTGAATAGTTTATATTACGTAGAGTTATTTGTTTGTAGATCATGAACAACACTGTGGAACGCCGCTTCACTTGTGGGGAGTGCGGCAAAGCGTATAAGAAGAAAGATCATCTTAACCAGCACGCACGTTCCGCCCACAGGGGAGTCAAGTTTGACTGTCCGGATTGTGGGAAATCATACACGAGGGATTCTGACCTTCGTCGCCACATCGACATAACCCATCGCCAACATCCCGCATTCAGACCAGGTTAGTAACATGTGTTTAATAATATCTTGAACTTTGGATATAGTCACTAACTCCATGACACTGATCAATTGCATAACCACGGACACTTACTTCAAGAAAACATTTCCTTTATAATATGAAAACTTTAACAAATTATTTCAAAATGAACAAGATGATAAATAGCAATAATTTCAAATGCTACTCTGATTATAAAAATCCAATGAAGTAAATGTGTTAGTATTTACTTACCAAATATTCATCACAACTTCTTATAAATCTGCTTTAAGATAAAATGTTCTAATCACATGTATGTTCGTTTGTTATAGATTTTGTTTCCACTCCTTCGGATCCGCGACCTGGCCCCTCTAACACTTCTGACCTCGATTCGAGACCGAATCCATCGCACGCAACGGATCTGACACACGCCCCACCACCTGTTGGAGTTCGTACAAAAGGTATGCATTTTTCTTTGACTTCAAACTAATGATGTTTGTTTTACTTAAAAACATAGATACGACATTTGCAGTAGTAACTGATTTCACACTAAATGGTTCGTTCATCATTCTTAATTTTCTAAATGAGTTCTGATGTAAAAACTTTTAACCGATTTTAACATTAAGTTAATTTCAGCCATGACATTATACATTCAGAACTTTCATAATGGTTTAGAAATTGTTTCTTTTTCCATTATTATGCATGTGACTACAACTATATGTGTTTTTCAGGTCATGTGTGTGGCGGGTGTGGAGGGTCCTTCAATCGCAAGGATGATATGCAGTTCCACGCTCGATTCCACTGTAGAGCTGCGCGTGTGAGCCAACAACCGGAGCAGACCGGTGGAGTCCAACCACCTGTGCCTGTCATCTCGACCACAACGACTATCCCCTCGTCAACAACGTCTGTAGGAACAGTCAATGACGAGATCGTCAATGGATCCTCGATCATTCCCAGTGATTTGGCGCCAGATGGCTTCGTGGAGACCGAGACAGGATTTCGCGGGCGTTTGAAGACGTACAGGCTTGCGGAGCCCGCTGATGAGACTGTTTCTCTCCAGGAGTTTGTCAACTCATTGCGAACAACGATTGTCACACTCATGCGACGGATTTTATTGATAGTTCATGCCATTAAGGTCAATCTCTGGATCGAATGTCAATTCACAAATATTCATGGTGAGACTTGCAAGCGAGCCTTCAAGACCAAAAATGTCCCTATCCTCCAAAATAGTGATGTAGATGAAATATGTCAACAATTAATCAATAAAATTTTACTGGAGAAGGAGACATGCGAGATGAAGTGTTCCGGGTGGAGCTTTGTTAGGGTTTTAGACATGGAGGTGAGAGTCAATGTTTATAGCCCTCTCAGAGGTAGCTCCTTCATCCCCCTTCCTCGCGATATCTCCATGAGACACTCTGTGGTTAATGTGCTAAACGAATCGGATGAGCGGTGTTTTGAGTATTCAATTCTTTCTAAGTTTGTTAATGAAGCTCGTCGTGATCGGCTCACCTCTAAGCACTTTACTACAGAGGTTAGGGCCCGAGCTAATTTAAATTTTGAGGGACTTGAATTCCCAGTAAAAATCAATGACATCCGCAAGTTTGAGCGCAACAACCCGGGGGTGAGTGTTAACGTGTATGGTCTGGACAACAAGAAGCGGAGCAAGCAACAAAACAAAGAAGAACACTATGTCTTCCCGCTTCGCGTCGTGGATCAGGAGCTACCAAACCACTTCGATCTGTTGTTCCTAACAGATGAACGGACCACTCACTATGCATACATCGCAGACTTCGAGAGGTTAGTTTCCAGCCAGCTGACACGTCGCGGCCATCGTTTGTTCATTTGCAGGAGATGTTTCGCACATTTCGACAACCGACCGAACAAACTGGGTCTCACTGGAGCTGAACGGTTGGAGGAGCACAAGCGTTACTGCTCTTCGCATGATCCTCTGAGGACCGATTTGTCTGAAGATAAAGAGATTCGGTTTAAGCACATCGAGCGTACGCAAAAAGCACGATTCACTATATATGCAGATTTTGAGTGTGCGCTCGTACCGACTGAACCAAATCAACTTATTCATCCCACACCAACGTCTCTTCCACCAGCGTGGGATCCGGCCACTTCAAGAGGTGCTAATATAAATCACAACGAGAATGCGCCAAGTAATGTGAAGAAACTCCACACGCCATACTCGTACGCGTACTACATTCATGATAATCACAGGAATGTCAACGATGATGATTGTGACGACATTGATCCGACTAGCAACACATATTCAAAATTGAGACTCTACAGAGGTGAGAATGCCTCCGAACACTTTATAAACGCAGTACGCGATGACGTAAAGAAGATTGGAGAAGTTTTGGATGCACGTCACAGACCCGAGGACCGAAAGCAGGAAACTATAAACATCTATTTCCATAATTTATCAAACTATGATGCGCATTTCATAGTTAGAGAACTAGGTATCGACAAAGGTGATGTAGAAGTACTCGCCAACACGGAAGAAAAGTACATTACATTTTCAAAACGATTTAAATATCCTGGTCAACATAGTAACACCAAGCTACAGTTTGTCGATTCGTATCGTCTGATGGCGAAATCATTAGCGACTCTCGCGTCCATACTACCTGATGACAAAATGAAAATCATGAAAGCTAGATACCCGGACAATGACGATTTCCGACTATTACGTAGGAAAGGAGTCTTCCCCTATGAATACATCACTTCACAGGATGTTCTGAACGAGGATCTACTTCCACCTAAAGAAGCCTTCGGAGATGAAGTAACTGATGTTGATTATGAACATGCACAACAAGTGTGGCGTAATTTCAACTGTACCACGCTCGGTGAATACTCAGATGTATATTTACGAACCGATGTGCTACTATTAGCCGATGTGTTTGAGGAGTTCAGGGAGATGTGTCTAACACACTATCAGCTCGACCCTGCACATTATCTTACGCTTCCGTCGTACGCCTGGGATGTCATGTTGTACAAAACTGGTGTGGTACTCGAAACCCTTCAAGATGTGGATCAATATGTATTTTTTGAGAAGGGTATTCGAGGTGGTCTGACTCAATGTGTAACTCGGCACGTCATCGCCAATAATAAATACACTAGAGGACGCGGTGACCGAAACGGCCATTGCACATCGACGAGTGGAGATTCCGTAGAGAGTGATAATGATACATTTTTAATGTATTATGACGCTAACAACCTCTACGGATGGGCCATGTCGGAACCACTTCCGTACAAAGATTTTGAATGGCTAACACAGCAGGAAATTGACGCATTAGACATCTCGAACATACCGGCGGAGGGTGAGTACGGGTACTTATTGGAAGTAGACTTGGAGTACCCGAAAGACCAAGGTCTACATGATAAACACAGAGACTTGCCCTTCTGTCCAGAAGTTAGAAAATCACCAGCGTATCAACTCCCATACACATCGGAGCAAGTAATCAACAGCGGTGCTGGATCATCTAAGAAATTAATGGCCACCCTGACGGATAAGGAGGAATATGTAATCCACTATCGCTACCTTCAACAGGCGTTAGAGAATGGACTACGTGTTCGTCGAATCCACAGAGTTCTACGTTTCAAACAGTCACCGTGGTTGAAACCGTACGTGACGCTAAATACTGAGTTAAGACAGCAGGCCAACAATAAATTTGAAGTGGAGATGTTCAAATTGATGGTTAATGCAGTATACGGTATGAGTCTCCAGAATGTGAGAAAACACCTAAACGTAAAACTAGTCACATCCCATAAAATGTATACTAAGCATGTAGCTAAAGCGAATTTCAATGATCGTGTTTGGTACAATGAAAACCTAGCATTGCTACATATGGCCAAAGTGCGAGTCGTACTGGACAAGCCTGTATACGCGGGAATGTGCATTCTGGACCATAGTAAACGATGGATGTACGGTTTCCACTATGACATGGTAGAGCGGTACGGTATCGAAAGGATTAGAATGGTCTACATGGACACCGATGGGATAGTCTACGCGATCCGTACCAGAGACGTCTACCGTGACATGTTGACACACCTCGACGATTTCGACACAAGTAACTATCCCAGGACCCACGTTTGTTATGATGGACGGAACGCTAGGGTGTTGGGAAAGTTTAAAGATGAAGCCGGAGGAGTAGCCATCGAAATGTTTGTCGGATTGATGGCAAAACTCTACTGTATGACATTCGGTAGGTGTACTTGTAATAATGAAATTGATGGAGATGATTGCATCGCGCCTCCCCCCATCAAACGAGCGAAGGGTGTTAATCGTGCCGTCGCTCTGCGTGATTTAACCATACAAGATTACATCGATTGTCTTCATAACAGAACGACAAAGAGTACGGAAAATCAACGCTTTCAAAGTAAATACCATATGATTTACTCAGTGGTAGTGAGAAAAAGATCTCTGGCTCCGTTTGATGACAAACGATACGTGATGCCGGAGGACGGAATAAACACTCTTCCGTGGGGGCACTATGCAATACCACCAAGAGCACCACCGCTACCTCCAGCTCTGCCTGCACCGATGGACGTAGACGAATACACAATTTAATTTATGTCGCATGAGTGTGATGAACTGTGATATGAACATTTATTCTGTTGTCTTTTTATAAATGTTATGATTTTTGGATAATGTATAAAGTTTCTATTTTGCTGATTCATTTTTCAATACACTTGATGTTAGTTTTAAGATTGTTTCAATAAATCTGACAGTTTGTATTGACATACTTGTTTTCATTTTCCAGTTTTACACATAGTGTTAAGATCATTCACTGTCAGACTCTTTGCTTTTTAAAAAATACTAAAGATATCAAACTCTTTTCAATTTGAAAGTAAAATATAAATGATGAGTCTACACAGAGGTGTACAAATACTAAACTATCAGACTCTTTTGAAAGTAAAATAGCAATCTACTAGACTCTTTTGTCTTTGAAAGTAAACATGTAATGTCGAGTCTGCACAATGGTTAAACGAAAGTGCTCTTTTCAATTTGAAGTGTAAAACTTTTACATGCTATGTCAAAGATGTACGATGACTAAACTAACAGACTCTTTTGACTTTGAAAGTGAATTACTAGACTCTTTTGTCTTTGATAGTAAACGTAATGTCGAGTCTGCAGGAAGGTTAAACTAACAGACTTTGAAAACTTTTACAAATGCACTTTTGACTTTGAAATAGTGAGTCCCTTCAAAAGTGAAACTTACATACGAATTAAAAAAGAAAGATGTTTGTTAAGTGCTAATTTTTATTACAAGAAAAGAAATATCTTAACATACAAGAGAAATATTGTTTTACAATCCAACCAATAGATGTGAATAGAAAACAATAGTAGTGTTAATACAATTTAGTGAAAACTTCTGATCATCGCATCAATGTGAGCAGTAGAAGAGTCGTCGAGGAGCTGCACAGAGTCAGTTGCCTCACGAGTGGAAGTCCCAGAGACAGTAGAAGATTACTGTTAAACCTTAAAACCTTAGTTTCAGTAATGCTTGTAAGTACAGAAAAGAAAAAGCATACGTAAATTAATTGAAATGAAATAAAAACAGGAAAAAGAAAAATAGCTATGAAACACAATGTGTCATGTGCAAAAGTTAAAGTGAAAATAATGTTCAATATGAAAGTATATGCAACAAATGTTAAAAGAGTTGCATGCTATTAAGGTAATCATATTAAAAGATTCTAGTTCTTTATTATTCAATATGAAAAGTACATGCACCAAATGTTTAAAGAGTTTCATTACACCTCTTGACCTATATGTCTCCAAAACACACTACTTTTTCCCCACCGTTGCCCCACCACCGTCCCCACCATCGGCCACGACACCGTAAAAATAATAATAACCGGCCGAATGCCCCTACTATTTTAGATTCACCGCGGATTGCCGCGGATTTGCCATACAACAAATGTTAAAAAGAGTTGTATTACTATTCATGACTTATAGCAGCACTGGCCGAATGCCTCTACTGATTTGGATTGCCGCGGATTGCCACGGATTGCCATACAACAAATGTTAAAGAGTTGTATTACTATTCATGACTCATAGCAGCACTGGCCGAATGCCTCTACTATTTTGGATTGCCGCGGATTGCCGCGGATTGCCGCGGATTGCCGCGGATTGCCGCGGATTTGCCGCGGATTGCCGCGGATTGCCGCGGATTTGCCGCGGATTGCCGCGGATTGCCGCGGATTTAGCAGAAAAAAAAAAAAAAAAAAGTGGGCCAGTTGTACCAAAGCCCTCTACTGTTCCGCCGGGGGGGGGGCTCGCCGCCGGTGGTCCTCGGGGGGGGGGGGGGGTCGGCTCCTCCTGCTCCTCCTGACAGTCTTCGGCCAAAGACCCCTACTTGCCAACTATCATTTTCTGCCATCTATGCTCCAAAAAGGCCAACAGAACTGCCCTCATCGCCCAAAACATCCTTCAGCCACATACCCACCCTCGGCTCTGGGAGGAAATCGGACTGTTCTCTAGGTTAACCCTTTATAATCAAGTCGAGTTCTCTGTTGGAGGCATCTTTAGTCTAAATCTCAATTGGATCACCAAAGTGGCAGCAGCTGTGTTCTCCTATGTGACGATTGCTCTACAGCTAAAAAATGTTCAGTTGTTTGGACCAAACTCTTCTGAGGCAATTTTTTCACTCACGGGAAATTCAACAAGAAACTAGAGTGATTGGAGCTGATTATAAAACAGTGAAAATACCACAAAAGGATATTGAAAAATTCGTTACCATAAACTCAGCTACTATCAGTTTGTAGATTTTAGAGGTTTGATTATGGACCCAGTTGTCTTTGGGCTAATAATTTATGATGAACTCACTCAAATATTACTATTTGGAATTTAAATGTTTTATTCTGACTTAAATGTGAATTGCAAAGCATAGGCTATAGAAGATATTACACAACCATTGTACATGTTTTAGGTATTAGCCATGATAAATGAAATATTTTTTAAAGCGAGGATGTAAAATACAAACATTCTACAGCTTTTGAAGTGAAGATTTTGTTTTGTTTAAGAAAGTAGGATATCACAACAGTAAATAAAAGCTAATTATATAAGATAGAGGAACTATGCTTTATTACAACCAGCGTTTATTTGGGTCGTTGTAAGTCCCAGATGAACTGTCCAACTAATTTCTCCTTACGGGTTTAAATACATAATGTAAAAAAGTATGAGCACTTAGAATTTAAATTTATTTTACTATCAACACTGATATTTGAAAAATCATTTTGAGTCTCAATGTCTACTTATTAAAGTACTTGATGATCTTGAACATCCACGGTGGGGGGGGGGGGGGGTGGTGGGAGGGGAAAAATCATAAGGAGTCAGAAAAATCTTAAATGTTAGCATAGGGCAAAATATTCATTATATTAAAGCTCTATAATAGAGAACAATGCCACAAACTTGACCTTAAAATGACGAATGAGTAAAAAATGGAAGGTGATCAAGCCTTGCTTTTAAATCATATATTGCTGAAAACAGTAAATGCAATAACCAACGATACACTCGTATTTTTGAGGTCGGGTTTGAGGCAAGTTGCTCAGAATACAGAGACCTTTAAAGTTGTGTATCATACGATGTAGGTCAATGAAGTTCTTCACCCTAATGGAAGTCGTTAGTCAAACTTCATTGGCCTACATCATATGATACATTATTTTAAAGGGCTTTGGGTTCGGAGAAATTTGCCACCAACCCGACTTCAATAGGTCAATTGGATCTAGAGTTATTAAATTTTCTTTTCAGCCGTATGAATTAAATGATGGGTTTGGTGGTTTTTTTAATCGGTCGCCCTTTTAAGGTCGGATTTGTGGTATTTGCTCTATTTACATACGAGGTAAATGTACATCTTTATTTTCGTACATCTTTATTTTCATCTACATCTTGCCCTGGGCTTACTTTAAGATTTTCTTTTGACATTTTGTGGACCGTTATCCTCTTGAAGGTTTAATGTCGCTTATACTTTTAAGAAATAGACTTTTAAACATTAAATAAATCAACTGGCAAATTTTGGTTTTGTTACTTAAATATTATTAAGAATTATATACGTTTTAGATTTTTTCCACCTTGTATAAAATCTATGCTATTTTAATAATAGGTCGATGTAATATAGCTATAAGACCATAGTGTAGACCATTACCAATCAAAACCTTTTAAATTAATATTACTGGATTTGAAATAATAAAAAGGATATATTAGTTTATTATAAGTTGGCTGTTGTAACCGTTTTTATCCAATAAAGATGCATTTCATGTTTTTCTGCGTACCTAATAATTGATTAGAGTTAATTATTTGTATTTAATTATGTCATAAATATATGCAGAAATACAGTATGAATATTTTGCAATATTTTGTAATACAAATGTGTTCTTAAGTTTAATATTTTATTGAGCATGTTTTTACACATAAAACTGTAAAGTATATCAAACATTTCTCTCTTATCATCTTGTTTTTTAGTATTGATGAATACGTAAGGATGGTATACACTTTCAAATATTGAAACGAAAGTTTACCAGTAATTTTTAAAAGTGAAATGTTGTTTCTAATTTGTGTATCACAATTTGTATGTAATTTGTATTTTAATATTTATATCACAATTCTTGTATCTAATTTGTGTATGAAAATCAATAAAACTATTAAGAAAACTCGTCTTTTTATATTTTATTTCAATATTATTATTCAATAATGTTGATAATCTTCTTTTGTAAGACTTTTTAATGAAATTAGAATATTATAAACAGTGTGATGTCTCAGTTTTTTTTTTTTTTTTTTTTTTTTTTTTTTTTCAAATTCATATATTTAAACAAAACTTCTGATTTTGATTAAATTTGGTGCAGGTGTGTAAGGCAGCACTTAACTGATTGTGTTTGCAAACCAGAATGATCGTACAATGTTAATAGTTTTTAAGGGGTTTTCTAAATGTCAAAATGGGCTGTTTGAGTTTGTTGTTATTTATTGTTAAGTTTAAACAATTTTAATTTAAACCATTTAAAAGAGCTTAAAAACTGACAATATTCTAATGTTTTACTTATCGTAAATGCTTATTGGCAAAGGTACAACAATATGATTGCAATTTTTTCATATGGGAAATCAGTAGCATTGATCAGTAGCATTGAGGATGTAAAAAAATCCCAGTGATGTAGGAATGGGAAAGATTTAAAATCCTTTGGAGGTGGGGATAACAAAATTACACTAGTATTGCGAGCCATTATAGTAACGGAACCGGCTAATAAACATTGCTCAGAATAAAAAAAATCAAATAACAGTTGTTAGGTATATGATTGATGATACTGCAAAATATCAAGTAAATTAATTTTCAGGTAGTTTAATATCTTTCCATGACGCTGTGTGACATTTTTTGAAAGAACTCACTAAAGCGCATAAAGCAAAAATATAACTTTCACAATTTTTTTCGAAAAGCTAAACGTCTCACACACATTTAAATCTATCCTCAGGAGCATTTTCATCCATCACTAACTCTCAATTACGTGAAGATATCCGTAAGTGACCAGAAATGTACACTTTGAGCCAGATACGCTAACCCTTTCAACCCCCCCCCCCCCAAACAGGTTAAGCAGAAATTATTTACTGCGAATTACATTTTAAAATGCAGCTAATTTTCTTAGTCATGGTCATATATTTAAAATATTGAAGTTATTTTAAATTTAAAGAGTTAAACTCAATATCCTAAGACTTCTATAGAACAACGGTAGGTTCTAAGCATATAATTAATTTCCGGTCAGGCTTGTAAATGTAACTATTTTTTACACCCCCTGTCGATAACGAAGTAAACAATGTTTAAATTAGTTACTTAAGTCACTGCCATAAAAAAAGTACAGGAAGGTCATGGAATTATTAAATTTAGTTTTAAACAGGTTAATTGCTTAAACTATTTCATTACTTGTAGAAATAACTGCTAAAATCGTTTATATATTAAAAATGAAGAAGGTAATGGATTTGTTTTGTAGAACTTGATAGAGGGATGACTGTATGATAGTGTTAATGTTTAGCTCTCGCATTTAACAAACATGATACTGGCGATAGTTTAATAATTTATTCTTGTAATAATTTTCTTTTTCAACACAGTTAAATTTGAAAATACCTATTTTAAAATTATTTTTCCATAATGACTATTAAAGCAAAGTGTGTGCCAAATTTCAACTACCTCATCTGGAAACGTATATATAATACTGATATCAGCAACGAGTGAATGTGTGAGTGAGGCAGACATTGAGTCACACTTGCGGTTGTATTTTACATTTTTTTTTTCGAGAATGGTGCTTTAATTTTTTTTCATTACTGTTGAAAATTTAGTTTAATAAATAAAAACTGGTTGAAGTTGGATAGTAGCAATATAAAGAGAACTGAGGTTAGCAACGTTTCCTATAAGATTGATGAACAATAACATGACTAAGCAAATAAATTGTAAAAAAAATGATTAGGTTGCAATACAGTTTGCAGAACAACTTAAAAATATTTCAAATATGTTTACTAAATAATTCAACCAGGTGCTTAAAAATATAAAGTATAAATCTACCTTTCCAGGTATGGATGGATGTATACCTCTTCAGAGGGACGGTCCCTTGGGAATACAAAAAAAAGGATGTAACCATAGGTTATTATGTATACCAAATTAATGTTCTCTATAAATAGAGAAATATACCACAACGGGTAAAAAGTGAATGTCTATCAAACTTTGCGTTAAAATCAAACTTTTTTAGGTAGATGCAGGACAAATGCAGTTACGCACACATGTAGCCAGCCTGTAGAGTGGGACTCCACTAAAAAACCTCCTCTATTCTCTATTATTATAACCTGGAATTGTTTATCACATTAAGTCAGGCTAAACCTAGACTAAGCTTACGCCCGAGGCGCTCGCTCCTTATAAAGCTTGACCAGGATCTTGGCCACTTCGCAGTCCAGATCTGGTTTCTTTTCTAGGAAGATGCCCCGAGAAAACTGTGATAAACAATCTCTTTCGATGGATGAGCTGTGATAAACAATCCCTGTTGTCCTCATCTTTTATGATCTTTTGACAGACCGTGTCCACCGAAAAAAAAAACCGAGTTTAAGGCATCCATGTGGGGCCTTTCCCATCGCGGGCAGTGGAAAAAGGTGTGTTCGTCTTCGTCAGGAACAGTTGGGCAGAAGATATAATCCAGTGAACCGGTCTTGCCCATCCAGTTTAGGTTAGACTTTAAAAAATATTTAGCAAGTGTTGTCTGCATATGGGTATACGAACTTTCCTGTTTTTTTATTTATTTCCTGTTCAGTTCTTTTACGTTTTGAGTCTGCACTAAAGTATAGACCCTATACAGTGCACAAAATTGCCTTCAAAGTGTGTAATTCCAAGCAGTACCGGAGTCAAATGTTTTGCGAATTATTAACATTAAACAAAACCCTCCCTAAGTTATCATTATAGGAATGAATATTATATTTAATTTACAAACAAAAACAAAAATATAAACAAATTCTTCATCGTTAATATTTTATACAATAACTTTATACTAAAATTTCAAACTTAGGTCATTATTTTGTAAATCTATGACAGACTACATAAGAAACTATGAAGCATTTTAATTTAAATTGTTAGAACTTAACTTGTTAAGAAACGTTACAATTGTTTAAATATTATATTTTCCTATAAGAAGTGATAAATATTCTGTTTAAAAAGACTTTCCCATATTAGGTATTTAAATTATAAATCTATGATTATATAACTAGCTATTTTTATTAAAAAAATTATATAAATATAAGTTTTTGGTAAGTTGTTACAGTAAATTGGGTGAATCCTAATCATTGTACCGTATGATAAATCATTTTACCGTAATATTATAATATTTTGAAAGGTACAGTAGTTTCAGATTCAGGCAAAACAGTAAAACTTTAAATTATATTCTCATTTCTTATAAAATAAGGATTTAACGATAAAATAGTCTACATCCTGCATATTTATGCTTTTTTAACGCTGCAAAATTAATAGGTCTCTAAACCACTACAAGGGTGTTTTAACTGCTCTCACTTAACTTTTACAGTTTAGATCTTTCTTTTTATACCAAGGCACATACAGTTATTTTTATTACGGTAATGCAACTGTGATTTTCCAACATTGAACCTAATGAAAGAACTTCATTTAACTTATTTTGTAATAAAAAGGGTGACTGGTGGGAACCGGACAAATTTGAAACTTGGGTGGTTATTGCAAGAATTAGGGAAGATTTGGGTTATTTTGTTATCTTGAGTATGTCTTGCCATTTAAGTTTAAGTGTACAAGTAGTCAATAAAGCGTCTTGTTTTTTCATGTAACACTTTTGTTAAAAATTGTAAATGTATTATAAAAACACATTAAAACATATTTTTATTAAAAAATTAAAGATAAGTTAATATAACACTCTTCTAAGAGTTTACTTGTTAGGATGAATAATCTTAATCATTTAAGTTATAAATGTTAATGAATAATCATTGAGTAAGAATAGTAAACACAAGTTTAAGCTTTCGTGTTTGCGGGCAGATCGACGTGTTTCTGATTGCAGCAGGTTTCACTACGACAACTTTGTGGGTGTCTTCATCATTACGCCTACAATACCTATTTTTAAAATAGCTATTTTAATGTTTCTGTTGATTTTAACACGTGAAAATGCACCTTAACAATGTGTTTTGCCTTAGATGCAAAACATAAATTTTTTTAATTTTTTTTGTCCATATTTGAAAAAAAAAGATAATTTGTTCGTAATTGTTAATTTTTATGAGTCAAATGTTCTTGAAATTTGATGTTTTAGACTTTTTTATTCTTGAGTACTGTTTAGGTATTGTGACGATAAGTCACTAAAATTTCTTCAATTAACTTATTCATTATTCATTAAATTATAGGCCTATACAGTAAAATATACAAATTTTGTAAATAGTTCTCAAATCAAAGAGGAAAGCTTTTAATATTTCACATTTACAAAATTTGTATTTATTATATAATTTAATGAATTAGCTGAATAAGTTAATTGAAAAAATGTAGTGACTTATCGTCACAGTATAGTTTAGGAGATATGGACAGTTAAACTTTTCCCCAAGTTATACTTATTTTACGAAAAATTTACTTGAATCGCTCCTAGCTCCCTAAAGATATAGGTTTGTAAAAAATATCAAGATTTAAAAAAGTCTTAAAATTACATGGAGATTTTAAAACACCATAACATATAGGTTGTTCCGTAAGAAATATTTAAATTGGCCTCCATATTGGAAAATGGTGGCCATTTGCGAAGAAATTATCATCTTATTTTTAAACCTCTTTAAGAACAAGGGAATGTTCCCCGTTTAACGTTGACTAGTAAAATGTATAGACTAGTTTAAAAAATCCCAATAATGGCACAGTTAACAAAAAAACCTGTGTAATTAGTGTAAAAATTATTTGTAAAAAAAATCAAAGCCACATTTTAGAATACTGGTTTCATAACTCTTACCTAAACGAAGGAAATATATCCCCAGGAACGACTGCAGTTTCACCTCCTAACGAGTTTTTAATTGGCCACTTTCGCGTCTGGATGACATTTTTATACACCACTGAAACAAAGCATACTCTCAGTATCAGAGTATTCTTGTAAAATGTATTACAGCATTTCGGTGCAAAAATTTTTCTGATGGGTCTACGGAAAATAATATGTACTGGTATACGTGTTGCTCGAACTCGAGCAATTTATTTTAATACAATACAGATGTTACTTTTAGCTCTAAATCAATTACATCCGACCAATCCAATATTGTGAATCTCTTTAATCACCAAAAACATCACGTATTTACAGCTGATTATTATCAGATGTTTAAAATGCTTTATTTAATCCCAATGTTATATAAATGGTAAATTTTGAGATTTCAATGGTGGATAGCGCCTTTATTTTCAGTCAGATTCTTATCAATTTTTGGCGGAAACAACTACAGGCCAAGCCCTATCCAACGACACCAAGAACTTAAAAATCGGTTGAAAATTGTAGGATGAGTTCTCAAGACAAAAAAAACCTTAGCGTATTAAATAAGTATAGATTAAATAAATTATAAGTAATATATTTAATCATACAATTAAATTCTAGATTTGTGTTAATTTTTATAAAAACCATCAAATTAAAATATTTAAAACGAATTAAGATGGATTTTTTAGTATGGGCTTTTAAATTAAACATAAAATTATTTTTACTATAAACAAAGAGCTGCAAAATTGAGTTTATGCGGCCCGAGATGGTGTTTTATAACAGAGGCAAACTCGAGGTCATAAACATGTTCGAGGGCTATGCAAATTCTTTTTTTTTTAATGCCTTTGCTATTCTTACCATACTACAAGATTTAATAAGTTTTAATTCTTCCCCATGCAATCACTAAGAAAAAAATTAACTAATAAAACACTTAATAAACATTCTTAAATATTTATTATTGTTTTTTTTTTTTATTTTACAGTGTAACAAACTGAATAACAATAAGTAGTATGCACTAATTAACCAAGTTAGCCATAGAACAGCTGATCCTACGGTTGGTAACGTAATTTTCAGCATTGTTATGACGAGCCGAAAACAATTAATTGCACCGCAGTGAAAATAAAATATTTTGAATGTTGTAATTTTAAATTTTATCCGTTGTAGTATCTTAAGAAAGTAGATATCATCATTAAACCTATTTTAAATGAAACTTTTTTACTTTAAAACCACCCGGGTGATTAGCACAAACATTTTCTGTTTTTTTTCATAGTTATAAAGAACTTATGACTAATCTATGTATAAATACGCAAGCATGTTTCATTTCCTCCTTTTTTCTCAGCTCGTGTGCATCGTAGGATAAATTCGCGCATACCGTTAGAAAGGTATAGTGCTGTAGATGAGCAGAATCCCATTCTCATTCACATCGGACTCCAGGGATACGCCCCACAGGCTTTCAAAGTTCCAATGTTAATAATATTATGGATAAAGGAGAATTATTGAATGAATCATAAGACAGCTGTTGTAAAAACAACTGCTAGGAAATTAGGAAGAATTGATGTTTTAGTTCTAAAATGTTTTTAAGCTCCTTGAGTCCAGTTCAACTGAAATTTTGATCGAATTTCGATCAGGAGGCGATTTCTAGTCTATATATTAATTGGAAAGCATGTTTCATTTCCTCCTTTTTTCTCAGCTTGTGTGCATCATAGAAGAAATCCACGCATACCGTTAGAAAGGTATTGTGCTGTAGATGAGCAGAATCACATTATAATTCCCATCGGACCCCAGGACTACGCCCTACAGGCTTTCAAAGTTTCAATGTTAATCTTATGGGAGAAGGATAATGGATTGAATTATAAGACAGCTGTTGTAATAACAAATGATTGCAAATCAGGAAGAACAGATGTTTCAGTTATAAAATTTTTTTTAACTATTTGGCTCAAGATCAATTGAATTTTTGGTCGAATTTCGTCCAGTGGGCGATCTCTAGTTTATTTTCATCTTCCATTCAATTAAGTAAAACAATTAACAGTAAATATTGGTATGTTTTTATGTTTTTTTTACTACGATCTAATTGCCACATGTACACATATATGGATAATCCTATCATTACATCATAATATGAAATTTAACTGTTTATACACTTAACAGGGCTTTCTTGATGTTTACAAAGTAATACTTAATTTTTTAAGCCCTTCCTTAAGTTTTTATAATTATTTAAGTCTTTTAACTTTAAATTCGGCTTTAATTCCTCAAGTAACTAAATTTAAAAATTTAATTATACTCATTCCTAAGGTGTTTATAGGGAAAATAAAAAATGAAATTTCTTTAGAAATTCACTGAGTACACAGGTCTTCTGCGACGGGGGTATTTTTCATCATAATATTATTTTATGCTTTTGCTAATGTTGCTTTCCCTTAAGAGGGAGCTTTTTGAATTGTAATTTTTAAAGGACCTAATTTGTCTGAAGAATAAATTGATATTTACATATCAAAAAGATTGACTCCAACAGAAATTTTATTTACAATGAGACATTGTTATTTCATTTTATTGAAACTAATATATTTATACCTAAGATAACAAAGTGGCAATTATATTATCTGAACTGTGATTGACATAGCACTCGACGGATAGAAATCTCAGTCATGAATGTAAATAAACCTTTTCGTAAACCAAGAAAACCGTCCCTTTATAAGTTTGTGGAAATAATATGCCTTTGGTGTGATTTTAAATAGTATGGATGCCCTGAAGACCGGAAGAATTAAAACCGTGACGAGCTACGGTGACACATAAGGTCATCCTTAAGTTAGCAATGCAACCTGTCGACTATGTCCTTAGCTAGGGGGTGTGAGATGTAACTGAAGTGTCAGGAAATAATCATATTGCAAAGAGTACCGCCGGAGTTATATATCCATTAAAAATTATTGATTTAAGTTCTGCATGGGTTACGTTTCTTATCCTCTGTACATTGAAATCAGAGTAACCGGGTAGGGCGTAACCAGTTTCCTTATTACGTTTTTTCCAATACAAGATGAAATTCGTCAATGCCAGTATGGCAGTATTTGTATTTCTCAGTAAGCGGGATTGGTCTGATAAAATCAACGTAGTTGTTTTCGAAATGAGCCAATGGCGATTCTCCCGGAGGAGAGTGGACATGTCGACAGTTCTTACATCTCTTGTTATGACAACCTTGCTGTTTAGGTTTATACTCTTCGCCATTTTTTATTTATATTTTGAACAACCACATGAACACATAACATATTGAAATAATTTGCTTATGACCTTATTCAATGACAATGTTTTCACTGATCTCAAGAAGGATTAAAAGTAAATTTTGAAAAACAGAAACTCTTCAGACATTAGAAATCGATATTATGAAATTAAGTAAGGTTAGATTTTCGACGCTGTTTTAATGTTCATAGATTGAGTTCTTAATCAATTTTCTGAACGTGTAGTTTTTTTATGTTTTTGGCAAACATTAAATGTTTACGTTTGTCGTATGATTTTTCTTCAACCAACAGTATCATTAAAAGATCATATTTGTAAAACTAGAATTCAATTTGAAAAGAAATAGTAATGTTCTTTATATGCAAGGGGTGTTTTGTATTTAGGCTAAAGTACGTAATATCTTTAAACCCAGCTTTATAACGTTACATATGCTTTAAACATTTATATGAGTATTAAATCATTCATAATACAAATAAGTTGAATGCAATCAAAGTGTATAAGTAAAATATAAAACGAAGTGTGAAACAGCCTTCATTAGATCACGAAATTTCATTTTCCTTCTTATGAGTAACGAAATAAGTCTTTGTTAATGACCTTCCTTCCTTGAAATTAGTTTTTAATTTCCTTATTTTCAAACAAAAACTCATTTTTCATCGTTTAATTAAGACTAAAGTACCTCTCAGGTGCTTTTCTGTCGTTGGTATCTTTTAGAAATAACAATAATGTTTGCATTGGTATACAGGATGAAATTCACATTTTCTTAAATATTATTGTTTAACTTTTTAAAGGATGTTGGGTTTAAAGTGTCATATCCTTAAAAGCTTAAGTTCAACTTATCTTCCAACCAGTTCTTTTCCTACTATTCGGTTCCTTTACCAGGGCAAGACTTAGTGGGCAACCAATAAATTGTTTTATAAGAAAAAAAGTTGTTGAATACCAACCATTTTACACTTTAGGAATGTCGTGTAAGCTTGAAAATAAGTTAAACACTATATAAATAGAACGCAATACAACCACCGAAGAGGTATAAAACGCCATTTTAGTTAGGCATTCAAATGACTCACTTGTCAAATCCGTTATCAAGATAATAAGCCAAAAGGTTAGTTAGAATTAAAATAAAATAAAATACATTTTCAGAAAACAGTGAGTTAATTTTGATATTTCGAACAAGGCGTGGAATATTTCCACCCAAGTTATGGGATAACATTATTTAACTCATTTTTCTTAGTTAAAAATAAGAAATTTAATAATATAAATTTCCAAAATTACCTATTCAAAGGTCATTTGGTTTTTGAAGTACAAATACCATCATATAATAATCTGTAAAATTCGCATCAGTTGATTGTTGATAATTATGCTTTAATTAATGCCCCTTACACTACTGTCCTAAAATTGCTACGCGTGACAAAAATCTGAACTAATCACTCTAGAGTGGGGAAACGATATTTTCTTTAATCAAAGTTGCTGTTCAAAACAGTTACTTCCCATGCAGTGTAATGAAATAATTATATTTGCATCATCTATTAAAAACTTTACTAGATAGAATATAGTATTTTATCAATTGATAAATTGAAAATACATTTTTTAAATGTTTACATAAAAGTAGAAACGATAGTCTATTTTCTATTTGCTAACAGTGCGCACACAATTTGCTTGTCCCACTTGACACGAATGTTTCGTACTTGCTCGATATAAGCTCATGAATATAGAGTGGCGGCGTTGCAGGATCGACCAAATCCAGGCCTTCATTGCATCACGCCAGGATTAAGATTTTTTTATGTTCAGTACAGGCACTTAAATAGGAATTGTGATAAATGCTCCATCTGATCGATTCAAAAATTATAAGTTGAAATGAAGCAAGTCAAAGGCAACTATCATTCATAACTCATTCCATTTATCTCTGATAGTTTCAAATTAAGATTTTTCCGCCATTTTTTAATATGGCAGCTAAATTAAAGGTTTTTAGTACAAATTTCTTTTTAATATACTCATAACTTAATAAACTTTATTCTTTGATATTTTTCTTGAAGCATAAAAGTTGTGGAACGATGTTAAATTAAGTTAATTTTCATTACGTTTTAGTCACGTTTAATATAATAACATCAAGTCCTTAAATTTTTTTACAGCCTTGATACCTTATTAATAATTGATAAAATCTACTTACGTTTTAGCCTGTATAATATATCAATTGTTAGTACTATTAAAGCCAAACTTTTTTTTTTCAATTACTCGGGGTTAACTATCGGAAGAAAACCCCATCTTCACCGGCAGTTTTGTTCAGTACACAGAATCGTCAGGGATTTATTTTAATGAACTGAACACAACTGAACATTAACTGGCTGGGTAGCTGAGTGGTTATAGTGCTCGCCTTTCAAATCAAAGGTTGCCGGTTCGATCCTGAGAAAAGTTGGTAGCTTTTTAAAGGTTCGATTCCGGACCCAGTTGCCATTTGTCATTGAGCTATCAATTAATGATGCTTTCTAACAACTGGTCGATGTTAGATAGTAACAAGACTGGGGTTTGGACCGTTCCCCGTCAAAACGTTAAAAAATGCCACTGGCGTAGATCCACCCAATAAAATAAAATAAAAAAATTAATAAACTGAAGCTGAGGATGAACGGTAATTCACTAGAAATATGTTCAGAATAAATAGTACCAACAATTGACAAGTACAGACAGCTACGTAGGTAGATTTTATTAATTCTATAAATGTTATGAATGGGTTTGCTGTGATTGAAATAAAATTCATTGATGCGTTCATTGATATGAGCAAAATTTTATTACATTTTTATTCGTATATAGTGTTTTATTAACTTAGTGGTTTCAATAGAGGTGAGTTTACCGAAGTTACTCTTATGGGAATAAACTATCAACTTGCATTACCTTTTAGCACCCCATACTATTAGTTTTAACCAAATATGATCAGTGAATATAAAAGTCTTAGAATAATATGTACCATCAAAAAGTAATATGAATGTGGGAGCTCCCGTTAAATGTTTTTAAGTTGGTTGAGGTACTTATCTGTTATAGGCACTAAATATTATTTTAACACTATTGTTCTTCAACCATTATTATTTTAGGTACAGTAGAAACGATTCATTGTTACAAAATAGTTACAGAATGCAGCAATTTTAACAAGTAATGGAGTAAAAATGTCATTTTCCCATATGAATTAATCAGGACATGATAGTATGGCAGTCCTTCTTCCCTTGTTGCCATACCATTAAATTAACATGCAAGTTACATGGGGAAATAACGTTTTTCCGTTTTTACTACAAAACCAAAAGAGATACGGCATTAGTGTAAATTACAAAGTTGCTCAGTTCAACGAGAGCTTTAAGATGATATACAAAACAACATGGGTTAGCATTTAAAATTTTTTAGTTTTGTTTATGTAAAAATTTTCAAAAATATTAAATTTTGGAAATTTTAGTTTTGAAATAATTGTGATCTTGTGACATATCATTGTAAAGATTAGCTTATTTCAAATAAGTATTTTGAATCAGACGTCGTTTATGATTAATAATAAAAGAATTGCAGGGTCTTCCGTAAATTTTGATTTTGGCTACAAAAATGGACGCCATTTTGAAATGAATAGAGATAACTAAATTCTGTTTTCACCAAAATGTTTCTATTAAATAGACCTTTTTAATGATGTATAATGTAATATATTTTTGTATTTAAAATTTGTAAGATTGGAACCTGTGACCATCAGTTTTTGGTACACTCTGTTTATACAACGTTAAAATATTTTTAAATTATTCCTTGGGGTCAATTTAGTAGGAAATAATTTTGTTTGAAGGTTGTAGGGCAAAGCGTTTGTATGTAATCCATTTAGGACACCTTATGAGATTCACCCAGTATAGTTATCTGATTTTTATTCAGTAACATATATTTTTTTAGTGTCAGGAAGTATCAACCATAATAAACATAAAACATCGTAATTAATTAAAAAAATTGCTTACAGAAATAAAATTAAATTTTTCTTATGACTATCTTACCATTGATATGAAAAGGGTTGAAAAACGGAAAAAGGTCTGTAAAAAGGGCATAGAAAATGTTTTATATGTTGTGATACAATAATTTTATCACTTGTGTTTAATATGAGACTAAATCCTGTATGTAAGGCTACTTGAGCGGGCCTTTCTTTTGGTAAAAAGATGAATAACGACCATCCTAGTTGCAAAACAACAAAATTAAAATCTCGTTTGGTGAAACTGGAGCCAATAGACTTGATTTGTCTCAGAAGCTTAGGAAAGTCAAATTACTGGGAACATTGGAGCAAGAGAACTGACCACTAAAAGGAAAGTGATTCCTTTTGAAGTTGTTATTAATTTTCATCGTTGTACTTTTTTGTGCGTTTAAAATGAATATTATTGGTTTGTCTCCATTTGTGTGTGTAATTTCCTATTATAACGTTAAACATGTTATGTCTATTGTATTTAAATTAACCAAATATTGTATTAATTTCCCTTACGTTGTCTAATACGATCGAGATAAAGATGGTCTATGTAGGCGGCAAAAGCTTTCGCAAAAAGAGGTGTACCAACCTCTTAAGAAAATTAAATTGTTCGTATTGTTAAGATAAAAACTTTTATGGTTGTTTCAATCACATAGCTATTTAAATCCATAATATCAATTTTAAATACGTTGTCATGTAGGAAAATTTCAGGTGTGAGGAAGAAACTCGCACCCTTGAGGTTTCCAGGGAAAGGAAGTTTATTTGCAGAGATTCCCAAGAAATCGAGAGTTAAAGGAGCCGATTGGCTATAAAATGGTTTTTATACCCCTGGAGAAGGCTTGTTGTATTTCCAACAGAGGTAGAATAGATTTGTTTGTCCTTCAACAACCATCGTGATCATCAGTATAAAACACTTTCATAAAAACAAGAAATTGTTTTAATAGTATACACAAGCACTTTATTAATAACTATGCACAACTTCCATAATTTTCATATAATTATCATCCTTGAAAAAAAATTTCTTAAAAAGTAATGCAAGTTTCCATGTTTACATAAAATTGGTTACATTTGAGTCAACTTCTTAAATAAATCCCTATCTTTGATCATTTTCTGATAATATAAATAATATTTTATCTTCTCGGATCTTCATAAAATTTTTTATATAAAACTAAATCCATCCCATGTCTTTATTATCGTTTAGTCAAAAGGATCATTCCTAGACAATAATACTTTGAATTTTACAAAGGCATTTACAGTTTTACTTGACTTGCAAATTTTAACAAAATGAACAAACTTGTTTCAGTTCAAACATTGTTTACCAAATGCTGGACGCTTGTAATAATCATGAAATGTGTCACACTTTGAATGTGGCTTCTTGTTTTTAGAAGCACTTACGGTCGGTTTATGAGAACAACCTTTTACTGGACGACCAGAAGACCCAAAGGCATATTCTTCTGAACTCTGCAATTTCTTCAGTACACCATTAGACGGGTTTTTGTCAACGCGAAGTTCCCTTAGACTGGTCGCAGGCCGAGACATTGAACTCCATCGTGGATGTTACGAAAGCCTCGGCGCCAGCCGCAGCGTTCTCCTACGCTCCTCAAAAGGTGACTTCGTGAACTTTACCAATTCCTGTTTATTTGTGTTCCACCAGCGTGGCCCTTCCTGGAACAGTACGGTTTATTTTATGAAGATCAAAGACCAACAACCATGAAATCCTCCTTCACCCTCCAGCCAGAGATCCTCGAATGAAGCGACTCAGACGCTCGAAGGTTACGTCAGGGATCGTGCCTATTTTTGCCCAGGACCCCGGAAAGTAGGCTTGTCACCTTGGCTGAGGACGACGAGCCCGGCCCTGGCCATGAAGTCCAGGATATAAATCCCCTGGGAATTGGTAGAGAGCGTTCCTTACTAGACGCACTCAAGTTGAAATCACCACCAACGACGACATGCCCAGAGATGACGAGTAAGCTCTTCTCCTGGTAGACTATCTTGTCTTGGAAATCTTGGATGGTCTCGTTTGGGGTAGGGTAGCATCTAAAGAGTTGCATGTACGCCTAGTCCAGACAAATCCTCGGCAAAGTCTATGACTCCGTACCAAAACCTCTTGTGAGCTCGATGACCAGAAGGCAGCAGAAGCGAGACTGTCTGGGATCTAATAGTTTCGGTCCCTGTCCCGATACTGTTCACTGGTTATGAGCACTTCGGCACCGACTTTTTTTCGGATAAGCTGGTTTACAAGATTATCAGCTCTACAAGATCTCTGAAGATTGACGGGGAGGATGCGGATTACTGGCATCTGACATTTGCTTTATCTAGTGCGGCTTTAAAAACACCGCACCTACCAGAACCAGGTAAGTGACCAAGAGCATTCTGAGTGGAACCTGCCTCCTTGCAGAGTATACAGGAGAGACTCGAGGTGTTGTCTTTTTTATTGTGACCTAGGCTTACGCGATGGAGGCAGATGTTACTTCTGTCATGCTCTTTGCAGGTACTATTTCATGTAATGTCCACGATAAACTAAATAATAAGCCAAATGATATATGATAAACTTTTTCGCAATAGACATAACTGGTGTAACGTTATAATAGGAAATTACACACACAAATGGAAACAAACCAAGCATTTTTTTATGCACTACAATGCACGATAATTTTTTTTTGTAAATTTATATTTTAAATTAATACAATGTTAGTATTTATTTTTCTTTCATATTATTTGTATTCCAACAGGTAAGTTAAATTTTGTTAATCCTATGGACGTTATAATTAGGAGTTATGCTAACGTCTATTAAATGATTTTTAATGATATGATATTTAATTGACATGTTACGATTAAAATAAAAAAGTAAGAATTGTCTTTAAGATTTTTTTTATTTTTAAGGAACAATTTTTTTGTTTTTTTTGTTTTTTTTTTTTTATTGAACCAAACAAAATTTAAATTTTAATGCCCAATTTGTATTTTAAATTTTTAAATTTATATTAACATTTACATAATCCATCTTAATTTAATACAGTAACGACAGATTTAACCTGAATAACGAAGTAATAATTTCTACAGCATACAATTGAAATCTTAAAAACTATATTTTTTTAATCAGAATAGGACAAAAGCTACTCAACATTATTGTAAAATTTAAGGTATTCAATTATATGATAGGAAAGAAAATAAGAAATAAACTTTTAACTAAACTATGATTCCCATCTTTACTTTCACATTAATAATTTATTTAATATATATATATATATATATATATATATATATATATATATATATCTTATTCAAATCTTTGTTAAAAATTTGTTTTTGAAATTTTTCTTTTAAACGTGTTTATTTTTGGCCAACACATACACAGGTTCTGAACATAACCGTGTCAATTTAGTGTAAAAATGTGTTTGGAAAGCAAGTGAGGCCGGTGGTTTGTTATCTAATTTACGGTAATTTACGGGCGTGGTTAGCGGATAAAATACTACCCAGCTTAGATGCAGGTATTCCAACCTAAATCTAAAGTGAAAGTACTTAAAACTGTGCCACGCTTTTGTTTTTTAATGAATCGCTCTTTATTTTTATACTTCACTTACACAACTACTTACAAGAAAAAAAGTATTTCCCTTATGTACTTTAATTTAATACTTGTGAAGTTTTTCACTAATACAGTATTCAAAAATATACGGTTTTAATTGCATTCCCGAATCAAACTGTAGTCGGTGTTGGTTTTAATAAGGTTGAAATATATATACGAAAGAACGGTGTGTTTTGCTTCTGAGAACCCAAAACAAAAAGTATCATGGTCCCGGGCTTTATCTTACAATAGCTACTAAAGTTATAGCGTATTCCCTAAAGGGAAACTCGCTAAAATTATGTTCAATAGCTTCTAGCTCCATAACCGTTAGGTTTAATAAAAATGTAAAGTTATAAAGCAGGCATTTAAATTTTATATGCAATAACAAATAACGTAATATTACGGGGTTCATACTTAAAACATTTACATTAACCACCATATCGAAAAAATGGTGGTTTATAACAAATCTAATGAAAATAATATTCATAATCATGAATCTACTGTTGTTACCATTATTTTTTTCAGTATCACTTACAGTTTTCAAGTAAAAAAGCTGGAAAACTTATACCTATCACCGTGTATATTGTCACAAAACATAGGCACACACAAGGCACAAAACAGAGATTAGGATTAGGATGAACGATATTTTTTTATAAAATTCTTAAGAGAAGGATTTTTTATTAATAAACACATGACGAACAGGAAATAAATATGAACTACACAAACAAGAAATCCTCTAATGTAATTTTTTGCGGATAAGATACAAAATTTTCTCCACAAAACATGATCACGACATAAAGGGCGGAAATTATAAAGTTCTCCTCGTGATCTAAAAATGTAATATCTTTACGTGGTTTTTACTCAGTAAATCTTCGTATAATTTTAGACCAAATATTTTTAAAACATAATAAACTGAGTTTCTCTGTGAGAAAACACTACATGAGCAGTTATAGTGAGAGTAGTTTAAAGAATGATACTTCAGAGACGCATCTAAGTTAATCATGTTGAAAATTTTAAGATCGTAAATGTAGTGTTCCTTTCAGTGTAATGATAATTTACTGTGGTAAATTCAAAGTCTCAGTTTATTAAGGTCTTGTTTCATTTAGGAATTCAGTCCTGTGCGATCTGTAGAAGATCTGCAGATCTCACATTAACTGTAGCAAATGAAGTGTCATCAGCAAATGCTGTTATTTTTCTACCAAAACTACCAGAATAAAAATGAATAATAAATAAGAGGAATTTAATTCTACCAAGGACAGTTTCTTCGGTGACAACGAATTTAATTTCCAACAAGCCGTTTATAATTTTGCAATTCAAAGTCATTGCATTTTATTTTATAAATAGTATACACACTATAATAACTATAATAACACTATGAAAAACCTGGGTATTGAAGGGAAAGAATTAAAATGGCTTCGCTCCTATTTAGAAAATCTATTCCAATATGTAGAATTAAGACACACTGGAAAAAGCAGAAATTACTACGGTTAAATCATCAATCTCCAAGATACTTTATGGTGTTCCTCAAGACTCCATTTTAGGACTATTGCTATTCATTTGTTATATAACAGGGTTAAAGTTTTGTTATAAAAACTTTGAAAAAAGTTATGAAACTACAAAAAAATCTTTTGTACCCCGTTCAAAATAAATGTGCGGTCGAAAGCCAGAATTGTATTTCCCACCACAAGGAAAATTCCCTCAACAGCTTAATCAATTTCTTAAATTTCTTCACAATCAGATGTTATTTTAAGTTCGCCCTTAAAATTCAGAGTAGAAAATAGCACTGATGATCGTGTTACTTTCCATAATTGCCGTAGAAAGCGCTTCTTGTTACAAATCAAATGTCAAAATTAAAATATTTATTTACAAAAAAGCAAAACATTGGCCTTAGGTGACATAAGATATTAAACAGCTGTAGTAATTCTCAGTGATTCTGATTGGTTGGATTCATGGCAAATGGAGGAATTGGAAAAAATGGGGAATTGGAATCTGCGTTTGGACCGCACATTTAGTTTGAACGGGGTATAGAATTATACTGCAAATACGGAAAAGAGAAAGTGTAAGTCATCAGTTTACTTCCCTTAGAATACTAACAATATACAATTTGTATATATTTGAGACTGTAAAATGAACAATGAAATCAAGACAAATTAGTAATTATCATGAATACAATACAAGAAGCAAAATTATCAACGAACAACATTGCAAGGAAATATTTAAGAAAAAACCTACATAGATGGGAAATTAATTTCTATCAAGATTACCAAAAGAAATAACATCGATTTCAAATATAAACAAATTTAACATCAAATTGAAGGATTATTTATTGGAAAATCATTTTTATAATTTTGAAGAATATTTGAAAGAAAAAATGTGAAACCAAGAAAAATTTTATCTAGTTTTAATATATAGCTGTAATGTATAGCAACTTAAAAATTCGTGCCTTGGCATGTAGTTGATGTTTTAAATAAATAAATAAACTAGCTAATGCAACCTCCCTTACAACCACTTAATAAAATTTTATAAAATAAATTTTTCGTTCAAAGTGTCTTTTATCACAGGGATTAACACTCAGAATTGTTCATTGATAAATCGTCAATGAATTTATTATATCACATTCAAACAAATAGACATCTTATAGTTGTAGAATGGTCTTACCATAGGAGAACATTATTTTTGACACTTTGGTGAATCATTTTAAATTAAAGCAAATGCCTCCAACAGAGAACTCGACTTGGTTATCAACAGTCAACCTGAAGAACCTCCCGATCTCCTTGTAGAACCGAGGGACCCATCCTGTTTAGTACCGGTAAATTAAATAGTTCTGTGAAATATCTCTTTTGAATTAAAGTTAAGTGATTCTTGGAGTCTTTTATAAAGCGAAGTCTTTTAAGTCTCACTATGCGTATAATTAATAGCAGATGTGTTGAATGTGTCAATAACATTTGAACCAAACAACTGGACATCTTGCAGCTGCAGAGCGATCGTCACATAAGAGAACACAGCTGCTGCCACTTTGGTGATCCAATTGAGGTTTAGACTAAAGATCCCTCCCACAGAAAACTCGACTGTGTTATCAAGGGTCAACCTGGAGAACCGTCCGATCTCTTCCCAGAGCCGAGGGTGGGTATGAGGCTGTAGGATTTGATGGGCGATGAGGGCAGTTCTGTTGGCCTCTTTGGAGCACAGATGGCAGAAAATTGCAGAAGGTAGTATACAAGATAAGTGAGTAGCTAATGATAACATCCAGAGTTCATCATTGACTTCTATTAGAGTATTTAGGACACTGAAGATTGAAAATGTCATCACTGCGATCTTGCTTCCTAAGATTGCCAACAGGTAGAACCAGTAGTGGCTGTTGATGTCACTGACGATCACGTGCAGCATGGAGTGTACTCGGAACACGGAGTCCAGCCGGCGACTGACGGTCGATACCAGGGTTTTGTCTGCGGACGTGGTCACGATCATCAGGTGGTCATTGAGTCCCGCGAACAATGATTCCAGTGAGCCCACCAGCATCATGTGTTGATAGAGAGGCAATGCATATAAGACATCAAGGATTAGTACTGCCGTGGTAATTTCTAAGGTTTCAGCATATAATGATACTTCGAGAAAAGTCTTAACGTACTGGATGACCATAATAGTGAATGTGATGTTTTCTTTTCTGGTCAGTCTTACTTTTACTCCAATTCTTTGTAGCTCATCTCTTACCGCTGCCAATTTTTCCTCAATGCTCAAGTCTTTGCTGAAGGAAAATGTTTTTGACAACATATATTGAATAAAAGCAGTTGTTTGGAAGCAGTTGACGACAGCGAAGAAAACATATTTTTTTGATATATCAAATATATTTAAGTACGTTTGCCAAAGAGAGAACGCAAAGGGTACCGCAATGAAAAACCTGTCATATGTACTACCATTTGGTTTGATACCACCTATTCTAAAGAAACAATTAGTGATAGACGAAATCATCTCACCTAATCTATAATATTACGTTTGATTTATTCTTGTAGTTGCGTTGCATTAACTCTTCTAAAATAATAATACTAAATGGTAAATATAATTTAATTATATTGATTGTGCAAATAACATTAATATTAAATTGCTTTTGTCTATTTTGGATTGACAAGTACATCGATGAAACTGGTCACTTTCCAGTTAATGTGATGAGTTAGTTAATATATTAGTTTGTAAGTAAAAGACCGATAATAAGTCTACACATATTTGTAATGTTATGACATTTTAGGTAAAATGGCTGCCAATTTAAAAAAAAAATTACATATAAAAATCATTTTTATTTTGAAAATGGATATTTATATTATAAAGGCCCATGCCAAATATTAAGTTCTTACAACAGTACGTCATCGAAATAAAAATTATTAGAAAAGATATGGCGGATATCTAACTAAGTATGCATAATAGGACATACCTTAGATCCTTTATATGACCTGCCTTTATATGACCTTTGTTGCTTTTTACCCAATTAGCCTTATTATGAAGTTTGGTGATTGACTTTATTGACAACTTAAAAGACATAAGTATATGTGTCCGTGGTATTGATTTTGATGAAATTTGGTATGGAGGTGTAAACCCTTCCTTGCTGGTATATTTTCATGAGTTCGTGAACCAGCACGTATAGAATATTGGAATGGAGTTTTATGGTATTTCAAAGGTGGCATTTTAGCACCTCAATTTTAAAATTTAACAACTTTAACTAAAACAGTTTAAAAAACTGAAAAAATAAACAAATTATTATTTAAATTTTGAACTTGGCTTAACAGATTACGGAGATAAGCCAAAAAGAAGGTTCCTATGTTTATCTTATGGGAATTCACAAGATCATATATGTCCCTTATTTATTGATATAACTTAGTAAAATTTGGTATATACATTCTCTCGGTAGGTTTGAACTCATTTGCTTACAACACTCATATTGCGGGTTCATACATACTCAAAACGTGGGGTTTATAAATAAAACTACAAAAGTGCTAAGCATTGATACATTTAACTTTTACCTTACCTGATCATTACATTTGCAAAAAAAAATTTTTTAACGACAATTGTTTTCTAAATTGTAAAAATAGTGTAATAAAGTCAAAAAATTATAAATAGAGGCAAAAAAAGAGTAGTCATTAAATTGTTCACGAGGAAAAACTTTGATCTATAAATTTTATGTTAAATACAACGGGTCAAATTACTTTTTTTAAGTATCTTAAGTTTTGAGTGTTATCACGACATACAAGTGCACTACACTATAATAAAACAAAGAGTCGTGAAAAAAATTGTAAAGAAAAACGTTTTATATAACCATTATTCAATGCTAAAATGTATTGTAAACCACTGAGAATCCAATGTCAATCAACAACATTAAGTTATATATATAAATTCTCTATGTTAGCATCAATTATGTAAATTATTTCATTTTTCCTACTTTAAGAACATACAATATATATCCCCTGTACCTGGAACGTATATGCAGCCTAAATTTTCAGGGGTTATTACAAGATTCAAAATTCCATTTCTAACAAGCTAAAAGTATAATTCCAATTTTAAAATTAAAATAATATTCTAGTTAGTATCCAGATTTTGTTTATAATATTTTGAATTTCTATCTTATTTGAACCCATGTGGTATAGTCATTTATTTAATTTTCAACTTATTTTTGAAGCGATAAAATGTTTTAATAGTTTTTAATTTATAGTTACAATTCACCTACATACAATGTACATTTAAAATACAAAACAATTTATCATAAGTTTAATCCTACAAAAAATTTGGTTTGCATGACATTTAACAGGTTATAAGAGGGATATATGGACTAAAAGGGATTAAAAGGGATATATGGATTAATAATTGTAATTTTGATCATTTGCTGAATTTGTTAATATATTTTCATTAAATATTTAATACAAATACAATTCGCAGTTCTTAATTTTTCCAAAACACAAACAATCTACTCACATAAAATAAGTTTAAAGTTTTAAATAATCATAAAAATGCATTGAGGAAGCAAGTCAGGTGGGTAGTTTGTCAGCTAATGGGAAATTTACGGGCATGGTTAAGGGATAAAACATTACCTAGCTTGGTTGCGGTTCCACAGTTTAAGTAAGTAAAAGATAATTCATTTATTAAAATATTCAGTATTTTTCATATTATTTAAATTTAAAAAAGGTTAACGATGTTTAAATTAACCTATAACACACGGCTGGTTATATTAACAATAATATGTAGAAAAATACAATGTGTTGATTATGATAAGTTTTTAAGTCATAACACAGTTCCGGTAATTCAACGATAAACCTATTATAACTTAGTAACTTACAAGAAAAAAATATCTATTATTTTGATTAGTAAGTGTTTTTTTTCTCGCTTAATTCATATAATATGTCACATACCAATGGAAAATAGCTATTTGTGTATTAAGAGCGCAAATAACGTCATTGCCGCTCGAGAATGTAGATGGCCGCACGAAGCGTCAGCTGAGTGCGGCCAAACATTTCGAGAGCGGCAATGACTATTTGTGCTCGTAATACACACAATATTTTTCCTACCACCATAATTACAACCGATTAAATGTATTTAATAAACGTACACAATTATATCAACTTTAAATTTAACTTCATTAACTTTCATTAACTTAATAACTGTAATAAATCGTAATCACTTGCATAGGTGTGTAACCGGAAGTTAGTGTTATCAAAATACTGACCGTGAAATCAGCTGATCCAGAGCAAAGCAACTACAATTAATTTGTAATAATTATGGTGATTGTCATGTGGTTTCTGACCAATAGAAACTAGTCTGTGTTATGACGTCATCTTCTTTACCGTTCTAACCTATTGTAGATTTAAAATAACCTTGATTTAGCGTGCGCCAATGTTCCATTACCGCTCTAGAGCGGAAAAGGACCGGAAAACGGAAATGAACTGTTTTGCGTAGGATTACAGCTGTGGCAATGTGATTGTTTCCATACAGTGGTAGGAAAAATAAGTTACTTACTTTAAATTTAGGGTTGACTATATTTGTTCTGTTCATCCCCCTACCCACAGACTACTACTAAGGGTACTTCTAGTTTTACTCATAATTCTTGGATAAAACAAAATATATTAATAAAACAGAAAAACATAACTGTCTGTAAACCATCAGTTTTGTATATCCTTAATAATAAAGATAATAATACAACTTACTACTTACGTGCATTTGTATTATACAAATTATAACGTATTATCTTTCAAAATACAAATGTTATATAAGACATATATTTAATTAAGACAGATGTATATATTTTATCTGCCAGTCTTAATGAGTTATATTAGCGAATTTCCCGTAGGGAATAAGCTATTACCGTAGGTCTCATGGTAAGACCTAAGTCCGGGACCATGTTACTTTTTCGTTTTGAGGTGCCCAGAGACCGAAAATAATAGTCATTAAAATTTATATATATATATATATATATATATATATATGTATATATTTATATATGTATATATGTATATATGTATGTATGTATGTATGTGTCCCTAGACACGATAACTCTCGTAAAAACGGTCCGATCGACACCAAATTTGGTAGAGATGTGTAATCCTACGTTTATTCGGATGAGTTCGTAAACCAGACATATCGACCTATCGGATGGGGTAGTTTTGGGGGGTTTTGTACCCCAAAAATGGGTTTTTTGCATTTTTTACATATAATTTTTAAAAATATTTAATTTTTATTTTCACCATTGGATTTAGCTCAAAAAACACACAATTTAGTGTTTTGAAGCTTTGCTCTATCTCCATTGGTTACCGAGATATTAAAAAGTCTAAAGACAGTACGTTGTATTTTGAGGCTCCAATGTTAATCTTATGGAGGATAAGGATTTGATAATATTTCACTTATTAACCAATATTTTTGGGTGTAACTTGGTATTTAGCTTCATTTGGTTGAGCTTAATTTATTTATGGTAAAAAATCTTGGTTTTTGTGCTTATCATGGCAGCAAACCTGCATACTCTTTTCCCATGTTAATCATATGGAAAATAAGAGAAACTTGTTTATTTATGGACAGATATAGATGAAACTAATTTTATGGCTTCATATGTTTGAGATAGTTTTTTTTTTTGCTAAAAACGTACTTTTAGTGTTCCCCATGGCAGCATACCTGCATACTCTTTCCCTGTATTTATCAGGTGACAATTATTTCCCTATTTATGAGCACGTGATTAAATTTTGCTTACAGATTTATCTGGTCAAATTAATATTACTAATTTGGAAATTCGCTGAGTACGCCGGTTTGCTGCGACGGGGTGTATTTTGAGTTTACAAAAAAAATATTAAATGTGGTTTTACAAGGATTTGTAATGTTTGCATATTTCATTTTTAATCCATTCAACCAAACAATCAAACCATAAAATATATAATAAATCAGATTTAGATGAGGAATTTTTTCAGACGTGTATAATCTTGCATACCATCATTTTATTTATAAGAAATAAGAATAAAACGAAATATATTTATTTTAAAATACACAGCACAAAATAGACTGTCCACCACTGGCCCACTGTATCTTTCACATTTCCATTTGCATATTCAGGAGCTCAGCTTAATTAGTTAAGCCGTTCACGAGCGCAGAACAAATCGTTGTAGTAAATATGACACATGACTTGGGGTGCGATATTAATCTCTTCTTCATGTAACAATTGCGTTATGTCATTAACCCTTAACCGTTTTAGGATCATTTATTTAACCCAAAAATAATGTGCAAACAAGTTGCATTAATAAGCTTTATGAATAAAAAATATATACATATTTAATACATTTTGATATTATTTTTAAAAGTTTTGTAATTTGTTTTGCTTTTACTTCAGTTGAATTTAAATTTACAATCGTTTTCCTCAAAAGTGGAATTCAGTGTTCTTATCAGATAACAACTTTGAAATCACTATTTTATTTATATAATTGAAATTCGAGTTAGTTTATTGTAGAAGATTTACAAAGCTTTACATTGTCGCAATGACCTAAGCCTGACAAACGTCATTAAATAAAGGCCATATTCACATCATAATATGTTGAATGAATTTGATTAAGATGGTCAAAACAACTAAACATTTTTGAAAAGTAGAAACATTTTCACAAACGAGAAAACATATGATGATACTTTGGTGATCCAATTGAAATAGAGACAGAAGATTCCTTGAACGGACTGGATTTTGTTATCATACGGTCAACCAGGAGCCAGTTTCATAAAAAGTGACAGGTGTGGCAGGTGACAGGTAAATTTAACATATCTAAAATTCTACAAATTTTGTTTCATATAAGTTTAAATATTTACTATTTTATGTTAAACATTTTTATACAAATATATCAATGTCTTGACACATTTGTCAGATTAACGTTTCTGGCACACAATTCTTAACATGGGTTTTTATGACGATTGTCAATTTGTTTAAAAGAAATATACAACATGTGACGATCTACAATTTTAAAATCGTCATCTGTCGAATAGTATAATTTACAAATAATTATTTGTTTCTGACGAATTTGTCAAATTGTCGGAATTGTCAAACCTGTCACTTTTTATGAAGCAGTCCCCATGAGAACCGTCCGATCTCCTCCCATAGCCGGGGGGGAGGGGGTTATTTGGCTGGAGGATGGGGTGGGTGATGAGGGTAGTTCTGTTGGCCTCTTTGGAGCACACGTGGAAGAATATTGTAGAGCGTACTGGAAACGGTATTTGATATAAGGCTGTAAAGATAAAGGCCTCCCCCCAATTAAACACCTAGGATAAATAATGTTAAGCTGGAGGTATTTAATTGTAATTGTTATTGTAAAATTTTTGGTAAGTGTATATTTCATTCTTATTCTTTCGTAAGTTAGTCAATTTTCACCACTCAAATTTCCTTTTATATGTGAGGGTGCATGCAAAATATACTCCGCAATATAAGTTCGGTGAAACCAATAAAGTAAACAATACGATCTAATGACCCAACAATTTCTATTTTAGTCATACTGTATACATTAATGCATTTAAAGAGAATAATAAGAGATATATCGTATTGCAATCAAGGCATACGGGGGCTGAGTAGGTATATTATGTGCTCATCATTTCTTAATATTAACCACAAACATCACACAAACAAAGATATAACAGCTTAAATCCTTAGCACCACAATTACTGCTGAAAATTATGATTCTTTGTTAAATATATATCGAGATAACAATCACTGTTTCTAATAAATCATAACTCATCTGTGAATATTATTGCAGTTTTTTTTACATTCTTTTTGTTTATTAATACTATTTTTTCATTCTTATTTAGTTGTGTATATATATTAATGAGTAACGTTGTCAACCAGGACTTATTTATTAGATAATATGCATCAATGACAGGAACATAGCAGTTGAATTCCTATGAATCATCTGTCATATTCAGGGTCGACATCACAAACAGAAGAGATATCACTCAACATCCTAACGGATTATATATATATGATGTATCAACATTGATTGCTTTCAGATTCAATACTGTTTCTCACTCATATTGAAATCTTAATTGTATTATTTATAACAGAGGTCGTAACTTGGCAAACATATTTAAATCCACATATTTATTGTTTGGTTCAACATTTTAAATTTTCAATATTAATTTTTACAGAATATGGCTCACAGGTCAAACTTTTACCGCAATTTTAATTGATCTGAAAGAAAAACAAAATACTAAGTTTAATATTTTTTACAACATAAACATCGGTTCTTCACGTTTTCCTAACATTTACTATTGCAACAGCTGTCAAAATATAATGATTCAATCAATAGCAGTATTTCCACAAGATTGCTATTAGTGACTATTATTCAATGAAAATTCTTTGAAATTAAATTAAATGACATTATGAATAGTCTAAGCTTTAATAATGCTATTCTGTTTTGACCATTTTGGGACATAGTAGTAATTACTAGTCAAAATTAATAGCTTAACAATTAAGCTTAAAAGAACAACAGCTCGATGTATCTCCTAAATAGCAACAGTCCTGGGATCTAAACAATGCAATCTGATCAATATAAGTATTATTTTCATTTCTAATATTTTAATAACAGAGGACAAATATCTCATTGCAGTGCATTTCCCACATCATACCCAATTTACGAACAGCTTGTCTAACTTCAATTATGATGAATCTCATAGAGTGATATTGGCTCTACACTCTCCATTAAATACCCCACCTGGTAAGGTGAACGACCCAAGTCAGTGTCAGAAAGAAGATGTATAAAATCGAATAATTCCCCTAAATAATGACGGGATAGTTAGACAAACTTTTCAAAATATGAGATTTACCACACATACACCTTCTCACGGGTGGGGATATTTAGCTGACAAGACCTCCCCAACCCAGCAGAAGGCTGCCATGAGTTCCAGAGCTCGCTAGGAAGGGACATAACCGACTATGCTTGCAAAAATTGCCGTGTTATATGAACACATATTTAAAAATGCAAAATGTCAAACACTCTAATTGGTTTGATCATCAGTCTAAACACAGTGTTGTTGATAATGTGACAAAATCTGATTAATTATTTCGAAAACATCCTCTACTGGCTTTTTCCTGAGGAGGTCTTAAGACAAAACTTCATACATGTACCTTCGTGACGCATACATACATATATAAATATTGGGGAGGTTACATAACTAAGCCATACACTACCTCTACATATCAAGTGAAAGTTATGTCAGTTTTTATTACGTTTTTCATTTGGATTTGAATGGAAAGTTTGATTGTTTATTATTTAAATATCGATGAACCACCTGTGTTGCAGTTTGTTACATATCAATTATGCTTTCATTTGAGATTTTTTACTGAGTCTTGGTAGGCCGTCATTCATTGACCGTCCCCCCGTTTGAGAGCACAGGTTATTATCTTTAGTAGTTCCATTTGAAATTTTTAATTTTAATCTGTTGTGGTTAAAGACAAAGGCTCCATATTTAGCTAAAATATTTTGTATAAAACTCACCTTTCCTAATCATCACCTTAGGCATATCATATATATCATAATATTAAGTTGCCATGGCTAAATTTAACATTTAGTAATACTTTTATGCAGAATTATTTGAAGAAAAATGTTCTGAAGACATTTTAATATAGGACAAAGAGATTACAAGATTGGAGGCATTCATACATTTAAAAAAAGATTAAAACGGCTCTTTAATAAGGAAATATAAGCTGGCAGTCTTCCTGGAAATACGAAATGAGTTTGTGAGCCTATATTTTACTCCAGATTATACTCTCTTTCTGAACTCTTACATGTATTTAAATCCTTTGGTTTTCACCTAAAACATTATAATATTGATGTTGATGATTGTTACTAATATTTTAGAATGGAACCACAGCTGATAATACCATGACAGAAGCCGGGCGATGCTTTTACCCCTCCGCCAGGCCGGGACATTGACGAATATAGTTAGCAACACGGGTCATTTTCTATGAACACGTGTTCGGTCATGTCAAATGTCAAACGAACTTCGGTGTTTGATCACGAGTGTAGTCACAGTATTGACTGTGTGAACTATTCCCTTTACTACATTCCGACTAATTTGACGATTCCACATGTTAACTGTACCTATATACAGTGACATCCCAGATGCATTTTCTAAAAGTGTACAGTTTTCGTTAACTAATTTGTTTAGCCCCGAAAGTGCTTGAAACATGTAACATACCTTATAATACATAACATAATGCAATATTTCAGTGGAAATGTTTTAATATATGAAAAACACTTTTGTATGCAACTCTGTTGTCCACTCTCCTTTTAGCTGCATGAATACATGTACATTTTATATCAGGAGATCAAGGTATGGGCAAATAATTTTTTTAGAGAATAGTTTCGATCACATCCTATAAGTAACGTTATGGAAACTTTCCCTCAAAACAAAATAAATTAATAAAAAATCTAATTTTTTATCTTTTTATTTTACTTTATAGCAAACACATTTTACTGACAAGATTACTCTAAATTGATCTAGTTAAAAAAATATCAATTTAAAAAAGTGAAGAAAGAATCATTACAGGTGGGCTACTTTGGCAATTTAAATGACCTTGAATGTCGTCACCGAACCCGTTTGATGGGTTTAAAAGTTGATTAAGAATCCCATGACGTCATCAAAACGACGCTATCTTTCAAATACCTTTCAGAGTGCCATCTTTGCATATTATAAAGATTTTCATGATTATGAGCTTAATTTGTTTACTGCCAATATTACATCCACAAGATCTTCTTATGAATTATTTGATTAATTTGAGGCTTTGTAATACCAATACATGAAGACCTACAAGTTCTAGCAATAACTTTGGTATTGGCACAAATGAAACAGTGCAGAGAGAAACGGGCATTTGGTATTTCCCTTCGAAGTCAAATAATCATATAAATATATTCTGCTGGAGGGTAAGGAATGCCCTCTGACTCTTCACTCAAGTGATTTAATTGTTTTTATATTTCTCAACCAACCTTGAACTGTAAACAAATTTTAAACTCTTTATAGTATATCCAAAGTCACTGAGTAAAATATTTTTAATAAAATCTGAAATATGTGATTTGAATTGCACATTTACATATAAGATAGTATTCAAAAGTTCAATTTCATTGATAACATGATTGGGGTATTTTAAGTTAGTTGCTGTTTTGTAAATTGTAAGTCTCGAATTATTCGACTGTTATAGTGTATTGTCTTGCCAAAATTTAATGTCTTTGTGTACCATGTATAGATTGTTACCATATACAATTGTTTGCAACTCTTATGTTCTATTCATGGACCACTTCCAACGAAAAGGACTAGTAATTCAGTAAATTTGTCTTCAAATGTGGCCCTAGCTAGAAAATTGTGGGGGTAATATTGATTTTTTTCATATTGTTATGTTTTTGGGGTGCTGAATCTGAATCGAAGTTTGCCAACAAAATTTCTCAACGTACGGTAACATTGTCAAAAAGTAAAAAATTAAGAAAAATATTTTTTGGGTAATTTCTGTCTTATAACTTAAGAACTATTAACTTCTAGTAAATAATGTTTATTAATAAAATCAAAGTACACCACATGTTCCACAAAAGGACACCCCCTATATCTTATCCTCCAATGAACAGTTTGGGCTTCAGGGCTATTTGATTATTGAAATACTGGAGTTTAACAAATTTCCCTATAGGGAATACGTAATTACGGTGGTAGTCACGGTAATACTGAATCCCGAGACCATGTTACTTTTTCGTTTTGAGGTCCCCAGAGGCCAAAAACACCGTTAATTCAAATTGATGTATATGTTTATTTATATATATTATATATCTATAAATATATGTGTCCATGAACAAGGTAACTTTTGAACAGAACTTCCGATTTTGATAAAATTTGGTACAATGGTGTAGAGCAGCATTTACTTGACTGAGTTTGCAAACCAGAATGACCATAAAATATTAACGGGGCTTTTTGGGATTTCAAAATTGTCAAAAATGGTTTTTTGGCAACCTCTGGCCGTAGTATATCAAATTCAAAAAATTTCATTCAAACTATTTAAAAGGAGTTAAAAAAGACAGTTTAGTATTTAAATAGTTCATGGTTATAGCCCCTGAGCTGTGAGAATTAACGTAAGACTAAATTACTTACAGATTCCGTCAAAAGATGATGTACTGACATCGAGACATGTCCTGACCATGTTTGTAAATTAACATTGAGCTGTTTTTGACGGAATCTGTAAGTAATTTGGTCTTACGTATAGTATTTAAAATTTTTGACTCAATTTAAATGGTTATGGAGAAAATTCCAAAATATGTTTCCCATGTTATTCTTATACGAAATACACAAAACTCACACTCATGGATTTTATGCTAAAAATAGGAAAATACTGTAACAGAATAAAACAAAATTGTATGCACATGCATTAAGTAAGGTTTAACTTATATTTGCTTACAAAACTTATAGGGTAAAAACTTAGGTACTCAACCCCATGATGTTGATGGACGAAAAAGAAATTGAGAAATTTACTTATTAAAAAGAGTTAATCTTCAAATAGCCTTGGAGCCTAAATTGTTCATTAGAGAGTAACATATAGAGGATGCTTTTATTAGCATATTTTGTGTACTTTCATTTTTATAATATACATTATGATCCAAAAGTTTATAGTTGTTATGTTATAAGCCAAAAATTACAAAAAGCGAAGATTTTAAAACGTTTTTTCATTTTTGACAATGTTCCCGCCAAAAATCTTTTTAGCAGACCTCTGATTCGGATTCAGCACTCCAAATAACACAAGGAATAGAAGATATCAAAATTATACCAAATATTTGCTATTGCCTAAACACTAATTAGGCCTAACTGAATTTCGAAAGGAAAGTACGGTGTTGGGGGCCTGATCGTTTATCTTTTTAATTTGTATTATTATTAATACCAGTAATATTATTTTGTGTTTAAAATGTGTTTTTAGGACTCCGAGGGATAGGAAATGGTCACCGGAAGGAAAGAATGTGGTTAACTTACAAAACACCGAATCTTTTGAAAGACTTCATGGTAATTTCATCGATTAATTGCTAATTATTGAAGTGTCCGGAGGCTGAGCCATACACTATTAAGACTAACTTACACTTCAGTAAAACAATATATATATATATATATATATATATATATATATATATATATATATATATAAGTAGATAGTACTATGGGTTCCTAGGACACTTTTGGAGACAATCAAAAATCAAACAAATTTCATAGATTTTTAATACAATTATGCAATATTTTTGCCACTTTTTGGCCAATTTTCAGCTTTTGCAAATTGTCATAAAAAATATGCAATTTAATGAAATTTTTAACAAATATGCCTGAATTTTCTACAAAATAAAATTTTTAAAAAAACAAGTAAAATTATCACATTTTATAAGTATTTTTTTAATAGTTGACTTTTCATAAGTCAATTTAAGTTTTTTAGAGTATTTTTTCAATAAAATTTGAATTTTTTTAAAAGAAGTAAAATTAAGGTTTATTATCAATAATATTGTAGTAATTATTCAAATTTAACTAAAGCAGTTTCTTTATCATCAAAAGTCTTAATATCAGTGACAATTAAATGTAAATCTTTTTTATTTAATTCTTTAATCGATTTATCATCAATTACATTAGTAAATCATTTTGGTAAATGTACTTTACATTTTTCTAATTCAACAATAATTGTATATCCATATTTATCTTTAATTCTTTCAAATTTTTTCAATTTTTATATTTTTCATTTAAATTTAAACTTTTAATGGTTTATATTCTTTAAATCTTAATTCTCCAATATTATTAATTTCTTCTAGCAGATCCATTTATATAGGAAAAAATATTACAAACTTGTTTGTGATAGATATGTTAAAAAGTCATCATCATAATTAGGTTTTATACAAAAATCCATATTTAAGTATTAAAAATCATAGGTAATAATTTTTTGTATGATATATTACTTTTCTTAAAACATAAATATTTATTAAAAAATTGTGTATTTTTTTCTTTATCTTCATTATTCAATTCAAAATCAATATTGTATATTTTGTTTAAAAATTGATAGTAAAATATCCAATTTGTACAATTCCTTTGTTTTAAAAATAATTTTATATTCTTAGGTGTTATTTCAAAATGATTGGAAATACATAAAATATATAATTCATTAATTAATTGTTGTGTTTTATATGGTTGAAAATGGTTAAACTCTCTTAAAATATGTTTAAGATGTTTATTCTTATTACTTTTTCTCTTAATCTTTTTTCATAAATAATTCTTTTACATATATTACATCCTACACAATTTCTAATAATAGTAAAATTAGTTTGATTATGACATCTATAACACATATCCATTTATTTAAAAAAATTATACATAAATGAATGAACCAATTCATTGTCACAAATGTAAGAAAAAACTAAAAATATTAATCCACAAATTGTTAAAATGAAAAATGGATTATATAGAATTGCTACTATATGTTCAATTTGTAAAACAAATAAAAGTAAAATTAAAAAAAAAAGAAGTTAAACCTATAATTAAAAAAAAAATTAACTAAAAATGAACAAATAATTGAAGCAAATGAAATTCATGCTCCAATTAGAAAGAAATTTTTAAAAAGAAAAATAATTACATTAGGTATTGATGATTTATGGGCAGCAGATTTAATTATAATGAAAAATTATGAAAAAGAAAATGATGGTTATAAATATATGTTAAATGTGATAGATACTTTCTCAAAATATGTTTGGTCAAAACCATTAAAGAAAAAAGATGGAAAAACAGTTTTTAGAGCATTTGAAGAAATAATTAAGGATGCAATTAAAATTAATCATAAATTACCTAATCTTTTACATACAGATAAAGGATTCGAATTTATCAATAAAGAATTTAAAGAAATATTAATAAATATGATATTAAATTGTATCATACAGAAAATGAAGAAAAATCAAGTATAATAGAAAGGTACAATAGAACACAAAATGAAAAAATGAAAATACAATTTGAAATTAATAAAAATTATAGATGGATAAATATTTTACCAAAAATTGTTAAAGAATATAATAATTCATATCATTCAACAATTAAAATGAAACCAATTGAAGTAAATGAAAATAATGAAAAGGATTTATCAGTTACTGTTTTTAAATATAAACCACCAAAAATAATAACCAAATCAAAATTTAAAATAAATGATAGAGTTAGAATTGGAAATAAAAAATCAACATTTTCTAATAAATATAAAAATAATTGGTCTAGAGAAATATTTATAATTTCTAAAATTAATAATACAAATCCAGTTACTTATAGTATAAAAGATCAAAATAATGAAGATATTATTGGAAATTTTTATGAATATGAATTGAAAAAACCAATTTGTAAATTTTATTTTATATAAATGGAAAAGATATGTTTAAGGTGTAAATTATATAAAGATATATCTAAATTTTATAAAGACAAAAATACTAAAGATGGGTTATATTATTATTGTAAAGAATGTAAGGATGTGTATTATAAAAAATTATATGATAGTATTAAAGTTATTGAATTAAATGAAAAACAATGTCATAAATGTAAAGAAATTAAAAATATTTCAAATTTTAATAATTATCATTATAGTAAAGATAGAAAAAATACAATTTGTATACAATGTATTAGAGAAATGTTTTTAAAACCACAATTTTGTGAATGTGGAAGAAATATTAAATGGACTAATAATTATTTAAGACATTTAGAAACTAAAATTCATGACAAAAATATAACAAAACTAGAAAATTTAAAAATATGATAAAAAATGAAGACAAAATTTTACTCATTTTAAAAAAATTCAAATTTTTGTAAAAAAATATGATTTAAACTATAAATTACCTAGTAAAAAGTGGAAATACTTCTTATATTTTTAAGAGTTTTATTTCTAAGTAAAAATTATTTTTAATAAATAAAGAATTTTACCCCTAATAAATGGAATGAACAAATAAAAATATTAATTGTCCTTATTGTAATAAAAATATATTATATAAAAATTATGATAGACATTATAACTCAACAAAACATTTATTAAATAAACAAAAATATGATAATAAAATATTTGAATTAAAACATTGGTGTAAAAATAATAATATATATAATTATAAAAATAAAACTTTAGATGAATTAACAAATATTAAAGAAACATTTGATCTTACAAATTATTCATTATTTAATATAGAAAAATTAAATGAAATTGCAAAAAAATTATCTGTCAAAAATTATGAAAATTTATCTAGAGATGAACTAATTAAAAGATTAAACAAAATTAAAGAAAATCCAAATAATTTAGAATATAGATCATTAAAATATATAGAAAATTTAGCAATTAAAAATAGTATTAAAATTGTTAATAAAACTAGGGGAGAATTGATTGGATTATTAAATGATTATTTTAAAAATAAACCAATTTCAAAAGAAAATATAATAAATATTCAAGAAGCTTCGTCATTAAAAGGATATTTTCAAGATTATATTTTAACAAATTCAAATGATGATTTAGATATTAATGATTATTTAGAAACTCAAAGAAATGAAATAAAAAAATTGATAGAAAAACAAAAATTCAAAAATATTAAAGGACAGATGGCTTTAGAATGTGAATATTAAAGAAAATTAATAAATGGTGAAATTCAAAATAGTAATATGTATTTTTGTATAAAAAGTTCAGATATTTTAAATATAGATGATTTTATTGATGATCAATTTAAGAAATTAATAGTTAGAGAACAACTCAATCAACCATCAAAAGGCTCTGGTTGGTCATTAAAAAGATGTGTTGAATTAAATCTAAAGTTATCTAAAAATAATTCATTATATGCTGGATCATATATAGAATTACCAAATAAAATTAAGAATAAAAAATGTTGTGTAAATTTTAAAAATAAAGATGAATATTGTTTTATTTATGCAATTAGATGTGCTATTGATAAACCAAACGAACATGCTGAAAGAGTTAAACAATATCAAAAATATATAAATGATGATATTTTTAAAGGTTTTGATTATCCAATAACATTGAAAGATATTAAATTATTTGAAAAAAGATCATTTGATTCTAAATATAACTATCCATCGATGTCAATAAATATTTATAGAATTGATGAAGATGAAAAAATAGTGCCATTACAAATATCTGAACATTATAATACAAAACTAGAAATTGATTTATTATATTATAAAATTGGTAATAATTCTCATTATATATTGATTACAGATTTAAGTAAGTTAGTATCTAAGCAATTAACACAAAAAAATACAAATAAAAAATATATTTGTAGAAGATGTTTAACTCATTTCTACAAAAACAAAGACTTGAATAATCATTTAGAAATATGTAAATTATTAGAACCTTGTAGACCTATAATGCCATTTAAAGGTCAAACTGTAAGTTTTAAAAATTATTATAAAAAGTTTGAACATCCATATGTAATTTATATGGATTTTGAAAGTATATTAGAAAAGATTGATAATTGTAAAAATAATCTAAATTGCTCATATACAAATAAAATTCAAAAACATAAACCATATGGATTCACAATCTATTTAGTATCTAGAGTAACTAATAAAATGTATAAACCTATTTGTTATAGAGCAAAAACTGAAGAGGAATTAATAAATGTACCAAATAAATTATTTGAATATTTAGATGAAATTTCAAAATATATAGCTAAAAAATATAATTCAAAAAATAAAAAGCCTATGAATTTAACTAATGAAGAAGAAATTAATTATCAGAAAAAAATATTTGTCATATTTGTGAAAAAATTGGTTTTGATAATGATAAAAGAATAAAAGTAAGAGATCATTGCCATTTAACAGGAAAATTTAGGGGTGCTGCACATTTAAATTGTAATTTAAATATAAAATTCCTTCAAAATATTCCTATATTCTGTCATAATAGTTCAAATTATGATACACATATGTTTATAAAAGAATTAGCTAAAAAATATGGTAAAATTGATTTGTTAGCCAATACAGATGAAAAATATATAAACTATTCAGTAAATTCTGGTTATGGTTATGAATTTGAAGGTTAACTATATTTTAAACCTAGAAAATTTATAAAACTCTCATTTGTAGATACATTTAGATTTATGGCTACATTAATTGAAAAATTAGCTAAAAATCTTAAAGAATTTAAGCATATAAATAAATTTATAAAAGAAAATGATATAATTGAATATGATAATGAAACTTTAAAAATATTAACTTCTAAAGGTGTATTTCCATATGAATTTATTGATAATGTTGAAAAATTAAACTATGATAAAATATTAGAAAAAGATCAATTTTATAGTTGTTTAACTAATGAAAATGTAAGTGATGATGATTATAAACATTATATAAAAGTTTGGAATAAATTAAAAGTAAAAACATTAGGTAATTATTCAGATTTATATAATATTCAAGATGTTCTTTTATTAGCTGATATATTTGAAAATTTTAGATCTGTTTGTTTGAAAAATTATCAATTAGATCCAGCACATTATCTAACATCACCATCATTAGCTTGGGATTCTATGTTAAAATTAACAAAAATTAAACTAGAATTAATAAGTGATTATAATATGTATTTAATGATTGAAAAAGGTATTAGAGGTGGTATTTCACAATGTATAACTAGATATTGTAAAGCAAACAATAAATATACAAAAAAGTATGATAAAACAAAACCTGAAAATTATATGTTATATGTAGATGCAAATAATTTATATGGATGGGCTTTAAGTCAAAAATTACCTTATAAAGATATAACATGGATGAATCCTAATGCATATACATTCCGAATTCCGAAACTCGAGGATTTCCTTGGCGAAATCGAGGAATGCCGGAAGATCAGGCTGAAGGCAATGAAGCAGGAGCGCGACGTTGTGAACCGAGTTATGTCTGCTTCGCCTCAAGCTCATCTGGCTGAGTCCCAGACTCAAGCCAGAAAGCGAAAGAAGAGGCAGAGCGGTTCTTCGCCGGGAAGCCCTGAGCTTGTTGAGGTGGACTCGGTGCCGAGACCGGTTTTTGTCACTGCGGCATCGCAGACATCTCCTGTCCAGGCTACTGAGTCCGCCCCGGGCGCTGCCGTGATTCCAGCGGCTACTCCTGCAGAGGTTCCTGCTCCGGCGGCTAGTCCTGCCTTGGCAGAAAACTCTGCCTCAACACCTTTGGGGGGCTGGAAGACGCGCCTGTCTAAGAAAGAAAGGAGGAGACAGAAGCAAGCGGAGGTGGCTTCGAAAAGTGCGTCGAGGGTGGAGCGGACGCAAGTCTCAAACCCGGTTGGGGAGGCCTCTGGCAAGTCTGTCAGAAAGCCTAAACAACCCAGGCCTAAGAAGCCCAGGACGGAGGCAATCTTGATCAAGCCCTTAGGGGGGCGATCTTTTGCCGATGTTCTGGGTCAGATTAGATCGCAGGCCAAACCGGAAGAGACCGACACCGTTATCAAGTCTATTCGGCGAACCCAGAACGGGGATGTCCTCCTCGAACTGGGGAAGTCGAGTGACAAGATCGGTTTTGCCGCTTCCCTCAAGACTGCACTTGGGGACAAAGGCTCAATCAAGGCCCTAGAACCGAAGTGTTCGGTCGAGATTCGGGACCTTGATGCCCTCTCCACCGAAGAGGAGGTGACCCGTGCGATCCAGGTGGCACTCCCGGAGATACCGGCTGATGGAGTGAGGGTATGGCTGACTAAGCCCAACCGAAGTCAACTCCGGATGGCTGTTGCTGAGATGGGCGAAAAGCACGCCAATAAGCTGCTTAGCCTTCAGCACCTCAGAGTCGGTTGGGTCAGTTGCAGGCTCAAACGGAGGGTGGTAGTTTCGAGATGCTTCCGCTGTCTCGGTTTCGGCCACTCCTCCCGAAACTGTAAAGGGCCCGACAGGAGTGCCAACTGCTTCCAGTGTGGAAGCCAGGGCCACAAACGTAAGGAATGTTCCTCGAGCCTCTCCTGCTTCCTCTGCAAGGATTCAGGCTCCAGTGCCCTCGGTCACTTACCCGGGTCTGGTCAGTGCGGTGCCTTCAGAGCCGCACTTGAACAGGCAAAAGGCAGCGGCCGGTAATTCGCATCCTCCAGGCCAACCTTCATAGATCCTGGGGAGCTGATAACCTTCTAGATCAGCTCGCCCGAGAACTTGGTGCTGACGCGCTCCTTATCAGCGAACAGTATCGGGACAGAGACCCAAACATTTGGATCTCGGACAGCCTCGGTACTGCTGCATTTTGGGCACGTAATACACGAGATGTCTTGGTGCGGAGTCACGGGCGTGGCCGAGGATTCGTCTGGGTTCGGTGTAGGGACGTGACTATCTTCAGTTGCTACCTCACACCCAACGAGGCCGTCCAGGACTTCCGCGACAAGATAGATAGCCTAGAGGAGTGCGTTCTCGGCACCACCGGGCATGTCGTCGTTGGTGGCGATTTCAACGCCAGGGCCGTCGAGTGGGGAATGCCCTCTACCAGCTCCCGGGGGAAATACATCCTGGATTTCATCGCCAGGGCCGGTCTTGTCGTCCTCAACCAGGGCGACACACCAACTTTTCGGCGCCCCGGGCTGAGAGGCACGATCCCTGACGTCACCTTTGCGTCTGAGTCGCTCCTTCCGAGGATCTCTGGCTGGAGGGTTGTGGAGGACTACACGGGTAGCGACCACCAATACATCGTTTTTGACTTGCATGATCAGGCAAATCGTCGAGTTTCCGCATTTCGGGAAGGGCCACGCCGGTGGAACACCAACAAACTGGACGTGGTCAAGTTCACCGAAGTCATCTCTCGGGGAGCGCAGGGGAATCCTGGTGAGGCTGGGGCCGAGGCATTAGTAACATCCACGATGGAACTGATCGTCTCGGCCTGCGACCAGTCTATGCCGCGAAGGAAACCCCGACGCGACAAACAACCCGTTTACTGGTGGACTGAAGAGATTGCGGAACTCAGAAGAACATGTTTAAGAACTAGACGAGCCGCCACAAGAGCGAGAATTCCCGCAGACAGAGTTCGTAAGTCGGAGGCCTATAAAGCTGCGAGAAAATCTCTCCGCCAGGCGATCAACAGGAGCAAGGCGAATAGCTGGAGGAGACTTCGTGACGACGTTGACTCCGACCCGTGGGGCCTGGGTTACAAACTTGTAACACAGAAACTCGGCGCCCGCTCTCCACCTTCCATCATGGAGGGCGCCACCATGGGGAGGATCGTCGCTGCGTTGTTTCCTGAACATCCACAGCGACCGCCGGTTGACTTCGGACGGGTAGAGGACGTTCCACTTTTCACTTTCGAGGAGCTGGAAACCTCCGTTCTCTCCCTGAAGAGCAACAAGGCTCCTGGCCCGGATGGGATTCCCAGTGAGGCTTTAAAGAAAGTATTTTCAATCAACGCTGACTTGTTGTTGAGAATGTACAACGCCTGTTTGGTAGAAGGGGTGTTTCCGGCTCCCTGGAAAACAGCCAGGCTTGTACTGATCAGCAAGGGCAAAGGTGATCCCGAGCTGCCGTCGTCCCACAGGCCTCTCTGCATGTTGGACACGGCTGGGAAGCTGTTCGAGAAGCTGATCCGTTCCCGCCTGACTACTGCCGTGGAAGCTGCCGGGGACTTATGCCCCCGTCAGTACGGCTTCAGAAAGGGACGGTCAACGATCGACGCTGTCACCGAAGTTCAGAGAGCTGTGGAGAGAGCCGAGAGCCACAACCATTTCTCCCGCCGAGTAGTGCTTCTTGTTACGCTTGATGTCAAGAATGCCTTCAACTCGGCGAGGTGGGTCGATATGTTGGATGCGCTTCGCAACACCTTTCGTATTCCTGCATATCTGTTGCGGCTCATCGAGGATTATCTACGCTCTCGAAGCCTGATTTATGACACGAGGGACGGAATGCGGACGATGGAAGTCACTTCTGGTGCCGCACAAGGTTCAATACTCGGCCCGGATCTCTGGAACGTTGCCTATGACAGCCTCCTGAGGTCCGAGATGCCTGAGGAAACGACTTTGGTTGGGTACGCCGATGACGTCGCAGCTCTCATTGCTGCACGCAACCTTGAGCTGGCCCAACTAAAGTTGAACCGAGTCATGCGTGTGGTCAACACCTGGATGTCAGATCACGGTCTCTCGCTTGCTCTCAGTAAGACGGAGATTGTGATCCTCACGAAAAAGAGGATCGACACCGTCGTCCCACTCCGAGTGGGAAGGGAGGTGGTCACATCAACTCGTGCCGCCAAATACCTTGGGGTTATGGTGGACACCAAGTTAAGCTGGAGGGATCAGATCTTCCGTACGGCGGACAAGGCCGCTAAGGTAGTCACTTACCTTAGTAGGCTGATGGCCAATCTCGGGGGTCCCCGATCCAGCAGAAGACGTCTGTTGATGTCCGCGGTCCAGTCCGTGCTTCTTTACGGGGCAGAGGTGTGGGCAGGCGCTCTAGATAAGGAGTGCTACAGGTTGCGACTCGCCCGGGTTCAGCGTCAAGCTGCGCTCAGGGTGTGTTCCGCCTACCGGACAGTGTCCGAGCCTGCCGTCCTGGTGGTCGCCGGAGTCATCCCTGTCAAGCTCTTGGCAGGGGAGAGGAAAGCGATTTATCAGAGACAAGGCGAGATCGGCAAGGACACGGCAAGAACAGAAGAGCGCTCCCGAACCTTCCAGCAGTGGCAACACAGCTGGGAGCACGACACCCGAGGACGATGGACTGCGCGACTTATCAAGCAGGTCCAACCATGGGTGGAACGGCGGCATGGGGAGGTGGACTACTACCTGACCCAATTTTTGACAGGTCACGGCTATTTTCGGTCGTACCTGAACCGGATGGGAAAGACCGGTTCACCGGACTGCATTTATTGCCCGGGTGTTCCCGACGATGCGGAACACACATTCTTCCGCTGTCCCCGTTGGGAAGGGCCCCGCCTGGAGGCCACACAAATCTTTGGTGTATTTTCGTTGGACTCGGTCTGCCAAAAGATTTTGGAGGATGAGGGCAACTGGGATTGTTTGTCACAGTTCGTCCGGGGCATCCTCCTGGAAAAGAAAACCGATCTGGACCGCGAAGTGGCCCAGATCCCTTGATCGAGCGGCTGGATAAGGAGCGAGCCCCACGGGCGTAAGCCAAATTTAGGCCTAGCCTGACGTAATGTGACAAACAATTCCAGGTTAGATTCCTAAAGAGTAGAGGAGGTTTTTTAGTGGGTAAACCCGTTTTTAGGGGAGCCCCACACTACAGGCTGGCCACCTGTGTGCGTAATGCATTTTTCCGCCTCTCCCTCAAAAAAAAAAAAAAAAAATATATACATTAAATGAATGGGAAGAAACAATATTAGAATTAGATGAAAATGCTGAATATGGATATATATTAGATGTTGATTTAGAATATCCTATTGAATTACATGATAATCATAAAGATTTACCATTAGCACCTGAACATTATAATAATAATCTTTGCACAACATTATTTGATAAAAAAGATTATGTTATTCATTCAAGAAATTTAAAATATTATCTACAAAAATGATTAAAATTAAAGAAAGTTAATAGAGTTATAGCATTTGATCATGATAATTATATGAAAAAATATATTTAATTAAATACCAAATTAAGATCCAAATCAACATCAGATTTTGAAAAAGACTTTTTTAAATTGATGAATAATAGTGTTTTTGGAAAAACTATGGAAAATGTTAGAAATAGCTGTGATATTAAATTAGGTGACGAAAAGTTTTCATTAAAACAAGCAAAAAAAACCTAATTTTAAAACATTTAGTATATTTGATAAAGACTGTATTGCTTCACATATGATAAAAGAAAAGGTTAAGTTTGATAAACCAATCTATATAGGATTTTCAGTACTTGATTTATCAAAATTACATATGTATCATTTTTATTATGAAAAATTAAAGAAGTTTGATCCAAATATAAGGTTATTATATATGGACACAGACAGTTATTTTATAGAATTTAAAAAGCATCCATATAAAATTATTAAAGAAAATATTAATGAATTTGATACAAGTGATTATAAGAAAGAACATGAATGCTATAGTGAAAAGAATAAAAAAGTAATTGGTAAATTTAAAGATGAGTTAAATGGTGAAATATTAGAAGAGTATTGTGGTTTAAGATAAAAATTATATAGTTATGAATTTAATAATAAAAATCCTGTAAAATGTAAAGGAATCAAGAAAAGTGTTGTTGATAAAACATTACATATGGATGATTTTAAGAAATGTTTATTTGATGATCAAGAACAATATAGAGAAATGACTTGTATTAGAAGTTTTAAACATGAACTATATACAATTACAATAAATAAATTAGCTTTAAGTAATAGAGATGACAAAAGATTTATTTGTTAAAATAAAATTGATACATTACCTTGGGGATATAAAAATAATTATTAATAAATGGAAATTTTAATTATTTCAAAAGAATTAATAAATAATGATTTTGATATAAAATTATATTTATTTAGAACTAAAATATCAAATAAATTTTTAATATATCTATTTAAATATAAAAATTATTTTGTATATCATTATAAGTTTAATTTTATGATAGAACCATTTAATAAAAAATTATGTTAAAGAAAGTTTTAAAGAAAATGATCAAAATTATATTAATAATTTATAACCATATGATATTGAATTTATACTATAATCTATGTATATTTTTAAATATTTTCTTTAATAAATTTAAATATATTCAATAATTTATTGAATATCTAACCTAAAAATATCTATAAATTTTACTTTATTATCATTATAAGTAAGACCCGTCTTTAAGACGGGTCTCAAATTTGTATATAATTTATTATATTTATGAATATTTTTGAATGTTTAAGAAGGGTAACATTTTGTTACCCTTAAGTTTTTATTGTATGATAAGGTTACCTCCTTTAAAAATTTTTAAAATAAATATTATAATTTATATGGGACCCATTTTGGGTCCTACCTAATTTTAATAAGTTTTGTATGTTTTTCATTACATGATAGGGGGGGACAAATTGTCCCCTCTAAAAATATCTAAAAATTTTAATCTATCCTTATTGTTTTCTACTTTTTTATTTTAAAATTAATAAATATAAACCAGATTCATAAATAAACATTGTTTTATTATCTATTTTATTGACGCCCTGTTTTAAGGCATCTAAAAAACATGTTTGTACATCAATTTCTAGGGTGTCATAATTTGTGACACCTATAATTTTTATATAAATTAATTTATCATCATTATGTAAATGTAACTGTTGGTTACACTTGATATTTTTTAAGTTTTATATATTTTTCTTAACATTATCAATTAAAACTTTTCTAGAATTTTTATATTTTAAAATATAACAAATATCTTTTCTTTTAAACCAAGGTTTATTTTGTTTATTAAATACAATTAATTTATTATTAAATATAAAATTATTGTTAATTAAATCAATTATTGTTTTTATTATTTATGTAGATAAATTTTATATTACAAATTTTGTTTTAATCTTAAATATACAATACTTTTAATATTTTCATTATTTATTAGATTTCCATCACTATCTTGAATAGATATTACAATATTTTGAATTTTATTTATATTTTTTAAAGGAATATAATCAATTTCATTTGGTTTTTCACTAATTTTTGATCCATATTCAACATTTGGATAAAATGAATATAGAATTTCTGATTCTTTATGTAAATGTGAAAGATCTTTATGATTTTCAAAACTAGGATCAACTAAATTACAATGAATTTCAAAAACATCAAAAGATCTAATTTTTGGTAGTTTTATTCCTTTTGTTAATACATTTGGTTCAATCATTTTATCATCTAATCCTAATAAATCAATTATAATTGTTGTTACTATAATTTTAACAGGAGATTTTATTATAATATATGGACCATCATTTTTCAAAATAAAATCATTTTCATCAAATTTATTAAATTTCTTTTTAAATTCTTTTAAACTATTTATAAAAATATTTTTTATTTCTTCAATTGTATAATTTCCTTTATTTATATCAAAATATTGATCTACAATTTTATCACCTTCATCTTTAATAGAATGTCCATAACAGTTTCTATAATCATTTGGTATATTTTATATAAAATTATCTGAATAAATCCACTTAAACCAATACTATATTTTCCATCTAAATGTATTGGATGTTCTAATCTTAATTCTAGTTTGGATGAATAACCAATTATTTTAAATAATTTCATCTTATTTAAATGGAGAAATTTTTAGAAAAAAAAGATAATATAAAATTAGAATCATATGATAAAAACAATAAAAATGATCAACCTATTAGATTATTTATTATAGGAACAAGTGGATGTGGTAAAACTATATTATTATTAAATTTTATTTATAAAAGATTAATTCCATATTCAAATTTATATATTTTTAGTAAATCATTAGAACAACCATCTTATAAATTATTACAAAAAAGATTTAAAAATATAGAATCAAATATTAATAAACAAATTTCTTATTTTTCATGTAATGATATAATTCCACTAAATAAATGTAAACCAAATTCATTAGTAGTTTTTGATGATTGTATTTTAGAAAAACAAGATAAAATTAAAGAATATTTTATAATGGGTAGACATAAAAATATATCATGTATTTATTTATCACAATGTTATTCAAAAGTTGATATGCAATTAATTAGAAATAATTTAAATATGTTATGCATCTTTAAACAAAATGAACATTATATGAAAAAAATATATAATAATTTTGTTGGATCAGATATGTAATTTGATAAATTTAAAACTATTTGTAATGATTGTTGGAAAGAAGACTATGGATTTTTAACTATTAATTTATTAAAAAAATCAAATGATGGAAAATATATGAAAAATTTTTCTGATATTAAATAATGATAATGGCTTGTTGTATGTTTGATTCAATAATTGATAGAATATTTATTTTATTAGTGTTATTTATTTCATTAGTATTTATATATTTAATGAAAATTACAGAAATAAAGTAAAATGAATTGTGTTTAACATGATTTATATTTGTGTTAACATGATTTATGTTTATGTTAACATGATTTGTGTTTGTGTTAACATGATTTGTGTTTTGTGTTAACATGATTTGTTTTTATGTTAACATAATTTGTGTTTGTGTTAACATGATTTGTGTTTTGTGTTAATATGATTTGTGTTTATGTTAACATGATTTGTGTTGAACATAAATTTTTCTTTGTAATAAATGGATAAAATATCTGTTAATGAAGCTAAAAAATTATATGATATTGAGAAAAAATTAATAAAAGAATTTAAAAATCAAATTAAAATTGAAGATAATTATGAAAAAATTAAACAAAAAGCATATGAACATCAGCTATAACATCAGCAATTGGTAAAGTTGAAAATAAAATTGGTGAAGTCCTAAATGAAAATAAAAACCTAATGGAATTGGTACCTGTTGTTAATAATTTTGCTAATATATCAATACCAGAAACTGAAGAATTAAATTTACCTTCAAGTACTCCATTTAGACCAATCAGACAACCAATAATTCAAGAAGAATCGACATTTATTGACCCAAATTTAATTTCACCTCAAACATTAGATAAAATTATTGGTCCATTAGCACAAAAATATTTACCAAGAACAAAAGATGATAAATTTGGTTTATATTGGAATAAACATAAAAAATCATTTATGATTGGTGATAAAATAACTGTAATTGATAATGATGATTTAATAATTGATGATAAAAAATATAATGGAACACATGGATTATGGAGATTGTTAACTTATGAAAAGAAACCAGATAATAATTTATATACACAAGATGATTTAAATAATTATTCAAAGATTTTATAGGAAACTAATTCAATTTATAAAAATAATGATCCAAATAGTAAGAAACCAAAATCTAGTAAAGGTGATAAATATATTAATTTAATTAAACATATTTGGGAATTAAAAGGTGAAATTGAAGGTTCAGGAATCAGAAAATATACAGAGAATAAAATTGAATATAGATTTATAGATGATTTATATAAATTAGATAATATTATTAATTATATATATGCACAAGAAAAAGCTGGCAATAATAATTTTTTAAATGAAAAGAAAGCAATTAAAGACTTTATATCAAATAAATTAGATGAATTAATTGAAAAACCTGAAGGAATTAAGTATTTAAAAAGAATTTTGGCAAATATTTCATCACCATTATTAAAAGATGGATCAGGTATTTTAAATGATGTTATAAATAATTTACCTTTTGAATTACATGTACCTGGTTATCAATATCTAGGGCCTGGAACTAAATTAAATAAAAGAATAAAAAGAAATGATCCTGGAATAAATGATTTAGATAAAGCTGCTAAAGAACATGATTTATTTTATAGAGATCATAAAGATACAAAATCTAGAAATGAAATAGCTGATAAAATTTTACAAGATAAAGCATGGGATATAGTAAAATCAAATGATCATGGAATTGGTGAAGGATTAATTGCATTACCAACATCAGGTGCTATGTGGATGAAAAGAAAATTTGGTATGGGTTTAGAAGTAGGATTAAAATTTTAATAAAATTTTTTATTAATTATGTTAATCTATATTATAAAAAACTATAAATTTTTTTCTTAATAAATGGAAAAAACAAATATAAACTTGACAGATAATCAAAAATCAAAAATAAAATTAGCATTTAAAAATAAAAGATCAGTTATAATCCAATTTAATATTGATCAATTTAATGAAAATGGAAAAGATATTATATTATTATCTAAAAGACAAATTAATAAACTAAATAAACATAAAAAATTTAATAAAGGATAGAATATAATCAATTAAAAGAAATAAAAAATGGTGGATTACCAAAAGAAATTTTAGATTTTGCTGATAATATACCTATAGTTAAAAATTATACACCAAATGTTAGAAAGGGAGCAAAAGTTGTAAAAGAATCTATAATTCCTAAATTTAGAAATTTTGTTGATTGGTTAGATCATGAATTAAAAAATGTAGAAGGATCTGGTTTAGATAAAAAACATTAAAATATATGAAACAGAATTATAAAACAATTTTGAACCACTAACATTAGGTGAATTAGAAAAATTGTGTAAAAATATAAAATATTTTAGAGGTGTATTTATGAGAGATATATTACCTAATAAAGTTAATAAATTTGAATGTGGAATTATAAATTTAGATTCATTTGATGGAAATGGAACTCATTGGGTTTGTTATTATAAAAAAGATAAAATTAAATATTATTTTGATTCATATGGAAATATAGTTAATAAACCACCAATAGAATTAGTTAAGTATCTAGGAAAAGATAATATATTTTATAATGATAATCAAATTCAAAATTATAATGATCCACCAATTTGTGGTCATTTATGTATTTTTATATTAAATGAATTAAATAATAATAAAAAATTTGATAATATAATAAATAAATTAATCCTTAATAAATATGGATTCACAAAATATATTTGACCTGTTTGGAAGACAGAAAAAACATCCAATTAATATTAAAGAAGATTATATAAATTCTAAATTAAATATATTTTTTAATAATTTTAGTAAAAGTTTTAAAAGTCATGTAAAAAAGGCTGAAAATCTAGTAAATGCTATTGGTTTATCAAAAAATTATATAAGTATTAATGGTAAAAGAATTGTTAATGTTAAACCAAGTATAAATAAATATGATGTTGTAATAAAATCAGAATTAGATGAAGTTTTAGATTCAATTATTAAAATTGGTAATGATCATTCAGAAACTAAAAAGGATTTAAATAAAATTACAGACTTTTTAATTAAGGGGATCCGCCACCTCTAACACTTTTTTTTAATTTTGGGTTGATTTTGCTGGAATCGATTTTTTTGTTTATTGATGTTAGTAATGAGGATTTCAGGTGTTATTATTTTTTTCATCCCTCATTTTTTATGACAAATATTAACGTTTTTTTAACGTTTTTTCAGACCATTTTAAAATTTTGAATAACTTTTCTGTTTTTTAACCAATTGTCATGCTTTTTTTATAATTTGTTCCTTATAGCCTAAATAAACATTTGTCTTATGGAAACCTAGGTAACCCAACTAGAAAAAAAGTTACAATAAAACAAACTTTTTAAAATTTAAATTTTTTTCAATAAAACTTAGAAAAAATAAATAAATACTTATATTTACAGTTAGAGTGATTTCCATAAGACAAAATGTTGATAATATAATAAAGAAAAAGTGGTAAAAATTTCATAGCAATATGTTTATTACTTTAGTTGTTATTCAAACTTATATGCACTAAAACATAGAAAATCCAACTTTCGGGAAACAGGCCGAGCAGCGTGCAGCGCAGTCTTCAGGCCAGGCGACACTCCGGCTGGCCTGAGTATATATGTAGTATGGTATATATGGTATATATAGTAGTATGGTATATATATGGTATATATATATACCATATATATATCATATATATACCATAAATTGTATATATATATATCACATATATTCCGGTTATGTAAGTGCATTCGCACATACTTTTTAACTTTTTTATATGAAAAAATGGTCAAATCTTCATGAAATTTTGCACACATACTCAGTAAAGTATATAGAACACAAAAATAAAATTGTTCAAAAATGTCAAAAAATGCCAAAAAATGCCATTTAGAGGTGGCGGATCCCCTTAATATTGGAAAATATGTTGAAAATTTAGAAGAAAAATTAGAAAAAGAACTAAAATTTCTATTTGATGGAGTCAATGAATCCATAAAAGAATTAAATGCTGAAATAATACTAATTAAAGATGATATAGATAAATTACAATAATTATTTTATATAAATGGAGTTGATTTATTGTCTTAAATGTAAACAAAAAACTAATTCTAAAGATATTCAGATAATAAAATTGAAAAATATAAATGTAATTAAATCAAAATGTTGTATTTGTAATTCAAAGAAACGTTGTTTTACAAAATTTTCTCCCTAATAAATGGCTCTATACAGTTCATTTGATTTATTCATTGTCAGAAACCAAAATCAATTAAACAAAGATGATTGGGATGATATTTCTGAAAAATATGAGTTGAGTATTAATATGATGAGATTGTTTGAAAATAAATTAAATTGGCAAAAAATTGCTCAACATCAAAATTTAACTATAGATTTTATTACTGAATTCATAAATTATCAATTAAAAGATTATATTGATTTGATTTGTAAATATCAAGATTTAACTGAATATTTCATTCATGATTATGCATTTACATTAAATCGGGAATTAATTTTAGAACATCAAAAAATATCAGCAAAATTTATACTTGATCATGCTACTGAAATTGAATATTTTAAAAGTAAAAATGAAATTGATACATAAAAATTATAAAATTTGACATCATAAAATTATAAAAATTTTACTTGTTTTAAAAAAGCTTTTGATTTAAAAAATTTATCCTTAATAAATGGCTGATTACAAAAAATATGTAAATGATATTGAAAGAGCTGAATACAAAAATTTCTATCCATTATCTAAATTACATTTAAATGAACCTAATAAAAAAACTGAATTTAATATAGATTTTGGAGATGGATTTTGTACTTCTAAATTTCAATTTTATATATCTGGTAAATTGACTAAATCTGATGGAAATGCATATGATAATGGTGCTAATATAAAATTAATTGATAATTTTGTTCCATTTTTGTTTTCAAAAATTTAAGTTAGAAAACATAAAAAATTGATTGATGAAATTGAATATCCTGGTCTATTAAGTACAATTAAAGGTACTATAACTTATTCAAAATCAGAAATAAATCAAATAAATAATGGTTTTGAATCAAATTTTAAAAATAAATTTGAAGCAATTGGTAATTTATCTCATTTTGGATTAGGATTTTTTGAAAATGTAAATATTCCAATATACAAAGGAGGTTTTAATATAAAATTTATTAGATCAGAAGATAATGATGCAATTTTTAGATGGAAAACTAAAAAGGCTGATGGATCTTATGATAATGCTACATTACCAACTGAAGGTAAAATAACAATTGATGAATTTTTTATTAGAGTTCCTATAATTGAATACAAAACAACAAGTAAAATTCAATTAATTAATGAACTAAGCAAATTTGAAAAAGTAAATTTTCATTTTAATCATTGGCAATGCATTGAACAAAAAAATATTACAGGAAAGAATTTAAGTTTTGATATAACAAATATCTATAGAAATATTTATAATCCAAAATTTATTATAATTGGATTTCAAAAATCAAGAACAAATGATCAGTTATTTGATACTTCTAAATTTGATAGTATGTATGTAAAAAATATAAGAGTAAAACTAAATGGTCATTATTACCCTGATGAATTGGAAAATTTTGATATTAACAATGAAAAATTTAGAATTATGTATGAAATGTATCAAGATTATAAAAAAGTTTATTATATTTGTAGTAAAATGTATTATAGTCCAACAGAATTTCTAGAAAATAGACCAATTTATGTAATTGATACTACAAAAAATCCAACAAATATTTCAAGTTCAAAAAATGATATTATTATTAATGCAGATTTTGATTATGATATAGTAGCTACTAGTAAAACAAATTGTTATATTATTATTGTATCTGAAAAATTACTTGAATATAATATAATCAAAAATGATATTACTGAAATTAATTAGAATATATTATTACTATTTTAGTCAAATTTATTGAAAAAATACTATTAAAATTTTAAATTACCTTATGAAAAGTCGACTATTAATTTTATTGAAAAAATACTTATAAAATGTGATAATTTTACTTGTTTTTAAAAAAATGTTATTTTGTAGATTTTAGGCATATTTGTTAAAAATTTCATTAAATTTGCATATTTTTTATGACAATTTGACAAAAGCTGAAAATTGGCCAAAAAATGGCAAAAATATTGCATAATTGTATTAAAAAACTGTGAAATTTGTTTGATTTTTGATTGGCTCCAAAAGTGTCCTAAACCAACATGATACTATCTACTTATATATATATATATATATATATATATATATATATATATATATATATATTATTAATGTTTAGTAATCCTGATTAAACAATTGTTTGGGGCGATTGTATTCATTGCAAAAGAGTTAACTCTAACCATCACATTGTTTGTGATTCATAGTTAGGCACATAGAGCTTTATCATCACATTGCCAAATATTTCTTGCTACACGTGTTGTTTATATAAACACTACACACGAACTTGTACACCATGATTATCACCATCACCATTAATGACTAACCTCTACTGTGTTTGTTTTCCTTTAACCAAGTTAATTTTTCGTAATAAAATTGTTATATAATAATAAATTATTAAACCATCCATATATTTTTCGATCCAATGTTTGTACATATACATGTTATCTCAACCAAGTATTCTTTACGGTTTCAAAGATTATTAAATTTTTACTTCCATCAACAGCATACACCGCATTTATATTCTATATTGCATTTTGCTATAGCCTATTATAAAATGCATCACTCTCTTTTCATATAATGTTGATGAGATGATTTATATTATAGCCTGGCTCTAGGAGTCTCAAATATATACAGTACAATGACAATTATTAAAATCAAGCCTTTTGAAAACGCAATCTATGCCGTTCCGTACTAATAAGTTTATTTTGATAAATAAAAGACATGTTTCTTTACATAATGACACGAAGAAAAGTGGTTTAATACTAAAGGGTCCTAATATTCAAAGGAGTTTTTGAACGTGCTGCACGATTAAGCGAGTGTAGATGAAAGATAGGTTTCAAACCACCCGCAAACATGTTATAATCACCCGTGAGTCTCATTAATACCCAACGAGCCCTCGAGAATCATCTGTGGGAGAGACCATCAACAACTACAAAGGCATACGTGTCCTAAAGGCCCGGCTTGGATTTATCTCAAGAATTGGTCAATTAAAATGTGTTTACAGTTTTGAATAATAAATGTAGTAATCGTTTTTCTAATGTTCAAAACCTTTAGAAACTATAGCTTTTATGGGTTCTAAGGACGGTTTATTGGCCTGAAACTGTAAACATAACGTCACGATACTCTTATAATATGGACATAGTATATGTCACCATATATTTACATAATGAAGGTTTTCTTAACGGAGATTGATAATTCGAATTCCCTGCAAAGGTTTGTATTCCATAGAAGGTGTAAATAGGTACTAAAAAATTCTAAAACTATTCTCCACATGTAAGTTAAATTTATTATTGTTTGTAAAACACATTTCTTCTGTTTATGTGATTTAACAACATTTATACTTTGCAGCATTGCATTATTAGTGAAAATATTTTTTTGTTTCTTTCGATTAAGTCCTTGATAACCAGTAAGTAGTGTTTATAATCCCTTAGAAAATCGCAGACGAGATAGAGAACGTCCCTAATTTCCCAAGGGAGCTGTTGTGTTGTTGTTATTCACGTGAAAACCTTATCTTAGGCATAAGATAGTGTATTTTCTAAAACGACCAGCTTAAGTCGTAAATACATACTTATCCGTCATGTTATTTAAAGTTTAAGAGTTATTTAGTCATGAATGACAATCGAATGTCTAGTATTCAAATCTCTATCCAGAAGGCGAAGCATTTCTTAAATATTGATTTTGTAATATAAGCTACTCCACAATCAATAAAATACTAAACATGGTCGAAGATTTAATAATTAAATAATATATTTTTCTTTATATTTTTAACAAAAACTTGTATTGAAATATAAAAGACAAAATAGTTACACCGTATGGAACAGTAATTATTATCTAATATATATTTCATCTATGCGCCTTATAGTCATCATTAAAACCAAAATAAAGTTTGAATTGGTTGAAAAAATTTAAAACTTTAAGTACTGAAGCAAAAATTCAAACAATAAAAAATCTAAATGAACGAAACACAGAACGAGTCATGATTAATAAAGCTGAAACCCACTATCAAAACTACAATGAGTTAAAAAAAAATCTATTAAAATTGAACAACAGCAACTTAATATAAAATATCATAATAACTTACAATAAATGACAATATCCGAATTAGACAAAGGCAACATTTTGTAATAATTAATTAGGTAAATTACAATGAAAAGGTTCTGGAATACTTAAACAAAAACAACATAGATAAGTTAACAAAGAATTCAACCGTCTCCTGCAGAAAAAAAAACTTAATAATAATGTCATATAAAAAAGTAATGATACATTGACAGTTGACGATATTTATTTGAAACCAATCAACCCTCATAAACCACCACTTAAAGATCTGCCCAAACTTCACAAAGGTAACCAAACTATAATACCGTTGGTGAACTATATGATTGCCCCATTAGAATAGCCGTAGCCTCATAAATGCTTAGATTTAATAGAGAACATTAATAATACCACTCTGAACCAAATATATATCATCATTAGACATCACTAATTTTTTCTGCAAGTTCAACGTTGGAAGGTGTATTTTATAAATTAAAACACCATGCTAAAATGAATGTAAATGAACGCAACATAATAATTTCGTTACCAAAAATAGTACTGAAACAAAACAACTTTCAGTTCAAATGAGTTCTACATATTGGTAAGGGAGGATTATCTATGGGCTCGTCACTATGTGGCATACTAGCAAAAGTCGACACTTGAAGAAGGCACTTAACAAAATTAACAATAGATTCTCTTTAAAAATATATAGGAAACGAACAGCAATCTCAACAATAAACACCACAACTCACCGACACAAAAACTAGCCCCGTACAATAGCTTTGTTGACCGGCTACTGACTTTACCCTTAAACCTCAAAGGTTTTGAAATGAAAAAAACAAATTGCGCTTTCAAGGGATTACAGCTCTGATATCATCGATTATTTGATAAAGAAACAGAAAAAAAATCAGAATTCATAATGAGATTCAGAAATAAGGTTTCATATCTATGGGTTTCATATAAACGGCGAACCGAAGTTGCTTGCCGAGTTTTATGTTGTATACATGTATATGTGTACTTATGTATATCTTGTAATATACATATATCAAAGAAATCATTTTTCGTAAACGACTTGATTTATTTTATGATGTCAAGATGCAAAAACCTGGCTGCAAGAATAATAAATTTGTATCCGGCATGAAATGCGAAATCCCCCTGTGCGTGGAAATCAATAAGAACTGGTTTTTGGAGTTTTACAGGAAGAAGTCTGTAAATTGGGCATTGATCACTAAGCGAAGAACTGTTAAGAAAGAAAAAGTTACTTTATATCCAATATAAATAGTAAAAAAACAAAAACTTGGCCAAAATATATAAACCCATTTTTTATAAACAAAATTCAACTATTTTCACTTGAATAAATCAAATTTGTAAATAAAACTCTTATTTACACTATAGAAATGTGCTTCGTATGAATTTAGCCCTGGAAAAGTATTATTGTATATTTATGAATTCTTTTATGGGGGCCTTACGGGGAAAATATCCAATATAATGGAGAACCAAAACTTCTAAACAGGAAGTCATAAAAATTTCAAGTTGGGTCAAAATTATAAAACAAAATCAGTTATTTTACATGAAAAAAATTGAATTCTAGTCTAAGTATAACTTAACTGTTTCCCCAAAGGGTAAACTTTATTTATAGGGTGAGTCGGTGGTGAAGTGGTTAGCGCGCCGGACTTCGGGGCCATGGCTGTGATGTCGTGGGTTCGAATCCACGTTCTGCCAGTGATTTTTATCAGTACCTTCCACCTTGTACTGTATTGGCTCTTACTTTGTTTAACACGTTTCACGCACGGATCAATAGTCTATGTGGACGGGGCAAAGTAAGGCAAAAAAAGTTCCGCCAAAATCTTTAAAAAAATTCGTCTATGTGATCCGGAAAACAACTCAATGTAAAAGTAATTTGTCTATTTTTACCATGGTGGCGTTACCCACTAATAAATTCTCAAGACAAAATACGAGTAGAATGTTAAATTAATTAAAATAAAAAATATATAACTGTTTTAATAATAGCGCTTGTGTTATGCATGTGATTTTCCGACCAGCTTCTTTCGACACAATAATGAAACAAAATGACTAATTGAGTCCTAGAAAAAATTTCTATAAAAAATATTTTTCATATAAACCGTAATAGCAGAGAAAGTCGTATTAAATCCCAGTCCCTGGGATAAAAGGTATGATGAGATTTCTTTCCCGTCAAAATCTAAGTTTATGAAGTAAGCTGGAGCATGGTCTAAAAGCTCTAGGGAAATAAGTCTCGTACAATATACTCGTCGACATGTTCAACCTTCCCAAACTGCCGTTATCCTCCTTTGTTTTCCAATAAAAGCTAAATATTTTCAGTAGTAACCTTATTTTAAACGAAGTGTAGGTTTACTATATAATTCGATGAGAAAAATATGATGAGAAAAAAAAGGGGGTGAGTCGGTGGCGTAGAGGTTAGCGCGCCGGACTTCGGGACCATGGCAGCGATGTCGTGGGTTCGAATCCGCGTTCTGCCAGTGACTTTTATCAGTACCTTTCACCTTGTACTGTAGCGGCTCACCCCCTTACTTTGTCTAATACGATCCACGCACAGATCAAATAGTCTATGTGGACGGGGCAAAGTAAGGCAAAAAGAGGTCCGCCAACCTCTTTTAATTAAAAAAAAAAAAAATTCTTTCAACATGTTTTATCAATAAACTTTTTATTTGGAGGTTATGTAGTGCTAAAAATTAAAGATTGATTGTTCTATTATTTACGAATAGAGGTGCGTTAGCTGTTGGGCAAAGTTTCAAAGTAATATTTAGGTTTTTTAAGTCACGGGTACAGCGTGTGCTTGTTTTTTTTCCCAACGAGGAACAATCATGTTTTATTAGCCTAATAAATAAGCTTTATGTATGAAACTCAAAACTTTTTAGGCTAGGCCAAAGTTGGTTGATATCGTTTAAATTGTCAAGAATAAATTGTATTCTATGGAAAAAATACATTAGTAGTGGGGTTTTGCCGGTTCTGGCGCAGGTCAAGGCCAAGCGGTTCGAACCGGCAGTTGTGGGTGTGGGTTGGAACGTGGCAGCTGTCGGTGGGGGCGAGGGAGGGATGGGGAGGGGAGGGAGGGTTTACAGGAGGGGATGGAGTTTCGGGAGCGCATTCGTTTGCGGGTCGTCGACGGGGAAGGTTGTAGCGGTTAGGGTTTAAGAACAAAATTGATCAGTGGCGAGGTTGGGATTCGAACCCGGCCCGCCGGCGTGAGAAGCCGGCGCCTTACCCCTGAGCCACGGAGGTAGTTGTCGGGAAGCGGTGGAAATGTGTCAGATAGTCTGTGGCGACGGCCGGCGTAAGGGTTCGCGGCTTGGCCACCAGAGTGTACTAGGGCCGCGTCTAGTTCTCACTTTATCCGACAGAGTGCAGCGCTGGGAGGCTGCACCTAGTTTACCTTATATCCGACAGAGTGTAGCTCAGTCAGAAATGTCCCGTGCACGATGAAGTAGGATTACAATTGGCAATTGTACAGGTAAATCTTGTATTGTAGCAATGAGTATAATAGTGGACGGTTGTAAAGTGTATCACTTGCAGGTGTGCAGGAAATGTCCCGTGCTGGACTAAGTGGAATTACAATTATTGGCGATTGTAAATGTGTCAGATAGTCTGTGGCGACGGCCGGCGAGAGGGTTCGCGGTTTGGCCACCAGAGTGTACTAGGGCCGCGTCTAGTTCTCACTTTATCTAACAGGGTGTAGCCCAGTCATTTTGCTGGAGAGAAATAGATAGATAGTTTAAGAAAAGTATCGTTAGCCGCAGAAGTTAATTAACTATTCAGGTGCAGGATTGCATGTAATGTTCCGTGGATAATCAAGTGGGGTTACAACTGTAATAGTAGATGGTTGTAAAGTGTATCACCTGCAGGTGTGCAAGAAACGTCCCGTGCACGATGAAGTAGGATTACAATTGCCAATTGTACAGGTAAATCCTGTATTGCAGCAGTAAGTACAATAGTAGACGGTTGTAAAGTGCATCACTTGCAGGTGTGCAGAAAATGTCGCGTGCACGACTAAGTGGAATTACAATTGACGATTGTAAATGTGTCAGATAGTCTGCGGTGACGGGCGGCGTAAGGGTTCGCGGTTTGTCCACCAGAGTGTACTAGGGCCGCGTCTAATTCTCACTTTATCCAACAGGGTGTAGCCCAGTTATTTTGCCGGAGAGAAATAGATAGATAGTTTAAGAAAAGTATCGTTAGCCGCAGAAGTTAATTAACTATTCAGGTGCAGGATTGCATGTAATGTTCCGTGGATAATCAAGTGGGGTTACAACTGTAATAGTAGACGGTTGTAAAGTGTATCACCTGCAGGTGTGCAAGAAACGTCCCGTGCACGATGAAGTAGGATTATAATTGCCAATTGTACATGTAATTCCTGTATTGCAGCAGTAAGTACAATAGTAGACGGTTGTAAAGTGCACCACTTGCAGGTGTGCAGAAAATGTCGCGTGCACGACTAAATGGAATTACAATTGACGATTTTAAATGTGTCAGATAGTCTGCGGTGACGGGCGGCGTAAGGGTTCGCGGTTTGTCCACCAGAGTGTACTAGGGCCGCGTCTAGTTCTCACTTTATCCAACAGGGGTGTAGCACGTGTGGCTGCACCTAGTTTACCTTATATCTGACAGAGTGTAGCACTGGGTGGAAAAGGATGCAGGGGTGCCAATCTCCAGGTAAACCCCAAAATTTCCCCATGAATTCCTCAAACTTCCCCGCATTGTTACCAACTTATGCTATCCGCTACAAACATAAGAAATGAAATTATACTATAAAAATTGTGTAAAACCCAAAAATTTGACCATACAGTACATAAAATCAATGGCTAGAAGCTGTTGAAACCGTGGAGTTAGAATGTTTCTGTAAAATGTGTTTTGTGCGTAAAAGTTTCAGAGCCATGATAATACTTGTGAGGAGACACGTACTCTTTAAAAGTTAGCCAACATATGACCGCGACGGGGAAGGTTCCATAAGAGAGAGAAATAGATAGATAGTTTAAGAAAAGTATCGGTAGCCGCAGAAGTTAGTTTTAATTACTCTGTACCGGTTGGTCATCAGCCGCAGGAGTACGAGAAATGTCCCGTGGATGAGTACTATTACTTACATTTGGCGATTGCACAGGTGGATCTTACGCTGTGTATCTAGAGTTTTGTATCAATAATGAGCTTTTAGTCGTCCTATAGTCCAAGATTATAGAGTAGAATGAAACACATATTGAAGGAGGAGCGGTCATATAAACCAGCTAATAACGTGAATAAGAATAGTCGGGCAGGATCGGCAACAGGTGTAACAAGATAGAAACGTCGATACTTTTTAGCATGTCAGTTAAGACAGTCTGTAAATTAATATCAGTAGAACAAATGTTGCAAAGGTTAGGCCTTGCACAATACAACTGGTGAAAACTGAAGTGTTACTTAAGCTTAGCCAATGTAGTACGCGGCCTGGAAACAGTTAAATTGTTGGAGTTAAATTGTTTCTCTAATATTAGTTTTAGGCGTAAAAGATTTTGCTGTAACGTGTGCGGAGTCAAGATAATACTGAAGGGGAGACGTGTACTGTCGAACTAGTCAGAGTGTATATGGTCGGTGGACGCAAGTGTGTCCGAATATATAGAGACTGATTAGCATATAAAGTGCTAAACGAAACTAGCAGAAATGAACGTAAGTTGAAACAAGTACAGTTGTACTATTGTGTACAGAGGTAATACTCCCTAAAACGGTGTTTACCGTATGAGATTTGGCGAACAAATGGAGAACTACGGTTAGATGGCTGATTTTATAGGGACAGCTATTGGTATAGGTTGTAGACGGCGTGCGAGGGCGTGTAAAGCTCTGACGGCAGATGTGTTGCTAATTTACGCACTTAATCTGCATATAATAGTTCCGGAAATCTCCCAAAGTAGACGCGGCAGATGTACGTTTGTCATCCACGATACACAAGTCTGTTTCATTTAATAATTTACCTTTCAAAGAATTCAACGAGAAATATATTGAAGTTGTTTTGGAATATTATTTATCCAACCCAATAAGCTGAGCCGTGCATTTTAATTTTGTCAAGTTTAGGTACATTATTTACTTAGACAGCCTTTGACCCGCAGTTATTAAACTATGACACGGTCGGTTTAGTGTTTTAAGAGTGTAGCGAACAAAAATCTTATTTCTGTTGTTATAAAAACATAATTGATTTTCTTTTTAGTAAAAAAAAAAAATATATAAAAAAATCAAGTATGGTATTTTAAATCCAATGTTTGGATTCATTTTGTAATTCTTGTTGTGTTTGTAAAAGTTTTAGGCTTAAAAACTACGTATTTATTATAGGAAACAAGTATTAAAAGTTTAAGAAAACTTCACTTTAAAATTAGCTTAAACATCTAAACAAACCTGAAAATAATTTCTAGTACAACATTCTTGTATAACTTCGCTATTAAAGATTTTTATAATCTGACTGGCTATGTACCCGTTCTTAGCACGGGGTGTGTGTACAGTTTATTAAAACAAATTATATAAATGACTTCACAAATTCAATAGATCACATTCATTTGGTTTATTCCAACATATCCAGATATCAAGTTTTATACTTAATATAGTTCCCAGGTACATTTGTCAAACTCTTGTTACATACGTTTCTCATTTGGGTAAGAAGTTATTTCCATTAATGTTTTTGTTGCAGTTTGATTTAACATTTAAATTTGTATAGCGATTTACTTTATAGTCATATGAGAATAAACTCTATCAAGAAAACTTATATTTTTTAAAAAATATTACAGATTCTTATGATATCTAATATTGAATCCTTGATTGGATGTGACGACAGCCATATACCAAATCCAATGAACCCCACTCCCGCATAACTTGTTCTACCCATGAAAGCTATCTACAGACGCATGTACAACATTAAATCTAAATTCAAAACTAATCAACGCTAAAGTTTTAAGCGACAATACTAATTGTGTAACAATATGCATAAAGTATTTTAATATCCATATTTATAACCCAGAAGTAGTTGACTTAACTCACTGTATTTAGGCTAGTCAAAAGTTAAAGGGTTTAATATGAATGAGTCAGTATTTATCATTTTAAGTGTTGTCATTTTAAGTGGTGAAAATAACAAACTGTACAATTCAACTCAAAGGTAGATTCGAATACTCCCATAAGATTAACATTCAATATTTCTTTTACTGTGAGGCAGAGCCTTTTTGACGAACGATGCTTTGGAACGGCTAAAATTGTTCGAATTGCACCATTTAACAGTAATAAAAATTTCCATACCATTTTACTAAAGCCCTTGTCGTGTGAAAAGAGATTAAAGATTGGTATCATAGCACAACTTGGCTACTTTGACGTAATATAGGGCGAATCCCTAAGGTCGCTAAGGCAATTAAAGTAGCAATGAACATTCACACCACTCTAGTCTATGATATGAAAAAGAATAAAAAATTAGACAATTAGGTAAAATCGTTATCCCATGAAAAGAGAACAAAATATTACCCATGAGCGTTACAGACACAGTGGCGGACAGAAAGAGAGAGATGGAAACAGACAGAGGTATGCTATGCATACAAAGTAAAAATAACCGAACATTTCAAGATTCTAATCAATGTACAGACAAAACAAAAATTTTATTAATAAAAATAGATTGTTGCGGGAAACTCAAGTAAAATATAACGCAAGAGAGAATGTAAGTTACTTATAATAATTATACAATAAAATAATTATACATTAAGTGATAAACAGAAAATAGAGCGAATTTTTCTTTTGCCCAGCCAATTTACCAACGTGACGACAGAGTTGTTTAGAATATGCAGATGCATCACAAGTTACTTTTTGTTGACATCCTTTGATTAAATGGGCAACATATCATGATATCGCCTATAGTAATTTGTAGTAAGTATTTATTGTAAATAGTTAATTAGATTCTTAATGAATGGTGCGGTTTTGACTCTTTTACCGATAAGATCCCCTACACCTAATAGATACTAAAAGCCCTTTTGCGATTCAAGGTTTATTTTTAGTGATTTTACATGAATAGTTTATTGGTTTGGTTGCTGCGTGGATTGCTTTATTAAAAATGTTAACAAACTAATCAGCTGCTTCGTTAGAATCAGTGCAATTAGTAATTGTATCCGAATGTTGCAAAAATAAAATATAACTATCTTTTCCTTATCTATAAAAAAATTGGAGGTTTGAGAACAAGGATTTACATGTTGTGCCGTTGTCACAAGATACCAATTTTAGCCCTATACAAAACATTGAGGTAACGTTCCGCAAGCGGTGTTCTGTTATCCACAATAATACATAACTAGTATACGTGTTGCTCGAATTCGAGCACTTTATTTAAATACAGTACAAATGTTCCTTTGCTCTAAATCAATGACATCTGACCAATCCAATAATGTGAATATCTTTAATCGCCAATAACTACACGTATTTACAGCTGATTATTAACAGATGTTTCAAATGCTTTATTCAGTCCCCAATGTTATTTAAATGGAAAATTTTGTGATTTCAATGTTGGATAGCGCCTTTATTTTCAGTCCGACTCTCATCAATTTTTGGCGGAAACAACTACAGACCAAGCCCTATCCAACGACACCAAAAACTTGAAAATTGGTTGAAAAATGTAGGAGGAGTTCTCAAGACAAAAAAAACCCTTAGCGTATTAAATAAGTATAGATTTGGTGTCTTCTATAACAACCAATGCATTTGGTCCCTCAACCGAGGTTCATAATACCGCTCAAAGTCATGAAAAAAATAGTTCCAGGTCTTGGAACGGCCTCTGATAACAACAAGGAACGTGAACGATCACAATGAAGCAATAAAAAAAAAACTTTATACCCATCCAAAGTGCTTTGCTGTACAAATTATATTTGCATACATTATTTAAATATTTGCTAGGTACATATAGTTATACCACCTTAATATTTTTATATAATACAATTTTCGCGCACTTGAAGCAGCAGTCATACGACTGTCGGCTTGATTCTCAATAACTCAATTAGCTATAAACTTAAAACAAAAATTTTACTCAAAATTAATATACAATGTATCTGACAGCTTACTATTCATTACTTTACAAACACACTAAAAACAAAGCAACAATCATAAGCATCATCATGAGTAAAACTTATACTACAATTGGACTTTAACATATATATTTTTTAAATCACGTGAAATGAAACTTTTACTATTAAATGACGTGATACATGTATGTTATGGTATAAGAGTTGTATTATTATAATATATTAATCATACTCAAATTACTATAAAACAATGTAAGTAATAATTTTACGTATGAAAAAAATTGTGAAATTATGTTTAAATTATCGTGTATAAAAGCATAAAAATTCCTTAATACCAGTGAAACATGCTTTTATGATATTTGTAATGGTGAAACCTACTTTAAATCAAGTTAAAATCTTAAAATTGTGCCCTCATCATTAATGACATTTTATCAGTTTTTCGTCGAAACCATGTTACATACGTATTAACTGACTTGAAAGTATGTAATGTATGTGTGTCGGTGCTACAATTACGAATTTCATTTAAATTCATGATGAACACTATTATAAACTGCGATACATAATAACCATCATTAATAAGAAAAAATTCAACCGTTTGTCTAAAGTGAATGCGTGTATCGATAGCTCCGTTGCACCGCCGGTCGGTCATTTTTGTGCTGTTGGACGTGTTTTGTGTCTACATTTGGAATAAAAACGCTTTTAATCATTCATTGGAAATAAGACAATTGTTTTAATGTATAAATAACATTTGAAATCAATGTTTTATTTTAAATTTATTTACTGTATTTTTTTCTACACCTTCATAGCTACATTACTTTTAATCTTAACTGTGATTTTTTTCACAATCTTATTGTAGCCTAATAATTATAGGGAGCAGATTACTTTTGATTTCCACCATGTTAACATATGTTCTTTTTTCTCACAAACTATTACAGATAAATGGTTGTAATTTTTTCAATATGGACTTTAATTTCTAACCCATCTTTAGGCCAGAGGATTTTTTATGTACTTTCGTTTTGTATTGATAATGTTCTATTTATTAAATATAATAAATGGTTGATTTAAAAACATTAAAAAATTATAGGTGTTTTGTGAGTCATACTTTCGAAAACCCTCTGGTCTAAAGTGTTATGACATCCTAGTGGTGCGTGAAAAATTTCACTTTTGTAATACAAACGGTTACCAAGTTAAAGGTATATTTACGTTAGGTTAGGTAAGGTAAATATCAAATTGTATCAATTCCACTCCATGCCCACTTTTTAATTTTTGCCATAAACCCTATGAGGACAAGTCTTTAGGTTTGCCGCTATATTAGTGCTATAAGCAAATA
>CM061537.1:121692480-121810137 GCA_030545055.2 Neoaliturus tenellus
CTTGTGGACACATGATACACCCTGGCGACAAAACAACAGGTAAGGTCATATACTAGACACTAGTATCTAAGTACACACCATGTTTTAGAATTTTTGTTCTAATGGTGGGCATGTTATGGGAGAAAACCCATAGGGGTTGATTTAAAAAATATAAGGGATGATGGTTAAACTTGGTTGAAAGAGTTACATAGAGTACACATACCTACAACCCGAATCTGGTTCACCTCAGCCTTCAAACACCTGAGCAAAAGGTGTAAAACAGTTAAGGGTTGAAATGAGCCCCGATCGAAAAACAGGGTATTTTCATGCGATTCAATGTTAATAACGCTAGAATTAAGGGTCTCAAACCATTATGATTATATTTTGCACTTTTTAAGTTAGGGGTTGTTCCAGGGGTAGTTCACCCCCAGAGGGTAGTTTATAAAAATTATATGTTGTATGTGTACCCTTATACCAAGTTACAACCCTGTAGAAGTATAAAATGGGGGAGATACAAAAACCGAAAGTGTTCAATAGAAACATGAACGGACTGTAGGCGCAAGTTGGTTGCGGAACGTACAGTATACCAGGAAAGTTCAACTGGATAAACTGACAAACACTTTGCACACTTATCCATAGTTATCTTTATCTGAGGTCATAAAGGGCAGTTTTCCCGTTGTTTAGCGATTGCCGCTATCAAAGGTTACAGAGGTTAACGAATACTGATAGCGCTATTTCATTCTTTTCATTAATTTGTTAAATAACGCGCCATCGCAAACACCGCGTTATCAGACACATTTCCGCCACCATCAAACAAGTACCTCGGTGGCTAAGAGGTAAAGCTCGCAACTCACGCGCCAACGGGCCGGGTTCGAATCCTGACCTCACCATGTATAAATTTTATTCATAAAAATTTAATTAATGGTGGACTATAAGGCTTGTTAGGTTAGAAATGACCTAACACGCGGTAAAAGTGAGGTTAGAACACGTGGTCAAAAGTTAGGTTAGAAAATTTCCCGCCAAAACAGCCGCCATCTTTGAAAAGGGGCGTGGCCTGATGACGTCATCGGTCACGTGACCACCTCTCGACCAATCAGAGGGCTGGGTTATACTCCCATCAGGTCTACTAAAATCGGTTACTGTCCGTTTTCAAATACTTTTGTGTAGTAATTTAATGTAAAATCATAGCTTGATAAAGTATTCGCAAAAAATGAAACTATAAAACGTGTATAGCCTATAATATTTTGTAAATTTAAATTTAAATTGTTTCCTTGTATGTTTAAAAACATAATACATGTGATTAACATATATCATTGATACTTTTATATTATATCTTTAATATTAATTAAATGAAAGGATCGATTGAAGAGAAATATTCATGCATGTGTAGGTGCCTTAAAACACAAGATTATCACCAAATATAATTTTTGATGAATCCCGATTTCAATGTCCGACGATATCTTCGTTTCTTTCATTTCATATGTTGGAACACCGACACACTAACATGGTACGTATTTTAAGATAAGTATGACTGAAGGTTGAGTGTGAAGAGCATGTTGGATCAGATGAGGTGAGGCTTTTTTAATGACAAAAATAGTAACTGATTCATTGGTCAAGATCGTGTATTAATAGCGTAATGACCAAAGGCAGCTGGGTGCAGTTTTGAACCATAAAAAAAAAAACACTAACTTTTTCAGGATCGAACGGGCAAACTTCGGCAAACTTCAGATTCAAAGGTGGGCTTTATAACCTTCACTACCCAGTCAGTTATATATATAACTCGATAGCTTTTCAAGGAAGTCTCAGATGGCCCAAATTTTCGAGGTAGATTTTTTTTAGTAGTATTTAGATTTAAGTTCTTTGTTAAAGATATTCTTCTAGTAAAAATATAAAAAGAAGCTATTCTGAAATTAAACTACTACCAATTTTAGTCTTTTAGTTCAAGCTTTTTTTTATTTTCTCATAATATACTTTCAAGTTTTGAATAAAAATGCCTAATGCAAAATTTAGTAGATGTATGAATTTACATGGGTGTCTTCACATTATTTGTATATGTGGTTTATAAAATGTTTGAGAATTAACTTTAATTTACTTAAAGTTGCCTATCTTTATTCGTTTCATCCCCATACACACTCAATATTTCCTTCATAAACATTTAATATGTTATACATTCAATATACTATAAAATACGTTATTGAATATTCCGTACAAAATATATCTGTGCAACTAAGACATGTTTTTATTTTTTATTTTCACTATAGATAGTACAAATATAATAATGACTATAAATATATTTAATTAAATTATTATTTTTGGAACCATATTGAGATTAACCTCATAAATGGGGTATTAGGGAACCGAAAGTAATAACACTAGATTACACTAAAACCCAAACTCATATAGAGTTGGCTTGTATGGAGATTATCTGGTATTGCATTGCAATAAAGGAAAAGCTTATTGAGTCTATTCTTAAAAATAAAAACCCCGCTAGAGATGATTACTTTTGTTAAAGCTCATTTTAGGGTTCAAAAGTTCGTATACTTTTACGAACTCCATATCAATAATTTTGATAATTAATTAGTAGTGTTTAATTTTAGTAATATTTATTTACCCCTCCAAATGTAAAAGCAATAATAAATTTTATATTTTGAATGGACAAAGAAAAAATGGAACATTATTTAATAAAACTAAAATTGTTTGAAAGCCTTATTATTCGTGTTTGGAATGGAATAGTGCATGGATGATTCTTTGTTATGTCATTTGTACCTTATTTAAGTTTTAAAATAAATTTTACTGATTTAAATTGGCTGTATGCAGTAATAACAATGTGATAAAATTACTCTTGACAATTTTCAATAGTAACCCCTTTAAAATCGTTTAGAACGTACAGTAACGTTCACTCACAATAAATGTATAAATAATAAATTATGAAGTTTATTTTAAAATAATGAAAAACAAGAGGGTTGTAGGTGCAAAGGCCCCTAAAAATAAAAATGTTAATGTTGTCTCCTAAAATAAGTTTCAATTTATCACCTCCTTGCAGTATTACTATATTTTTCTCAAGCTGTGGTGTGAATTTACATGTTTGGGTTTTCTAATAAAATATTTCCTAATCTTGACGAAACTTTTTGGTGGAATAAAATCAGAAATTTGCCAATAAATTTCCCCTGTATTAAAATACAGTAGTCTATTTTGAGGGAAAAAAAGAAAAATTATTGCACTATTATATTATCGAACGCGGTACAAATAGTTTTAGCCTTAAAAATGTTCATGATGAGTTTGTAACTCAAGTAAATAAAATAGTTCAATGAAACAAAATGCCCATTAATACTGTACACTACTTCACCGCGGACCTCTGTGCCCCATTCCCTCACACACTCGCCGTGACCCAATGCCTCGTGGTTTGATTTTAGTCTATTTTGTCTTTTCGTCAATGAAGTAGAACACTAATTGATATTGTTCCATATATATTCCATATATTGATATTGTGATATAGTTTTCGCACACTATCATTTGAATGAAATGCTAACCGTATTTATGGATTAACAGGCATTTATTGTTTCCCTAAAGAAAGAAGCAGAGAATGGATAAAACCAAAACAAAATATTCCTCATATTGAGGTTATCCAATGTTAGAAGTTCACATTAATGATTCGGTCGAAAATAAACAAACACTCAACAAAACTATTCAACTCTTTAGCTGTAACTAGTAAATAACCAATATATAGAGAAGTAAAGTAATAACTGAATTACATTCACTGACTAAAGACAACTAACTATTATATCAACTATGCCACGTCCAAGCCAATTTTAAGTTTGGTATATTCAGCATAAAAAATCATTCCTTTCCTGTTTCCTTAATGACATAGATGGGGTCACGAAAATTAAATCTCCTGTCGATCCGTAATCCGTTCATGACTATTAGTGTTCTCCTTTTTTATAGTGCATTGCCAATTTTAAACAGTTATAACCATACGGTTATCTTAGCTCACAATATCAGCTCAATAACAAGCTGAGTTTATTATACAAATATACATATTTGTTTAATCACACGTGTAGATCTAAAAATCGTCTTTTCATTAGATTAACATTGGAACTTCAAGGTCCAATGGGGCGAAGCCAAGGTAACTTTTGAAAATTCTGGTATTTTTTCTTGCGTCCTTGTCACTCAAGCTTTAAAATGAGCCATATTATACGTTACCCTATCTTTATTCTAACTCGAGATATTTCGTGGGGACCGATTCGCTTACGCAATCGTATATATAAATAATTTGTGTTTGGTTCAAATTAACTTCTTGTAGCATAATATTATTCGTATACCATTTTATTACTAACAGAATATGTCATATCAACTTCATTTTAAACTTTAACAAGAGTATGCAATTTTTTCAGAAGTACTTTTCTATTTTTTTTATTTTTATGAATTTAACTTACAAGCAGCACCCAGAGAACCTTGTATCATTACCCTACTCTTGCTTCACAATTAATTGTTGCAATGCATAATCGTAGCCCATGCAATGTATACAGAACAGAATAAGTGGGAACATTCCATGTTAAAAATATTTGTTTCGCTCTTGAAAACTAGAGGAAAAATAAAGCGCTGATGCTACTATTACTTCACCCAAATAACACGGAAAGTTATCTTTCTACATCTTGAATGTCAAAATGAGCACATTTATTTACAAAATATCAAACTTATAACAAATGTGTGAAAAATTATTTTAGACCTCTGTATCCATTCAAACAATCATCATGATCATTGAATAAAAATTTGATCTTGTGCATTATGTGTTTTAAGGGCAGCGTTCTCACTTAGGGTTTACACATAAGTGTAAGAATTATTACTTCTACTGTAAACCGTCGACAGCTCAATTGTAAGTCTCCAAATTAGGACATGTTTCGACGCTACTGCGTCATCATCAGCTGGTTAAGAAGTGTAGATGTTGACCCGAAGGCTCCGTCATAATTATTAAAACACAACACAGTATAATTATGACGGAGCCTTCGGGTCAACATCTTCACTTTTTTAACCAGCTGATGATGACGCAGTAGCGTCGAAACATGTCCTAATTTGGATACTTACAATTGAGCTGTCGACGGTTTACAGTAAGTAATAATTCTTACATTAAAACCACAGCTCAGGGGCTAAAACAATGGATTTTAATTACACATAAGTACGTCCTTGATTATTTCTTTCTGAATACGTTGGCCCAGGTTTGCAGTACAGCATTACCATAGCCAGCACCAGCCACCGCCAAGCAGCTGTTCGGCATTAAGCATTCCCCAGTTTGTATCCCATGAATATTCAACCCGGAGCTGAAGGGTAGTGTTAGAAACGGTCTATGCTAGCCTACACCTCATCACATGCATCATCGTTGGACTCTTTGCCATTCTCTCTCATTTCCCTGTTTTCTTTGACATAAAACACATTTTCATTTAGGAAAATTTTGTATTAATTAAATCGTCTAATCTCTTTAATTTTTAGACGAACTTACAAAATGAAGACATTCTATTCAAATTGCGTATTTCACATTGAGAACTTTTAATTTTGATTTTTTTATATGAGAATTTAATATAAATTTTCATAACTTTTGCTATAAATATTTTTTAATAGTTTATGTTATATATTGTAAGGCATAAAAATGATGAATTGTTAGACCACTAGTCACTGCAAAAATATTTATTTTTAAATTTATGTGTACTGATCATGTGAAAAATATTGAATCTGTAATCCATGTTGAAATTACCTGTTTTTAGGCAAGACTGTGACCTGACTCAGAACTACCGCCCCATATCGCTCTTCCCGACACTCTCGAAACACCTAAAAAGTTGTCTGTAGTAGTCTTATTAATATTTGTTGGACCACTACATAATATTTTAAGTAATAGTTAATTTTAAAAAATCCAACAAGACAGCTGTCACGAATACCATCGAGATACAGGTTACCAATACAATAAATTGATATTTATCAAACATAAAACACGTACATTGAATGTTTTATTTTTTTCACGTAATTAATTGTACAATGGCTCACAACAAGCGTTAACCTATATAACACTATATGTTACACATATTACACAATAATTTAAGAACTAACTTACTGTATTGCTGCTTAACCTTTTCAAGACAATTATTACAGCAGTCATTTTTCACTGAGTTATACGTTACAGAATTGCGTTTTTATTACAAATCCATTTTATTTTATTGAAACACTTTATGATTTATATTCAACATATCCAATCATTGAAATATTTTAAGGTCAAGTAGTTTAAACAGATTTCATACAACCAAACAAGTAATAAAATAAAAAAAATATTTATACAAAATGAAAAATACACTAAAGAAAAGTTTTTTACTGCTTTAAAAAGTGTAATCATATGAGTGCAAGATTATTAACAAAATCAGTAAAATATATTAATAAATAGCTAAAAAGTGATAAAATCATTAAAATTATAATACCTTACACTGCCCTGTCTGCTACTGTATTATCATAGAATTTCGTGTAACAGAAATGCATAGTGGTTTATTGGTTTTTACATCATTCAAAACATTTAAATAAGGCTTTGAAATGACCTAAATGCTTCAGTAATAACACGGTAACACTATTTATACACTATATAAATTTAAACCTAACTAATATTATTAAATGTCAAACTCGCTTCGTTGTATAATTTAGTAAGAGTGACATCTTCAATGGAAAATTTATACAGTCCTCATATTAAAAAAACATTTTAGCACTTTAAAATAAGGCACATTGAGTAGGGTATGTTCATAAACAAACTAAGAAAAAACACGGATTATTTCAAGATTATTACATGAATACTGTTAAGTTAAAAAGACAACGAAATTGTAGGCTTTAAAAGACGAAAGTGTCCAATACTATGACTTGAAGTCTGAATGGTCAAATTACTTTAAACACCACCAGCGTTATAAAGTTTTGAATTCGGGAAAGGGTTGCAAGTAATATTTTTGATATTAAAGAACTAAAATATTAAATAGGTTTTATTTACTGTGTTCAACCAATTCGTTTTCTTAGTATATCTTTGAAGTTTTAAAAATACGTCATTTAACTGAATTCGCTACTCAAGGATCAATCAAGTGCTGTACAGTGTTGCCATCTGAATATTCATTTCTGTGTGACGGCTTCAGAAGAGGTTTTATTGGATTTGGAATACATACAACATTGCTTGGATTCTAATTTAGTCACAGACCTCAATAAGATAATACAAAATAATTATTGGTTGGATTTAAGTTGTAATAAACGAACCAGAACTAGGAAGCATGTCATTTTGTATAAATCTAAATTGTGCCATTATATGTAAACAAGTTGCGTACTATCCATTTATGATAATGTCAATGTACAGAGTGTACCAAAAGTAACCTATCTAGACCGGAAGTCAATAATTTTAAATACAAACCCCCATTTTTTGATATTTTTGGATTCTAGACGTTATTTTAAGGCTACTTTACAGTTTAATGTGTATCCCTAATCCTATCGGTTTGGGAGATAATGGAGGTAAAAGTTTGATTTTTTCCTCTTAAGAATAACATGGAGTAGGTTTTAATATCCATGAAACACTGAAAAATTTACCTTTAACATAACTGTCGAAGCATTAAAATATTTTGGAACCTCATTTTAAAATACCAATTTTCACCTAATTAATTTAATTTTTTACACATTAAAGATAATCTACGCCATATTGAAAATCTTATGGAAAAATAAAATAATCTATGACAAAACTAACAATTTTTGGCTAAAGTGTTTAAAAGAAAGAACCAAGGCATTTTTATGCTAGGCCTTTTTAGTTGAACGGGCAATTTACAGAGATAATTTATGTGAAATTTAGTCCCATGTTACTTTTATGGTGAAAAAATCAAATTTATACCTCCATTATCTTCCAAACCATTATGGTTAGAGATACGCATTAAATTGTAGTCTTAAACTTATGTCTAGAATCCAAAAATACCATCATAATAAGTAGGGGTTCGTATTAAAAATGTATGACTTCCGGTCTAAATAGATTATTTCTGGTACATCCCGAATATTGAAACTATCATCTATGGATAGAGCGCAACCGGTTTACCTATTATGGCACAATTTGTTTTTGTGAATAATTAATTTTGTAGATTTTTAAAGGGGTGTGGGTGGGGTGGGACACCCGGTACATTGGTTTTATGATTTATTTCATAAATATAAGATATCTTTGCTTTTGTCACGCTTATTGGCTAAAGGACAAACGAACTCAGTTCATAAAATCAGAGAACAATGGGAAGAGAGTTTACTGAACTTTCCACAATAAAAGCTGCTCAAACAGTGATAATGGAACACTTGTGTGAATAACGTACCTTCCCTAAAACAGTCAGTCTGAGGTTCAGTAAACATCTTAGCATCCACTTAACTGCAGATTTGGTTCCGGATAAAATAGTTTGTATTAATAATAATAAACGTAGATTTATTTCTAAGTAAATTACTCTAATAAAATGTCATTTTAATATTAAGCTATTCAAAATCAGAGCAATAAAAAATAACATAACTAATTTACCCGTATAAACGTCCCATTTTAATAATTTTATGTTAAACTAATATATAAAAACATGGAAGGAGAGATTTTTATGGATATTTTAATCAACCTAATATTGTGTGTAAAGAAATTTCCTAATATCTTCATAGTTAATTTTAAATAATTCTCATAAGAGCTTTCATAATCTACCGGGTGTCCCAGACTACCCGTTCATCCCTTTTAAACCTTACAAAAGAATTTTTCACGAAACAAATTGTGTCATAATAGGTAAACCGCCTATGCTCTATCAATTTACACCAATTTCATCGTTCAGGGTGTAACAGAAGTCTCCTATTTAGACCGGAAGTCTCTAATTTTAAATATCAACCTCCAAGTCATCATGGTATTTTTTAATTATACACGTAATTTTATGAACATTTTACAGTTTAATTTGTACCGCTAATCAAAAGTGTTTAAGAGATTGTGATGTTTAAACTTCATTTTTTGCTATAGTATTAACATTGGAAATATTTAAAATAAGTTTTCTCTGAAGATTTTACCTTAAACAGAAACGTCGAAGCATGAAAATGTCTTAGAGCCTTATTTTGAACAATATTTTTTAATGAAATATGACTAAACGCTATCTTAAAATGTCGATTATCACGTAATTAGTTTTACCTTTGCATACAGTTTTTAATAATCTCCGACATATTGTAAATTAAAAAAATAAAATAAAACAAAATATGACAGAACTAATCATTTTGATGAAACATTATTTTAAAAAAGGAATGAAGTATTGAACAAAATTTAATATTTCATAAAAATGGTCATAGATAATGGAGTTGAAATTTTGTTCCATGTTATTCTTAAGGGGAATATATAAATTCGAATCACAATTATCTCCTAAACCGTTAGGATTATGGGTTCAAACAATTTTGTACAAACTCTCTATTGGGAATGATGCACCTCTTCAGTGGAACTTATGCATCACTCCAGTGGGACTGATGCACCAATCCTGTGGGACTGATGCATCTCTCCAGTGCGACTTATGCACGAATACAGAAGGACTTCAGGAATACAGGCACCAATGTAGTGGGCCTGATGCACCAATCCAGTGGGACTGGTGCACCAATCCAGTGGTAATGATACATCAATCTAGTGGGACTGATGCATCTCTCCAGTGGGATTGTAATATACCTATTCAGTGGGACTAATGCATCTCTTCATTTTGACTAATGCACCAATACATAAGGACTGATGCATAAATCTAGTGGGACTGATGCACCAATCCAGTGGGACTAATGCACCAATCCAGTGGGACTGGTGCACCAATCCAGTGGTAATGATCCATCAATCTAGTGGGACTAATGCATCTCTCCAGTGGGATTGTGATGTACCAATCCATTGGGACTGATACACCAATCCAGTGGGACTAATGCACCAATCCAGTGGGACTGGTGCACCAATCCAGTGGTAATGATCCATCAATCTAGTGGGACTAATGCATCTCTCCAGTGGGATTGTGATGTACCAATCCATTGGGACCGATGCACCAATCCAGTGGGACTGATGCACCAATCCAGTGGGACTAATGCACCAATCCAGTGGGACTGGTGCACCAATCCAGTGGTAATGATCCATCAATCTAGTGGGACTAATGCACCTCTCCAGTGGGATTGTGATGTACCAATCCATTGGGACCGATGCACCAATCCAGTGGGACTGATGCAACAATCCAGTGGGACTAATGCACCAATCCAGTGGGACTGGTGCACCAATTCAGTTGTAATGATGCATCAATCTAGTGGGACTGATGCATCTCTCCAGTGGGATTGTGATGCACCAATCCAGTGGGACTGCTGCATCTCTTCATTTTGACTAATGCACCAATACATAAGGACTGATGCATAAATCTTGTGGGACTGATGTATCAGTTCAGTGGGACTGATGCATCAGCATCAGTGGGACTGACGCATCAGCATCAGTCTTGGAACTAATGCAACTCTCCAGTTGAACCGTTTCACTTCGCTACTGAGACTGATGCATCTGTGGCTCTGATGCATCTCTCCAGCGGGTCTGATACACAAATCCAGTGAAACTGATGTACCTCTCTAGTGGGACTGATGCATTTCTCTAGGGGGTCTGAAACACCAATTTATTTGGACTGATGCAACAATTCAGAATGTGAGTAAAAAGTGACTGGCTGTTATCTATGTTTTTTCTATCATAATTACGTATTTAAGTGCTGCTTTTGTGTACTTCTATATTCCATTCTAATTTATATTTTTCTTTGCTAAAGGTACCGCCTTAACGGCTTTATAGTGTTGGACATCAAGGCATGGGTCTTTCTATGTTAATATATAATTTTTTTAACATCTTTCGAACACTGTACTTTTTAAATAAACATACGTGAGTGCCGAAGTTTGTAGAAGCATCAGCTAATGTCTTTCCTCTTTGGACAGCGTAGTCAAACTGATTGTTTCAAGAATTATAGACGTCGGTGTCTCTCGTGTTGCCCGCAACACTTGTCCACGTAGAACACATCTACATTATTAGCCGTTTCTTCTGTCGCCCATGTAGGAACGGGCCCTAGTCACATTGGAGTGATCCCATACACTATACTGTTACTTTGTTTTATTATGTAGAGTTGTGAGCCCCTCCTCGTCCCCGTAATCTTGGGATCCGTGGTTATTTTGAGCTGAATGCGGAGGCGAGGTTCAAATGCTATAGAAATAAAACACGGTTACGTTACAATTGACTGTAAATAAGTTTTTAACTATGAGAAAATAATAAAAAATATTTCAAATTAAAAAAATTAATATGAGCTCAATATAGAATGGTAGTCATGGGAGTGGTTACTAATTGAGTCTATAATTGAAGCTGCAAACTCGTACCGTAAATTGCTCCCCCGAGGGTGTCCCATCCGTCTCTCCAAGCTGCCTAATTAATTTTGCATATACCAACTTTCGAGTTGAAACCAGCCATCCAGACCTTCAAATTTGTGCACATTCTTCCATGATCAAACATAGTATTTGATTAGCCTTTTAGGTTAATTTAGGGATCAAACTATCAAAATGGCCCTTTCGATTATTATTTAAATTATGGTGTTAATATTTACTTTCAAAAAAAATTTTCAATTTGCAATTTTTGCTCTTGGACGATTTATATAAAGCTTTCGATAAATTTCAATAAATGAAAAGTTTCAAAAGTGGTGAATATAATCTTTTAATGTTTATGTATGAAGTGTGACAGTTAGATCTGGAAAACGTTTGAACTTTTAAACTGCAATAGATATAATACACATTTCACACGTAATTATTTGACAGCCAACATTAAAGAAGTGTTATAAAATCCCAAATCTTCAATATACGTAAGGTTTGAAAATCCACAAAGTGTATATAGAATCAAATATATCGTTACCTCAGATGAATGATCCAAATGAAAATGACAGGCCATCAAACTGTGCATTCAAATCTTATTTGAAAATCAAAATATTTCAAATAAACTAATTATTTATCTATTTGATATTTTGAATCCGTATTTGTGTTATATTGCTTGGAATCCGTATTTTAAGTGATTAAAATAATATGAATAATTGCATTTTTCTGCCTTTCCCACAAAAAAAATAATAATAATAAAATAAAATAAATAGTAATAATAATAATAATAATAAGAATGTTTAATGGTGATATATAATAATGATATGTACTGATGTTAAATATTTGGCAAAACATGCAGGGTTTAGCTCAATGATGATTTCATCATCGATTGAAAGGGATAAATTAAAATTAATATCAGGATTGGTGATAGATAGTAATTTATCAATCGAGTAGAAAATCTTAGGTATTTAAATACTAATCTAAGGAGTAAGGTGTGAGGTAGAATATCTTGTTAGGTATCTCAGCATCGTAATGGCAAAGTTTGGGTCCATTGTTCAATGTTCTGCTTAGTTGTTCTAAGCTATTCTGTTGACCCAGATAACTCTAATGTATGCAATTTTGAGTTTGCCAATATAATAAAAATGGATCTTCGATTGAAAAAATCGATAATATGTCAAGAAACATTTATTATATCTTATAATAGTCAAAGGTTATGATGTTATAGTTAATAATATATTTTTGTTAAACTAAAAATAAAAACATTGAAAGGATAGTGGTGCATTATAAATTATAAAAAAAAATCTTTAAAAAAACTATTAAAATTTATTTCTATACAATATACAACCTATTGAAAACTCTAAGACGAATAAGTTCAGCAAGGAATTCAATAAGTTTTAAGCAGAAAATAGAGTCAAGAAGCCTTGTAAGGACAAAAATATTTAAATTTGTGGTAATTTGAAATTAGTTTTAGAAAAATAGATCCGAAAAATTAACAATATTAATAATTAGCTACGAATATATATTCTATTATTACTCGACACTCAGTAAAAAGTAATAGTTAAAAATGTGTTCGATTTATAAATTTACTTTACATAATGTAATTGCTTTATTATTATGAGCGATTAAATTCTTAAAATGCTGTTGCATCTCAATCATGTAAAACAATTTCCTAAATTTCATTATATTCTATGTTTTATTTTTAAAATTGTTATATTAGTTTTAAGGATTTGACATAAATAGTTTTCATTGCAAAATGTTAACTCGTTAATAATATAAATTACTATGTTTAGTAATAAAATAAATACATAAAAAACCTCTGCCATCCAACTCACCAATGAATTTAATGCTATTAATCATACATTAGGTACATTAATTAATTAAGGCACCAATTCACTCTGTGGTGCATATTGTGCGGTGAAGGAGACTAAAGGGGGTAAATGTGATGGCTCATGTGACGTGTATTTTGATACTGACAAAGACCAGGTCATTGGTTTTAGGAATTGTTAATTACTTACCAGTAACAAAATTCAACTCGGTCTAGTTTCGAACCATCAAAGAAAGATACTCTAACTTTTCTCAGGTTCGAACTGTCAACCTTCAGATTCAAAGAGAAGTTATCTTTGATGATTAATGATAGAAGTGCTATAATCATTCAGCCACAAATCCAATTACACTAAAAACCATTACAATATCTTTGTTATAATAAACAATATTGGCTTTGGCTACATTGAAATTCGCGTGATAAATTAACTTATACTTAATAATAATTTTCCTGTATAATAATTGCATGGTTTCCTAAAGTAGTTGTAATGATTGTTTCAATCTCAAGCCAATTTTGCCCATGTAACGTGGATTCTCTTAAAACCTTCACACATATAAGCACACATAGTTAAATGGTTTTCGTTCTATGTATGAAAAAAGGATTTAAAAAATTAACTCAATTATTTCAGTCAAAATACATAATTTTTTTTTCTAATTAATTTAGATATTTGTTTTACCCTGAAGTTCATTGAGGGTGAAATTACTAGACAAAGTAATCGGATTAGAAGAAACAGTACAGGATGTTGATTTTTAACTTCAATGGGGTAACATGCTTACAGTTTTTACCTTAATTAATAAAACAAATTTTATGTATATGTCTCTTTTATAAACTTAAATAAAAAAATTCTAAACGATAATTATAATTAAAGCTAAATTGAGAGAAAGTTAAAGGAATCCATGGATATAACAAACCTTTTGTTCATTATTTGGGTTAAATCATGGGACTACCTAATACATGTTCGATGAGTGTCAATTAATCTCCAATGACATTTACCCCATCCGTAACTAATGCGTGAGGATACACCTACACATCGTAGATGAATGATTGACATTTACAAAAATAGAAGTATATGTCATTGACCCGAACACTGTTGAATTGGATTTTATTGAAAGTGATGCTGTGTATGCGGTTAGTATGTAGTTAATTATTTTATTTTGGTATACAGATTATTGTTGCATGTTTTATGAATTTGTTTCTTAGTAAACCTTTTAACAAGTATATCAAAAATAAAAACTATATAATCAGTAAGTTTAATAAATTTTATTTTTCTCGTATTATACGTTAATTTAAAAAAATGACAAAACAAATTTAGAAACAAAAATGTTAAGACTACAACCATATAATTTTATTTATTTCAACTATATATGCAATGTAATAGTCCCACTAATGAAAGCTTATAATCATTATAAAGGCAATTTTAGATTCAATATAATATTGTCTTTGGTATCAGAGTTGCTTGTCTTTGGTATCCAAATGTTTGAAGGTAAATTTTAAATAACATAAATAATACAATTTTCTTTTTTATTAGTGCTTAGAAAATATTTCTTGCTTAAATTATACTGATGGAAACTATACCCAGGTGCTGGACAGTGTCCCCCACCTATTATTGTCCAGTGGACACCCATAGAAGCTATATTGACAATTTCAGTTACCTTCTTAAAATTATTTCATTGATAGTGTAACTTACTGATGGGTCCTTGATATTTTTAAAAAATCGTGTTGTTTCTTTTTTTAGAAGATAAGATATTTAATTACCGTTGTTCTCTTCTCAAAATTTTGTAACTTTATAATTAGCTTGTATAGTCTAGGAACATGCATTGAAAGTCTAACGAATCATTAACCTTGGTTATTGGTCTTGGACATATTAGAAGGTAAACAAAATAATTGATGTTGCCACCTTTCCAGCCTGGACAAAGCATGGATTATATTTCCTAATGTTTTATGGTAGGGTCTTAGCCGTCTTAGATGAAAATTGTATTGTAATAGAATAGATTATATTATATTGTAGTGTATATACTATAGGTAATTTGTATAAACAGGCAGTGTATAGATCATATTTAAAGACCTGTATAATAATGAGCTAATACAACTTATAAAGTTACCTTTACATCTTCCTCTTTTGGATGTTCCTTATGCTGGTCCTCGCTAGAAAGGACCAATATAGGTCCTGCCTAGTATCTTGATTAAAGTGATTTAAAACAACATGCACTTTTAGTAGATATTATTGTCCAAGCCATAACTAAACCCGATCTCCTAGAAGGTTACCACTGACCTATAGCTGTCTCAGCTTTCTTTCCATTTGTCTCTTGATTCTTGGTTCTTTAAGGACCTGGGTTTCAAGCATTTTCGGTTAACTTATATACAATTCTTTTGCAGTAATAATCTCAGTCACATCAAAAGACTGAAATCAGACTTGAGTGATACACTGAAGATTACTGTTCAGTCATTATGGAATGCGGTGTAAAAGAAAGGGTTGCTAATTTTCAAGACTTGCTCTTTTGCTCTGCTCACTGGTTCAGTCTTCGGACCAAGTGTTTAATTTGATGTTCAGACGTCTTGCTCGTTGGCATCACGTACTTGTCTTTCATAACATATTTAAGCCTAAACGCCTAAGAGTGTTGCATTATGGTATTAATTTGTTAAACTGAATTTTGAAACTGGAAAACTAATTGGGTTCAACTTTTTTATATATCAATTTATTGTTTTACTCATTATTTTGCTTTAAATAAATGTTTACTTAAAACTATTTTTACTCTCTTATTTTATTTTAATTCATACAATCAATTAATTATAATAATTACAGTATGAATTATACCTGATATTCGTATTATATTAATATTCAGTAATTTAGAAACTGGCAAAAAAGATCATAATATAAAATCACAGGTTTACACTGGAGCACGTTGTTCGTTTTATGACTGTTGAAAAAACCGTGTTTACTTTTTTATTTAACTCCATCAGACATTTTAAAATTTTATAAATTTTATATTACAACGAAATAAATTTTCTCTTAGCACAGCGACTTGTATGCTTATTATTTTAATCCCATTTATAATATATTACAAAGTTTGGAGTAGTTTTTGAGATCGGCGTGCATGAACAAAAAAGGTTAATTGTTTTTAAGTACACAATAATTATTTAATTATATAGCCAAGGTTATAATATTATGAGGTTAATGTAATTTATGTAGATACACAATTAAATATCAAACTATAAGTAAGTGACTCGTACAGTAAACAGGGTGTATTTCTCATTCAGTTATGATAATTGAATCTAAGGATCATATCCCTTGTCTCCTACAGCTTGCGGTAAACACCTATAGAAATCCTTAGAACTGCCATTGTTTTTCCATAACCACGTTTCCAGTTTTTTTTTTTTTTTTTTTTTTTTTTTTTTTTTTTTTTTAAGTACAACTCTTTATTCTGAAATATATTCTAGAATCTGCTTATGATAGAAAATAGGTTTCTAAATTTCATATTATCAAGCTTTAAAAGTTAGCTATAGTTAACAAAAAATACACCAATGTATAAAGATAATGCTTTATATAATATAAAATGCGGTGCCACCTTAGGAGAGTACTCATCATTTTTCTCTAAATAATTTGTATTGTTCAAATTGACTAAACAATATACCCAATGGTTTAGGTAATAATTTAAGGGTCAGTAGTTTGCATTTATTTTTATTTGTATGCTCATCAGACATATATTTGGCCTCCATAAATTTAAAAACGATGAATACTCAAATTTATCTTATGGTAAAATGTCGAAATGATTTAAGCAAATTTTTATCTTATGTAAATCTTTTAAATTAAAATAAACCTGTAAAACCATTTAAAAAATGTTAAAATTTTTCCAGTACAGTGAGATAGTTACTTATATTTGTTATGTAATTTTTGCCACATGGATATACATATAAAATAAATTATTATTTTTACAAGTTACAACTAATAATACTTATTAATTTTCATAATCCAGTGGACTTCTTCCGTTAAAGTTTAAAATAAAGTAATGTGTATATGCTTAAAAATTTATTTAACATAGTTAAAAATGTATTGTACAAATTTATACACTTTATTTAATTTTGTACTTCAACTGAAATAGACAAAAATCAATAAATATATTAGTATTTGGTTGGAACAAACTAAGAAAGCTCTTAATAACATTATCTAATAAAATAACAACAACAACTCTCATAATAAAAAAGTACAGTATTAAGAATGTTATGGGGACTTTATAATAATTAACTTAAATAACTGTATTACTCATTACACTGAAAATAAATCATACTTTATAGTAGACTCATTTGAAACTTATCAATCGAGTTTTGAAGTTCAAATAGCATTCGAATGAAGAAGTAATATAGATATAATAATAAGATTTCGAAATTTCCTATATAAATAAAAGCTTTTTAGCACTGAACACTCGGATTTTTGAAATTATTAACAAAAATTTGAGACAAAAAATTATAACACTTTTATACAAGATGCTCAGCTAGACACTCTATAAAATAATAAATTGTGATTGCAAGGAGACGAAATCATTCTTTAAATCTTAAACAAAAAACTATTTCATTGCTGTTATATCGAAGTTATATTATTTTACTGAACAAAAACGAATTACATAGAGGCAATGGGGGTTTCTGAAGCTAATGACCTTACTATAGTTGGTGGAGAAAAGATGAAAGGGTACGCTCAGTCATGGAGGAACGGGTTTATTCAACGACAAAGTCACGTAATATCCGGTTCAGTGTCAAAGGAAACCAACACATTTACTCGGCTTGAACAAGCGTCTCAAACATCTTTTATTGCTTTGGTTTCTTAAGCATTGTCCTGTTGTTTTTATTAAGCTATGAATTTAACTATAGTTATAAAATTAAACTAAACAACGTTTATTTAAGTTGAAGAAAGCTAAACAGCTCAAACAAGGCGGTTTATTATGAATTGAAGTTGTTAATGAGCGTTTTATATGCCTGAGGGTTAACACTTATTGTATTAAATAATTAATTTGACTTTAGCTGCTTGACTTTGGCCAAGTATAGTTAAGAACAACATTTATCCTTCGTTTTATATTAGTACTTGTTTCAGTAATTATATGTTTACTATATTATATAGATACTTACAATTATTGTTTTGTTTATATGAAACAATATTTCAAATAGATCTTTCCAAATTTCCAAAATGTAATACAATTATACAATTGCTTTTTTACTCAATTGAAGGTCTTAAATAAAAATCTTCATTTGAGTACAACTGCTCCATACAAATAATTAATTGTATTTCATAAATTTTTGAGGTTTTGCTTAGGTTCAATACAAGTTAAAAGACAATACTTTGGTTTAATTGCTGTAAACTGTGGTGTTTAACATTGAATATTGAGTAAAATATTATTTAATTTGTACATTTTATATAAAGTTTTTAAAACACCATTTAACTTTCAGAATATTAGAAAAAAAGTAAGATTGAATGCTGTAAAGTGTTCCATTGACCTTGGGTGGTATACATGGCATTATCTAGCTATCTAGGTGGGGATTCAATTTTTGAAGAGATGTGATAAAGTCGCAAGAAATATGGTTCGGAAAACATCTTCTTGAAACAAATTTATGTAAAGTAAATATAATTTGGCTCTACATATTACACATTTTAATCAGTTTACGGAATATCTTTAGCCAACCCACGGCCATCACTGACCAACCGAAGCCCTCAATACCCAACAAACAGCCGTCACTAGCCAAACAACAGCCGTCATTAGAAACCAAACGGCTGTAATTAGGCACTTAACGGCCATCATCAGCCAACCAACAACCGTCATTAGCCAACCAACAGCCGTAATTAACCAACCAACGGCCGTAATTAACCAACCAACGGCTGTAACTAGGCACTTAACGGCCATCATCAGCCAACCAACAACCGTCATTAGCCAACCAACGGCCGTATTTAACCAACCAACGGCCGTAATTAACCAACCAACGGCTGTAATTAGGCACTTAACGGCCATAATCAGCCAACCAACAACCGTCATTAGCCAACCAACGGCCGTAATTAACCAACCAACGGCCGTAATTAACCAACCAACGGCTGTAATTAGCCACTTAAAAGCCATCATTAGCCAACCAACGGTCATTATTAGACGACCAACGGCTGTCAATAGTCAACCAACGGCAACTTTATTAGCCTCAATCACCTATGTTTTAGCAATATTTTCTTCTTAGGTACGTAAAAAAAAAATTGTCTCGTAATAATATTAGATCGTACGAAATGCACAAAGCAATTAAACAATCTGTAATATGGGTGTTAGTCCAGGCCCTAAAAAGGTTGAGCATGCACTGAAAGTCTAAGAAATTTGACTTTTGATTATTGTTGGGGACATTCAGTAGATGTAAACCATCGATGTTGCCAAATTGCCAGAATGCGCACAACACAGGGGACGCTCCCTACAGGAAGTCGTAGAGAAAATTGTCTTGGCCTATGTTATGCTATGTATCATTTTAAAAGTCTTTGAATGTAGACCACAACGTCACAAACCCCATCTCAAAGGTTTGAATATAACACGAGTTATAGCATTTTGAAATTTCGGTATTATGTTTTAGGCAAAGTCTGTCTGCCTGCCATTTTTGGCTCGAACATTCATCCGAGGTCAAGTTGGTGATATTGTTTTCAATTTAATTTCTATTTTATTTGCCTCTAGTTTTTAAGAATGAACAATGACCTTACAATTAAGTTAAAAGTTTTTATTGCTGTCTTCAATTGCTGTTCGAAATATTATGATTACATTATGATTTTCAGCTTGATTTGGGACAGGCCATGAAAAATTTAATGGAATATTTACCCTATTCTTTAGGACCCTGTATAACATAAAGCAATGCCACAAATCCGACCCAAAATGAACAGTTGAGCCAATTGGTACGCAGTCAAACTTTGCATGAAAACATATATCACCAAAACTTAAAAATCCAATAACAATTGAGATCGGGTTTGTGGCGTTGTGATTTACATTCAAAGACATTTAAAATTATATATTTAAAACATGACACAGGCCTGTTTCCTCTATGACTTCCTCTAAAGGGCGCCTTCGTGTTGTGCTCACTCTGGAAATGTGGCAACATCGATTTTTTGCATCTACTAAATGTTCCCAACAATAATCAAAAGTCAAATTTCATTAGAATTCCAGTGCATGCTCAAAATGTTTAGGGTCTGGACTATATATACTGTTTAACATTCTAATAAACCCTCCTAGCCTATTTATTGTCGAAAATGAAATAGCAAATATAGTGACGACTGACTTATTGGGAGTGATTTTAGACGAGAGCCTGACCTGGAATGAGCATGTTGGGTGGCTTGAGAGTAGACTAGCAAAGGGCCTATATTCATTTTCATTTTGAGATAAGTTTGTAAATTCAACAACAAACACCTGGCAAGGACTGTTTATTTTTCTCTGTATGAAAAAAACATAAATAATCCTTTGGGATTATTGAAACAAAGACAATCTAAAAAAGGTTTTCTTCTCCAAAAAAGGCAATCACGGCCATGGCCAAGTTGCCCCCAGGTGCTCACTGTCAGGACACGTATAGGCATCTAAACATGTTAACTGTTTCAAACCTTTTTATTTATGATTGATTATTATTTTTTTTTATAATTCAAATTCAAATTCAAATTATTTATTTCCAACCAATTATTACAATAATATGTCATATAAATACATGGAAATTAGTCCCCACATAGGACATCCTGTGTGTGGGGACGAGCCGTTGTTCAGTGACAAAATAACTTAAAACTAATTACAACAAGAGGAAAACATTTAAATCTAATCTTGCGAGGGGAATTAATTATAATTATAGAAACAAAAGTAACAATGCTTACAAAAAATAAATTATGAGTAAAACTGAGCTACATGTGGATATTATATTTTTAAAGTACCTATCTTAAAGATAGAACATCTGAAAAAAAAAGAGAACTATTTGTAGAATACTATTTAAATATCTAAGGAAAAACAGGATAAACACATCTATGACAGGAATGTTGGAACATAACTCCATACAATATATAATAGAAGTAAAGATTGAACTATTTTCGATTAAATATTTCTATTAAAAACTGGAATGTCATTGTAAATTCCTGGTAAAAATGCCAATTCATGATAGTTAATTTTGTCTGAGAATGTTTTCCAACGATAAAATAACAAAGAAATTACATACAAAATAAGTTTATCAAAGAATTTCACTGATGAGGAGGGAAGATAAGAATTGCTGCGCCGTCCCGGCCTACATCCGTCAGCCACCTAACTACCCTACCGCGGTATACGGCCTCACTGCAGTCACCTGATTCCCTGATTTCCCGAGGAACATTTCTGAAAACACTGTGAGCCACATAAAAAGCATTAGACATACTAGACTTATTTTTTGGTCTTAAATGCACATTGGACATAATGCACATGACATAATGCATAATGACATTGCACATAATGCACATTGGACAAGAAAATAAACTCCCAACCGCAAAAGATCACAAGTACAATAATCGTTTTAAATCAAACTTCTCAAAACTTGACAAACTGCCATTATATGAACGCAAACCAGAATATACAGGGAAAAAACTCTTTCAATCCCTGCCAAGTGAGCTTAAAATAATTTAAAAAATAACAGTTTATTTTAAAAGAGGCTAAAGTTATATCTTGTTGAACATAGCTTTTACAATACTGAAAGTTTTCTGGAGTTTGGAAAGTGAAGTAGCCTACCACTACCACTGACATTGCCATCCGGTTCTTCACCAACCTATACCAACAACGTTGCCTAGCCTTAGCGTAGATCGTCCTGACGCCGTCAGGCAAGATTGGCTCTTCGGTCTATTACTGAGGAAAAACAGTTTAGGAATATATCAACTATGCCTCGATGTGTAAAAAATATATGTTTATATTGCAATTCTTGAATATATACCAAAATATATGCTGTTTTATTACAATATGGCTGCATTTAGCCAAACTTTAAAATTGTTTGCTATTTTTCTCGTAAAATCGAGGAATGTGAATTCTTTGATATTATGTAATTGAGCGGAGCTGCTTTACTACACTCTGGCTTTTAATTTACACTTACTCATCCTGAACGGATGGAGTGATCCTCACGAAATTTTGTTCGGTCATAGTAACCATTCATGGGAAGGTATTAATCTGAAATGGTCCAAATCGGACATAATGGTTTTGCCCTACGGCCCTTTAAAATTACCATGTTATTTTAATAGGAGAAATATTTTATTTGGTTTGTTTACTGTGTGTTGATTATACAGCTGTTATAAGGATCAAATTTAACTGCAGACTGTTACCATCAGCTGTTTGTGAATACAGTAGGCCTAGTTTTATGTGAAGTTGTTGTTTTCTTTATTTTAGTGGTTTTTTTACCTTTGTACCAGAATGAAATGCCACGTTTACGGAAAGGAGGTGGACGACGCACCATTTAATATCTTGTAAACATATAATACCCCGTCGCAGCAAACCTGTGTACTCAAAAGTTACAGTATTACAGACTTGTGACGAGTAAGCGCAGTGAACAACCTAAATCTGGCGACGAGTGTGTGCAGCGAATGAGCCGACCCAAAAAGTGAGTGAGCTCATCGAACGAACTAAATTGACGGCGAGTGAGTGTATAGCGAACGAGCATAGTAGCAAAACGAGCTCACTTGAATTACCTATAAAATATTTGCTATTATATTGATTTAATAAATAGTCGCTCCGCTCAATATTGCAAGCAGACGATTGAATTGTACACCTAGTTATAAAAATTAACATGTCAGTATAATTCTTACACGCCAAATTTCATACCTATATTTGCTTGTTTCTCTTATTTTACCATCAGTCTTTTTCGTTTCTATGTCGAATATCTCCTAAATCAAGGAGAGTGTCATAAAAATTCAAATTCTATTCTAAAAGATAATCCATTAGACCCATTGTCACTGAAATAATTCTACGTTTATCCAAGCATTATAACAGTATAATGCCTAAAGTTTCAAGACCATCTTGACCCACAAACCTCATTGTTTGCAAGGCAATGCAATAGTTGATTAAACAAAGTTCTGGACACTACGCTATATCATTACCAATAAATTACCTATACTTTAAACTACTAAGAAAGACTACTTCGTTCACATGAAGGTTAAGTCAATTTTATTTATTCATTGATATTTTTTCATTGTTGTTTTAATTTTTATTAGTGGTATTTATTAAATAATATTTAATTTTTTAATTACATTTACAGTGTAAATATTTAAATAAATATAATTAAAAGCAACTTAGACTCTATATATATATATATATATATTCTACCAATGAAAGCGAATTTAAGGAACATTAGTCAAAATATTTCAAATGAGTTTCAAGATTCAAAACCATTTTCATATAATATTAAGTTGACCAAAAATTAAAAAAAAATAACATACAATTGCTTAATGTTCGATCAGATGTTAGCTTATAGTCATTGTAAGTAGTTGTTAATTAGTATTTTAATGCTCTGTTGACGCATAATATCGTTGGCTTAAAAAATTTCGTATATAATCTGCATATACAACTTCTAACACAATTAAGTCATTAAAATTTAAATATTTCGTACATTTCTTCTACCTTTAAGCTCAATAAACACGTTGAAGGGTTTCTGACATTAAAATCTTAGTGAATTGCAACAACACAGACATAATTTGTGGCACGATAAAAAGGGACATTAACCTACTCTTGTATCCAAAGTGTAGTTTATAGTCAATGTGTAGTTACCAAGTCAAGATACAATGTTCTCCATAGTCACTCATACGAGAGTTCATAACGTTTAATAGCGCTGACAGACGGACAGAATCATCATCACTTCTCCTTCATACACACAACTGATGGAGTTGATGAAATATGGACAAAAAAAAAAAAAAAAAAACATAATGTAAAAACAAATATAAAAACATGTTTACTCATCGTACGTTTTAAGTTTTTATTAATTTTTTACTTCAATCTTATCCTACGAGTTTTGAAATCTAATAAGCATTTTCAAACTCGTGTTAAAATGTTTTGAAATATCATAATGTATGTAATATGTAAAACATAATGTCTTAACACGAAAGTCATGAATTTTTTCAATATAAATCAAACATATGAAAAAATTCACATGTCTAAAAAAATAAGCGAGAAATAGTTTCACGAAATATTAAAAATCATACTGTAAAACCAAAAGTTACTTTTTTAACTAATAATGAACGAGCAAAGTACGATTTTATGACAGATGTCTAAACCTCTCGACAGGTTTGTAACGTTATTTTACTAAAACGCAAACCCTCTATAACTTGTTTTAAATTTTATTAGAAACTTTAAGTTATTTTTACATTTTACTTTATAATTCAGTCCTATCTACACCTAAATTAATGTTTTTATTTAAAGACAAATGATTGTTAATATATGAAAAAACTTAAATATGTCATTTACAAATGTTTTCTCATTCCTATTATTTAATTGGTGTAATTTAAATTATAGTGAACAACTAAAACGTAATGGAAATAATAAAATACAAAAGTATCAAATTTACAGATAAAACTTTTAGTTTGTATTTTTAATAAAAATGAAATTTCGCATGTTCGATTTATTTATTTACGCTGAAAATAATATCAATAATAAATCCGTATAAATAGTTTTGATTACACATGTTTGTTTTGTATAAGCAATATGAGAAAACAAATATTACTCAACTTAAAGGTATAAGAAAATCTTTCATCGCTATTGAATGAAGCTGTAATTAATCAATCAGTGGTGTAAGTATGCTGCCCAGGTAATAAAAATTACATAAGTTCTATGTTTTTGCAAACTCTAATGTTATGTCACCAATTATAAAGGAATCTGAAATAAAATAAATTTCATTAAGAGCCTTTTGAGCAAAGGGCACTCACATTATTTGATTGTCAGTTTTGCAGTTATTTTCCCGTTGAAATTCAAGTTTAAGAGTTGAACAAGAATATTCCCAAACTCTGGGGAAATGAGTGACTTACAATGTGCTTGTTGAGAAACTCCATCTACAACCTTATTGCAGCTTGCGTTACTCCTCGATCTGTATCTTCCACTTAAATTTAATCATAACTTTTTAAGCTGAACATGATTGTAAATTGAGCAACCCATATCTCTTTTGGGCATTGGAACAAGTACGAGAAACGCCAGTGTTTCAACAATATAACAATTTGCATCAATAAGTGTCTTTCGGTGAAAATTGACAATTTTACTATAGTATATACATATATTTTTTGTATGCCCTACACATTTTAAATTTTTTATATGATGTCAATTCTTTTACTCTTTTCTAATTTTTGCGTAGCCGTTTTTTGGCAAAATATAGTAAATATTGTGTTAAGATTAATATACACAAAAAATTTGCACAAAAAATGAATGCATTGATAACACGTATTTTAGAAAAGAATAAAACATTTAATCTTTTCTTTTTCGTTTGGATCGTAAATTTGGACAAATCACAAACAACTTAAATTCCAACTGTGAGAATGATGATTATTCTGAACTTAATAGTCTTAATACCGTTGGTTTTTCAACTTTATATCATTATAATTATAGTACGTATCTCATACTATTTATACTTATTTATTGTATTTGTTTTTTAATCAATAGTTAATAATGGCTAAAAACGTGCTAAATATCTCTACTAAGCCACTTAAGTATGTACAATAGTCTATTGAAACATTTAATTGATTTAGAAAAATGCCTGTATGGATCCTGAATCTCTGCGATTTCCCATGGCGACAGTTGTACTCCGTAACTTATGTATAAATTTTATGTATGGCATAATTTTTTTCTTCAATTTTCCTGAGGTATATGCGTAGCTGTTTTAGGACTGTTTTATAAACATTGTGTTAACATTGTTACTTTTTATAGTACTTCATTTTAAAACCTACTAGTTTTGCCAGTCGATACTCAAAAGATAGAGCTCCATTCATTGTGAATGGAGTGCTAGACAGATTTTGCGAAACTTGAATAAAATGTACTTTTTAAAGTGCTGTTTCTTTTATTTTTTCCTTGGAAATAAATTTAATACTTATATTTTGTAGCCCAAATAATTTAAATTGTTGCGGCATAAATACAGATAGGATAAAAGGAAGAGAAAAATCGTTACCCTATAGGAAGTATGCAAATAAATAAAATGTTCGTATTTTACAATTTAAAACACTTGATTCCCGTCCCTGTGTCTTAATTCCAGAGGGTCTTAAGTGAGTCCATGGGCCCATAAAGTGATGCTGTGGAATATTTTAAACAAGATCACTGATGGTTGTTAACAGTTAACTGAAATTTATAATTTTTCAGTTTTGTAAAATAGGTTAGATTGTAGACTTAATTTCCTTTCCGAAGATTTCGCTCATATCTTGCCACGCTAAATCCTTCACATTGGCATCACGGCATATTTCTTTCCGTGTATCCCATAAAACCGGCCTCTTCCTCACTTTCTCGATGAACGATTCCATGGCAAAACAGTAAACACTTGTCAACAGCAACAAGCAAACACGTGGTGGCGCGAGAGGGTTGCAGACGACCCTGGTTTGACGTTCAGCGCATGCGCGAGCCAAAACTACCGCGCCGGTAGGATTGTAGGACGGAAGGTCCGAGGGTAATCCCTTCAATCTTCGATTGTACAAAAAATGACAGGTGTGGACAGAGGGTCAAAGCCCGGGCCCTAATTAGTAAGTGGACCTTCCGTTCGCCCTGTGAAAAGCAGGTAGGCGGATTAAACACTGGTCAGTGGTCACAGTGGCACGCAACTTCTCTCCGTGGTTCACATAAAGTGGTCATTTGTGATTTCCATCGTCACAAAGTTATAGACTTTTTATTTCTGACTAGTATTACAGTACTGTGAAACTGAAAGAGTAACAATATTGTATAGACAGTGAAATTTTGATTTGAAAGTTAATTTTAAAGTTAAAAGGTTCCGGTCTACCTGAACCCAAATGCCGCCTCGCGGCCGCGGCCGTAGCGCTAGTCGAGTTTTATGGATGCAGAGGTTTACGGGAATCGTGTTTTAAAATTAACTCGTTGATATTTAGATTGACTCTTAACTTTTTTCTAAAAGTAGAAAGAAGGATCTCGTCTTCTCTGGTTTTAGAATTTTTAAATAAAATTTCTAATTTTTGTTATAACAGTCTAAAACATCTCTTTTCCTCTAATGGGAAGTTTTATAGATGCAGAGGTTTACGGGTATCGTGTTTTAAAACTAACCAATTAAGATAGAGATTGGCTCTTAGCTTTTTCCAAAAGTAAAGAGATGGATCTCGTTGGCTCTGGTTTTGAAATTTCGAAATAAAATTTTTAATTTCAGCTATAACTGTCTAAAATAATCTGTTTTTCTTAATGCAAATGCAAGGATTTTTTTAGAATCCTGTTAACTTCTGCTAAATGCAGCCTATATATAAATAAGGTGTCATATTAAAGAATAATAACGGTGCTAAATTTTCTTTGTTGCACTTTGGTAACCTCACTTTGGTAGTTTTATCAAAACTAATGGACAACTTCTGTTAAAATCGAGAAAACTGATAATTTTAGACACCTATAGCTGAAATTAAAATTTTATTTAAAAATTATAAAACCAGAAAAGACGAGATCCGTCTTTCTACTTTTAGAAAAAGTTAAGAGAAAATCTATATCATAATTGGTTAATCTTAAAATACGATTCCCGTAAACCTCTGCAACCATCAAACTCGCCCAGCGCTACGGCCGCGAGGCGGCATCCGGTGACGTCGCCTCGTAATGCATTGTTTGTTTCTATTTTGCTTGATTTGACAATACTTTTTTTATTAAGACCAACTTTCAGCCAAATCAGTCCTTTAACAACATGGCTTCGTTAGAACCTAATTTATGGGCAGTTTTTAACTAATTTACCACAGCCTTATCGATTAGCATGTTTGAACTCGCTATTTTTATATACATTATGAATATTATTTTGTTAAACAAACCATCGTAATCATAAAAAAACACTGTATACATTGTTATTTTAGTAGGCCTACAATATATAACAAATGAAGACACCTATGTCCCATGTTCCTGTCAACCCCATATCCTCGTCAAACAGTCTCAAACGGCGAACGCATGGGCGGACGTTAGGTCCGGGCACGATCTGCCATTAGAGGTTTGACCCTGTGTCCGCCCCGTCAAAACAGGTAACCAGTTTCCAGGTCATTTCTGAAGCCCGGACCTTCAGTTCGGCTACCGCCGGTAGCGGTAGAAAATCGCTCGAGGAGCGGTAGTGGTGGTACTACCGCCACTACCGCGGACGTGCGGTAGTCCGGTATGAACTGTCCCATATAATAACACGGTGAGCGATCTTTCCAAAGTTCGCCCAGCGATAGTAGTAGCCGGTAGCGGTAGGCGGTGTGAAATGGCCTTAAAGTGCAGCATTTTAAACAACAAATAATCAGATGTTTTAAATGTATAATATTGATTTTTGAAGCTTTCAGCAACCAATCAGAATAGCTAAAACTGGCAACCAAGGAAACGAGAGTACCAAACGAGAGTTTGGTCTGGTTATCAAGGAAACAGCGGGAATCGTGGGTAAAATGGCGTAAATGAACAAGGAGCAAAACATTAACATGTATTTCTCACTTTGTACATATTTTTTACCTCGTTGAACACTACCAACCAAAGATCTTTCATTGTCGTATACAAACACTTGACCTTCACTCGCCTGTTGTATTGACTCAGACATCAGAGTGTTGGAATTTGTCTTATCGACTACGTGGACAGTAAAAATCAAATACTAATGATTCAAATATTAATTCAAGCTTCTGATTCATATATACTAAATAAGTTATCCTTACAACTCTAGACTTAAGGTTTGACCATAACCACTAACCTAAATAGACATCTCATAGCATAGGCATGTTTGAGACCTATTTATAGTGGTGTGATCTTCTTATTTATTTATTTATTTATTCCAATGGCATGATCACCATTTTTACAATATTGGAAGAAAAAACATTGACCTTCTGGCAAGTGGTTAACTAACAGCTACAATAATAACAATGACAAACCGAATAACAAATGCCAAATCCCAACAATATATTATGGCAACAACAAGTTATTTTCTAATCATAATTACTGATCACTAATTTAACAGTATACACTGACAAGTATTCCCTAATAACAATGACAATACAACAAATAACAATAAATAATAATGATGAGTGTAAGTAACAATAAATAGAATAAATTACAATGCAATGAGTCTATTTAATGAACGGAGAATGAATAAAAGTTCAGGTCAACTTTCAGCAGTCCGGGGCTTGGAACCAGTGGTCAGCAACAGAGCGCCTTACTTGGCCAAGGGTGTCGCAAAAGAAGTCCACTGATCCACATATGGCGTTACCGGAACGCATGAGCCTGGGGATAGGAATGTGCTGCAGATAGCTTCCGTTAGCATGCTCCAATTCGAACAGACACCGTTCTTTTGTCACCCTGGATGGTACTTTGAGGTTGATCTTCTCCAGGAGGTATGGAGCATTTATCTTGCTGTTAAGGAGCTTGTACAAGAAAGATACATCAGCAACCTTTCTTCTGCAGCGTACATGATCTACATAAGTTCAATATGATAGGTAAATCAGTACTACCACTTTTATTAACCAAGTAAGAAACATTTATAACTGAAGGTTGTGTTTAAGTTGTGGTATAGCTATTTGTTTAATAAGAACGTAAAGTACGTCATTGCCACTCGAGAATTGTAGATGGCCGCACGAAGTGTCAGCTGAGTGCGGCCAAACAATTCGAGAGCGGCAGTGACTATTTGCGCTCGTAGTACACACAAGATTTTTCCTACCAACATAATTGTTACTTATATTACATGTTTTATATGAAACAAAATGTCATTTAGATTATTTTTGATTTGTTTCTGTTTGAACATAATGTTAACTATCAAGCATAGCCTCAAACTAAAAAAAGAAGCAATTAGTACTAAACGACAACAATGAATAACAGTTGTAGCATGGTTTGTAATAACAGCTGATTTAAAATTGCTGTTTGATCTAGCGTGCGGTAAAGAATCACTGCCACTCTAGAGCGGGTAAAAACGGAAACCGGAAATGAACTGTTTTGCATAGGGGTTACAGTTGTGGCAATGCAATTATTTTCATGCAGTATTAGGAAAATATGTTTTTGCAGCACTATAAATCAAGATGAATAATTACAATATCGATAGCAGCGCTTCTGGCACGGTGCACAGGAACTTTCCAAATTTCAAAAAAAAATTCAAAGAAAAAAAGGTTTCCAAATTTTCAGTATTAAAAAAAAAGCATTAAATGAAAAGTATATTCACGTTAGTGTATATGCCAATGCTTAAAGCAAGATTGTTATATGAACAGATGTGTCACACATGCATTCATTATCAAGTAAGCAAATGAGTTGTAGCAATAGAAGCAAACAAGTAGGGCATCCAAATTGGGAAGCACCTTGAAAAACAGATATCACCACCAAGATGTAATTTTTATCCTAGGGTTTTGCTGATTTTTTTAAATAGAGACATGTGACTAGAATAATCACATGCGTGGAGTGGCATTTCAGTGGCTCCAGCCTTACATGCGGGGCAGGACCCAAACCACAGAGATTGAATTTTTCCGAAAATCCGGAACCAAGTTCTCAGTTCTGTCCGATGTGCATGAGGTGAGGTATGGAGTGGATCAATTCTGGGCTCCCTCCTCTTCCTCTTGTACATCAATGACATCCAAAAGTTCATCCCTTCTGATGATTTGATTGTGTACGCGGATAATACCACTCTTCTCACCAGGAACCTGGATCCTCAGGATCTCGAAATTGACTCTCTCATTAAAATCAACACCCTTGCTCAGTACTTCTCTAACAACAAACTTTCTCTCAACAATCTCAACTCTCAACCTCTCAACTTTTCATCCTCACCTGTCGGTTGGAGATACCCAGCTGACAGGGTTCATTTCTTCAAAATTCCTCGGGGTGATTTTGGACGATGGTCTTAATTGGTGCGAACACGTGAAGAATCTCAGTGGAAAGCTATCAGCAGGCCTGTTCGTCCTAAGAAACATTGTCAATCTCCCCAATCCATCTTTGTCAAAATTAGTATACTTTAGTTGAATCGGACATCAGCTACTACATCATTCTGTGGGGTAAGTGATCAAAACAGAATTTGGATAAAGTTTTTAAACTGCAAAATAGAGCTGTAAGATACATGTCTAGATTAAGAGATAGAAATCACTGTGCTGAAGCTTTCAAAAAACTCAACATCTTAACCGTACCTAGCTTGTATATCTACGACGTAATCATGTATGTTGATAAATCTAACCAACTCTCTTACAATCCTCCTTACAACTATAATACAAGACAAAGAAATAATAGAACTGCCATTTTTCACAACCTGTCACTGTTTGAGAGCAAACCAAACTTTATAGGACCAAAAATTTTTCAAAAACTTATAGCTGATATTAAAGACATCACAGACCTTTCAAAATTTAAATCCAAACTCAAACAATATCTTACATCAAAATGTTATTACCCAATTGAGAGTTACTTGGAGAATACCTAGCCTAACCTAACCTAGTCTTAAGTAAAGAGCCTTTTCCCCTGACAATTAGGAGAAATAATCGTAGCATCAGGCCTTTAATTTGCTATGGTTTTGAGGGCAAATCTAAAATTTGTTAACATGGATTGCCCCTAATTATTTGTTTCCGTATACTTTGTTAGTAGTTATAACTAGGTACATGAATTGTTAATCCCAAATAATAATAAACTATATATTTATATATCAATCGACATTATGTACCTCTATTAAAGTATGGAATATTTTATTTAAGAAAAGTGCAATTTAATCGAATCGTTTTAAAATAAAACGCCATAGTTAAACTGTAATTTATTCTATTTCCAAAATACCTAAAATTTATATCGGTTATATGTAGTGAAAAATACAAATGTTCAATTCACAATAATGATTTGCATAAGCTACATAGTTCTTAAAAATTATATTTTACATTTTGTTGAGAAATAAACCCCTAGAAATCACTACAGTGAAGAGTCAGAAGACATTCCTCACTCTCCGGCAAAGTGGATTTATATGGTTATTTGACTCCGAAGGAAATATCCCCTTGCTCGTTTCCCTCTGCACTGTTTCATTTGTGTCAATAAAAACGTTTATTACTAGAGCTAGGCAACACTTCATTATGAGGTTTTGACACGTAATCACAAAAAAATATTTGGAATGAGCAATGACGGATAAAACATCTTGTATGATGTTTCACGAATTACTAAGTCATGTTTTTGCAACTAAGCGTTAGCTTAAAATTTAAGAAAATTATATATTTTCAGATACCGACACCGTTATCAAGTCTATTCGGCGAACCCAGAACGGGGATGTCCTCCTCGAACTGGGGAAGTCGAGTGACAAGATCGGTTTTGCCGCTTCCCTCAAGACTGCACTTGGGGACAAAGGCTCAATCAAGGCCCTAGAACCGAAGTGTTCGGTCGAGATTCGGGACCTTGATGTCCTCTCCACCGAAGAGGAGGTGACCCGTGCGATCCAGGTGGCACTCCCGGAGATACCAGCTGATGGAGTGAGGGTATGGCTGACAAAGCCCAACCGAAGTCAACTCCGGATGGCCGTTGCTGAAATGGGCGAAAAGCACGCCAATAAGCTGCTTATCCTTCAGCACCTCAGAGTCGGTTGGGTCAGTTGCAGGCTCAAACGGAGGGTGGTAGTCTCGAGATGCTTTCGCTGTCTCGGTTTCGGCCACTCCTCCCGAAACTGTAAAGAGCCCGACAGGAGTGCCAACTGCTTCCAGTGTGGAAGCCAGGGCCACAAACGCAAGGAATGTTCCTCGAGCCCCTCCTGCTTCCTCTGCAAGGATTCAGGCTCCAGTGCCCTCGGTCACTTACCCGGGTCTGGTCAGTGCGGTGCCTTCAGAGCCGCACTTGAACAGGCAAAAGGCAGCGGCCGGTAATTCGCATCCTCCAGGCCAACCTTCATAGATCCTGGGGAGCTGATAACCTTCTAGATCAGCTCGCCCGAGAACTTGGTGCTGACGCGCTCCTTATCAGCGAACAGTATCGGGACAGAGACCCAAACATTTGGATCTCGGACAGCCTCGGTACTGCTGCATTTTGGGCACGTAATACACGAGATGTCTTGGTGCGGAGTCACGGGCGCGGCCGAGGATTCGTCTGGGTTCGGTGTGGGGACGTGACTATCTTCAGTTGCTACCTCACACCCAACGAGGCCGTCCAGGACTTCTGCGACAAGATAGATAACCTAGAGGAGTGCGTTCTCGGCACCACCGGGCATGTCGTCGTTGGTGGCGATTTCAACGCCAGGGCCGTCGAGTGGGGAATGCCCTCTACCAACTCCCGGGGGAAATACATCCTGGATTTCATCGCCAGGGCCGGTCTTGTCGTCCTCAACCAGGGCGACACACCTACTTTTCGGCGCCCCGGGCAGAGAGGCACGATCCCCGATGTCACCTTTGCGTCTGAGTCGCTCCTTCCGAGGATCTCTGGCTGGAGGGTTGTGGAGGACTACACGGGTAGCGACCACCAATACGTCGTGTTTGACCTGCATGATCAGGCAAATCGTCGAGTTTCCGCATCTCGGGAAGGGCCACGCCGGTGGAACACCAACAAACTGGACGTGGTCAAGTTCATCGAAGTCATCTCTCGGGGAGCGCAGGGGAATCCTGGTGAGGCTGGGGCCGAGGCACTAGTAACATCCACGATGGAACTGATCGTCTCGGCCTGCGACCAGTCTATGCCGCGAAGGAAACCCCGACGCGACAAACAACCCGTTTACTGGTGGACTGAAGAGATTGCGGAACTCAGAAGAACATGTTTAAGAACTAGACGAGCCGCCACAAGAGCGAGAATCCCCGCAGACAGAGTTCGTAAGTCGGAGGCCTATAAAGCTGCAAGAAAATCTCTCCGCCAGGCGATCAACAGGAGCAAGGCGAATAGCTGGAGGAGACTTCGTGACGACGTTGATTCTGACCCCTGGGGCCTGGGTTACAAACTTGTAACACAGAAACTCGGCGCCCGCTCTCCACCTTCCATCATGGAGGGCGCCACCATGGGGAGGATCGTCGCTGCGTTGTTTCCTGAACATCCACAGCGACCGCCGGTTGACTTCGGACGGGTAGAGGACGTTCCACTCTTCACTTTCGAGGAGCTAGAAACCTCCGTTCTCTCCCTGAAGAGCAACAAGGCTCCTGGCCCAGACGGGATTCCCAGTGAGGCTTTAAAGAAAGCTTTTTTAATCAACGCTGACTTGTTGTTGAGAATGTACAATGCCTGTTTGGTAGAAGGGGTGTTTCCGGCTCCCTGGAAAACAGCCAGGCTTGTACTGATCAGCAACGGCAAAGGTGATCCCGAGCTGCCGTCGTCCCACAGGCCTCTCTGCATGTTGGACACGGCTGGAAAGCTGTTCGAGAAGCTGATCCGTTCCCGCCTGACTTCTGCCGTGGAAGCTGCCGGGGACTTATGCCCCCGTCAGTACGGCTTCAGAAAGGGACGGTCAACGATCGACGCTGTCACCGAAGTTCAGAGAGCTGTGGAGAGAGCCGAGAGCCACAACCATTTCTCCCGTCGAGTAGTGCTTCTTGTTACGCTTGATGTCAAGAATGCCTTCAACTCTGCGAGGTGGGTCGATATGCTGGATGCGCTTCGCAACACCTTTCGTATTCCTGCATATCTGTTGCGGCTCATCGAGGATTATCTACGCTCTCGAAGCCTGATTTATGACACGAGGGACGGAACGCGGACGATGGAAGTCACTTCTGGTGCCGCACAAGGTTCAGTACTCGGCCCGGATCTCCGGAACGTTGCCTATGACAGCCTCCTGAGGTCCGAGATGCCTGAGGAAACCACTTTGGTTGGGTACGCCGATGACGTCGCAGCTCTCATTGCTGCACGCAACGTTGAGCTGGCCCAACTGAAGTTGAACCGAGTTATGCGGGTGGTCAACAACTGGATGTCCGATCACGGTCTCTCACTTGCTCTCAGTAAGACGGAGATCGTGATTCTCACGAAGAAGAGGATCGACACCGTCGTCCCGTTTCGAGTGGGAAGGGAGGTGGTCACATCAACTCGTGCCGCCAAATACCTCGGGGTTATGGTGGACACCAAGTTAAGCTGGAGGGATCAGATCTTCCGTACGGCGGACAAGGCCGCTAAGGTAGTGACTTACCTTAGTAGGCTGATGGCCAATGTCGGGGGTCCCCGATCCAGCAGAAGACGTCTGTTGATGTCCGCGGTCCAGTCCGTGCTTCTTTACGGGGCAGAGGTGTGGGCAGGCGCTCTAGATAAGGAGTGCTACAGGTTGCGACTCGCCCGGGTTCAGCGTCAAGCTGCGCTCCGGGTGTGTTCCGCCTACCGGACAGTGTCCGAGCCTGCCGTCCTGGTGGTCGCCGGAGTCATCCCTGTCAAGCTCTTGGCAGGGGAGAGGAAAGCGATTTATCAGAGACAAGGCGAGATCGGCAAGGACACGGCAAGAACAGAAGAGCGCTCCCGAACCTTCCAGCAGTGGCAACACAGCTGGGAGCACGACACCCGAGGACGATGGACTGCGCGACTTATCAAGCAGGTCCAACCATGGGTGGAACGGCGGCATGGGGAGGTGGACTACTACCTGACCCAATTTTTGACAGGTCACGGCTATTTTCGGTCGTACCTAAACCGGATGGGAAAGACCGGTTCACCGGACTGCATTTATTGCCCGGGTGTTCCCGACGATGCGGAACACACATTCTTCCGCTGTCCCCGTTGGGAAGGGCCCCGCCTGGAGGCCACACAAATCTTTGGTGTATTTTCGGTGGACTCGGTCTGCCAAAAGATTTTGGAGGATGAGGGCAACTGGGATTGTTTGTCACAGTTCGTCCGGGGCATCCTCCTGGAAAAGAAAACCGATCTGGACCGCGAAGTGGCCCAGATCCCTTGATCGAGCGGCTGGATAAGGAGCGAGCCCCACGGGCGTAAGCCAAATTTAGGCCTAGCCTGACGTAATGTGACAAACAATTCCAGGTTAGATTCCTAAAGAGTAGAGGAGGTTTTTTTAGTGGGTAAACCCGTTTTTAGTGGAGCCCCACACTACAGGCTGGCCACCTGTGTGCGTAATTCATTTTTCCGCCTCTCCCTCAAAAAAAAAAAAAAAAAAAAAAAAAAAAAAAAAAATCAGATAATTTCACGGTATTTAATAAAAATTGTAATTTAGTAAACAATATAGCTTGTATGCTTTTGTATGATATATGTGATAGACATTATCATGTATGCTTGTGACAATTTCAGTATTTAGAAAACCCACTTACAACAATCAATCTCTCTAATATAAGTCCACAGTGATGTCTTAAATTATTTATACTTTACCCAATGTCAGTTTCTACAGGCGCCAATGTGACGGTGGTATTCGTTGTGCGAGTGGGGGGGTGGGGGGGATTGGAGGTAAAAGGAACAATTAACTTGTCAGGGCAGGAGACTCGTGACCAGAGTAGTGAGTGCTTTGCAATTCAGTAATGACCCAAGTGTCTGCTCAACGTTCAAGGTATTTCCAAAAAATATTTTTAATATTAACAAATGAATTTACTTTATTTGTTATATATTTTGTAATTAAATAATCTATTTAAATTGTGTATGGTTTTTTTAACACTTCAATTTAAAATCATAAAATATTACTTATCTTTATCAAATATACTGAATAAACAGAATAAAATTAATACACTTATAGAAGTGTTAGACTACAATATAAGTATGGTTTTATCCAATTTAATTTAATGAATATTAGACTCTTTTTATTTTCTCCATAGTAGTAGTGATGATTTGGGGCTTCCAGCACAGACCCCCTATTGTATAGGGTACATAGTATACCCTATTATATAGACTACATGGTATACCCTATTGTATAGACTACATGGTGTCTCCTATTGTATAGACTACATGGTGTCTCCTATTGTATAGACCACATGGTGTCTCCTATTATATAGGGGACACAGTATGTCCTATTGTATAGACTACATGATGTACTTGTGCTGGAAACCCTGGGGCTTCCAGCACATGACGTCATCACTAGGCTATGACGTCATCATCTAAAAATAGACTATGACGTAATCACTAGGCTATGACGTCATCATCTAAAAATAGACTATGACGTCATCGTATGACCTTGAAATCTCAACTTATTGATCGGTTATCGATCTATTGATTGGCTATTGATTTATTGATTGGTTATCGATCTATTGATCGATTATTGATTTATTGATCGATTATCGATTTATTGATTGATTATCGATTTATTGATCGATTATCGATTTATTGATTGATTATCGATTTATTGATCGATTATCGATTTATTGATTGATTATCGATTTATTGATTGATTATCGATTTATTGATCGATTATCGATTTATTAATCGATTATCGATTTATTGATCTATATAGACTACATGGTGTCTCCTATTGTATAGACCACATAGTGACTCCTATTATATAGGGGACACATGTCCTATTGTATAGATTACATGATGTACTTGTGCCAGAAACCCTGGGGCTTCTGGGACATGACGTCATCACCTAATAATAGACTATGACATAATTGTCTGATGATAGATATGACTGTGTAGGACAATTAAGTGAACATTGTTGCCAACATAATTGTTGTCTCTTGCAAAAATTCCCAATTGACACCGTTTAGTTAATTGAGAGCGTGCATGGACAACAGTTTGTGCTTAGTATATGGAGAGGACAGTTTGGTTGTAAATTTATTTAGTTTAAATCACATATTTTTAATGTACAGTTAGCAAGAGACCGTTATTATTTACTTTAATTTAGCGTGATGGGAAATGTTTGTCTAAAATGTTCGTTGGAAAGGATTGCCGACATGTCGAAAGGCAGATACACTATCGATCAATTAAAAGAAAAAATATTCGATTTTAATTTGAAAGGTGATGTGGACCAAATAGTTAGGCGGTTGTCTCGCGAAATATTTCTGGAAGAACAACAAGACAGTTTAACTTATCATGAATTTATAAATGACTATTTAAAATTGTGTAGTTGTAAATTAGGTATGGAAATCACAGAGGGAGAACAGCTATTGTTGGACCTGGGATATAGCAGTTGCTGGGAGGACGTCAAAATGAGGTACAATAGTTTGCAGAGCCAACAAAATGAGCAGTTGCTCGAGGAGATATTCAGTGGCCGAACATGAACCGTTTAACAATACCCGCTCGCGTGTTACACTGGAACACCAGCGAAGATGTGTACGTGTGTAGAGATACAATTTTTAGTGATAAATTTATTCTTTTATATAACTATTTAGGTTGGAATGTCTATCATTATAAGCATTATACAGGAGTTAGTCCAAATTTTTCACATGCAGAAAAAATGATCAAGGACTATGTGCGAGGTTTAAAAGAATCTAATTGTTCTCAAGGTTAAAATAATTCTTCTCTTCTTGCTTAATTGTTTGGACAAGTGATTGCATAACAGGAAATGAGTGACTAATGTGAATTAATTAAAATTGTGTGATTAATATTTTTGTTGGAATCATAGCTTAGTAGGAAGTTGTCTTCCGCACAGTTAACACCAATTGTCACTTCCCTTCAATTTGTCCTGGTGAGTTATTTGCTTACATCAGCAATGGAATATTCACACAGCAAAACATTTCTTATTAGCGAAGACTTTAAAGTGGTTTTAAGCAATTGGCAATTGAATACGGCTATATTTTTTGTGAATAATAATAATAAATATGCTTATTTGGAGATTGATAAATGGACAGAGTTAAAGAAAAGCATATTGGACATTGAAGATGAATTTAATAAACGTGTAAATATTCAATTCCCAAGTTTAGAATTAACAGAGGGGAAAACTTTAATTATTACCGGAGATTTAAAAGTTGTTGTCAGTAATTGGAAAAATAATACTACTATATTTGTTATTAATAACGATGGAAGTAATCATTATGCATTCATGGATATGAATATTTGGAAAGAATTCAAAAACCGTATCAAAGATATTGACAGTGAATTTTCAAGACGTTTTAACTATCAGTATCCGATTGTTTAATAAACGAGGGATATATTTTCCAGATGTCGTACATTTTGGACTTCCAAGGGTTTAAAAATATTCACAACGAGTTTGTTGTCAAGGAGCTCGCTATTGTATCAACAGATGGTCAATTTTACGAGTTGCAGCTGTTCCAACCGCCATGTGATTTTAATGAACTTCCACAACATCTTCAAAAACAAGTGGTCTGGCTTGAGAAACAGTACCACGGACTTTACTGGGGTTCCGGTTGTAAAAACTATAATACTTTAAAAGATGTATTTAAGGGTATTACAATAGATGGTAACATATATGTAAAAGGTAGGGACAAACAAAAGTTTATATCCGGTTTATTATCAGAATTAAATATCAATGTAATTAATCTCGAAGATCTTGGATGTCCCAATTTACACATATTAAAACGAGAAACAAATGTTAAAATAATGAAACCTTGCTGTTTCAATCACAACCCAAAACACTGTGCATACATCAATGTTCATGTCTTACTAGAATGGTGGAAATCAGAACAGATGTTTCAAAAGAAATTTGAAAAAATTAATTTAGCCATTGAACAATGTTCTAAGAAAAATTATGAATTTATGACAGAAGATTTGATTAGCCATTTACCAAAGTCTTTTATAGTGAATTATGTTGAAAATATTGATTCAATCTTTGAAAAATTGCCTGCTAATTTAAAAAACGATAGGGACATATTGTTATGTATGAGATGTACGGATCACTTTTTTTGTTTGTCAAATAATTTAAATCCGAAACGTAAAGATTGTTATTTTTGTAAAAATAAACAGGATTATTTTTAAGACATATTTGATTTTGTGCAGGGGCTATGTCATCATCAACACCATCATCTGATGCAAGTGGTGAAACAGCATGCTGTAATGTCTTTAATTTTACCAAAAAGGATTTAATAAAATCCGGTTTCTATCATACAAAATTGTTTGCCAGCATTGTATGTTGTGGTTGCGGTTGGCAATCATGTAATACTAAATTACCTTTAAATCATATTAACTTCATTCACAAATTACAAAATCCTAATTGTAAAATGAGTAAGAATACCGAATTAAATGTCAATAATTTTGTCCAATATCTAAGTGATGTTAAAAACATTCAAAAAATGATGAAAGATACATTCGTTAATTGGCCAAAATCCAAACCATCTGTTGATGATTTAGTTGAATCAGGATTTTATTATACAGGGGAGTTCGATGCCACGACTTGCATGTCGTGCGGTGTGACACTTGATGAATGGAAAGAATCAGATATTCCTCATGTTGAACATGAAAAAGCAAACCCAAACTGTGAACTGTTAAATTTGTTAATAAATTAATATTGTTTTATCTTATAACTGTGTTGGTTTTTCTTGAGTTCCCCTTATTCCAGGTATAATGAGTGATGCAAGAACACTTATTGCCAAGGAGCTCCATTAAAGTCTAAAAAAGCTGATGAAATTGCCAAAAATTTGGAACCGATACTGAAATCATTTCCAATGAAACATTTTCAAACTGATCAGGGTACGGAACTTTTTAATAGTACAGTAAAAGATTTATTTAAAAACTACAATATTAATCACTATGCAACTTTTTCCGATAAAAAAGCCTCCATTATTGAGAGATTTAATCGCACTTTAAAAACAAAAATGTGGAGGATGTTCAGTGTGAATGGTAATTACAAATGGTTACACTTACTTAAACAGTTGGTGGATAAATATAACAATACGGTACACAGAACTACCGGTGTCAAGCCAATTGCAGTCAATAAGTCCAATGAAAAACAAATTTTGTTAAAAATTATTAATGATAGAAAAAAATATTTATCTAATCATAAATTTAATGTGGGTGATCGTGTACGCATCAGCAGAGTGCAAAAAGAGTTCACGAAAGGTTACCTTCCAAGGTGGAGTAACGAAATATTTACAGTGTGGAAAGTGCAAGCAACATCTCCGGTGACCTACCTACTACAAGACGACAGTGGTGAAATATTAAAAGGAGGATTTTATGCAGAGGAATTGAGTAAAACTAAAACTGATAACACTTATTTAATAGAAAAAGTAATTAAAAGAAAAAATAATAAATTGCTAGTTCGTTGGCTCGGTTTTGATAAATCCAAAGACAGTTGGATAGATGAAAAGGATTTAATATGAAATTCCTTAAACAGAATAATAAGTTAACAATTGTTAATCTTGACAAGTTGTTTAGTGTAAAAAAAGATGACAGTACAAAGAAACATGGTGATTTATTACCCGATTCAATAAGATGCATAATATGCGGTCCTTCCAATTGCGGTAAGACCAATTTACTATTAAACCTATTGTTTTCCCCCAAAGGTTTATATTTTGAAAATATATATATTTTTTCCAAATCCTTAAGTCAAGAGAAATACAAATTTTTAAACTGTGTTTTGGAGAAAATCCCTGAAATCGGTTACTATCCTTGTTCAGAAAATGATCAAATACCATTTCCTAACGATATAAAAAAGAATTCTATAGTGATTTTCGATGATGTAGTTTGCGAATCACAAAGTAATATTAAAAATTATTTTTCAATGGGCCGTCATAATCACTTAGATGTTTTTTACATTTGTCAGACATATAGCTTTATTCCAAAGCAATTGGTTCGTGATAATACAAATTTTTTAATTATCTTTAAACAGGATGATAGAAATTTGTATCATATATATCGGGACCACGTTACTTCTGATATGAGTTTTGATAAATTCAAGGACATGTGTAAGACAGTATGGAAACAGGGTAAGAGTAAATTTATTGTAATAGACAAAGATAGAGATTTAAACAGGGGTAGATATAGATCAGGTTTTGATGTGTTTATAGCAATATGAACGCAGGAGGGAACAATTGGTAATATATCGTCAAGCTTAATTGGTTTTAATTCATTCACTTAGTGTGCGCGTTTCCGTCAACAGTACAATGGATGCCGACGAGTTTCTGTTTGGTAATAAAACTAAAGAAGATGTTATCAAACAAATTGGCGAACTCAGAAGAAATATTAAAAAGAAACACATGGCGCTCAAAAGAGACCTTGTGGAAGGTGAAGAAATATTGGAGAAAACTTTTAAACCTATTGCTGATCCTCTAAAGAAATTAGTAGAAGAAACTAGTATTGCCAATGAAGAATTTATAGAGAATATTGAAAACAAACGTAAAAGAAAAATGTTAGATAACATTAGGGAAGAAGAAGATGATAATCAATCTATTTACTCAGCACCGCCTACAAAACGCAGCGTACCCAATCCACCTCAAGGTGTTAAAAGAAAAAAGTCTGTAAATTTAAGATATAAACCCGATTATAATAGTAATTCTGACTCAGATGATGGTCAAAATATTGAGAATCAGTCCAGTAAAAGGTTGGCCACACCTTTAGAAACTGAAAATGTGGAAATGGTTGATTTAAATCCACTGAGAACACCCCAACCACTTGGGGAAACTTTCGAAGCGGGTCCTAGTGGTGAAGAGTTTATCAGAACGCCTGAAGGTAGAGACCTTTCAAAACAGTATATTGAACGCAATTTTACTGGTAGACTTGCTAAAGAATATTTTTCAAAACTTATAAGTGGAAATAAACAAATTGATCACAATTACGGTGTGACGGTAAAAGGAAACGATTGGAAAATTGGAGACAAACAATTAGAAATTGACCACAACGATCTTATTATAAATGGCAAGCGTTACAACGGAACAAGAGGACTATATGAACTCATATTTATGAACTATCCCGATGAATATATTTACGATGAAGAAGATTTAAATAATTATGCGAAAATATTGTTCGATACAAATCTGCATTGTGTGAATTTTTTACCAACCGGAAAAATAAGGTCCAATAGGGGACGAAAATACAAACAAATTATTTCGCAAATAATCGTTCGAGAACCTTCGACATCATCCGAAAGTCATATGGATACTTACACAGATCAAGTCTCACAACGCGGAAACCCGAGCGGAAGCGGTATCCTACTTACGACCGATCCTCAACCCAATTTGGTATACTACGATGATCCAAACGAGCTTGTCAACCGATTGAGAATTCTACTGGGATCTCAAGAAGCCGGTCATACAGGACATGAAAATGAGATAAACGCAATATTGGAAGAACTAAAAGAACTTGAATCTAAATTGTCAGATCAATTATTATAGACAAATATAATTAATTTTTTTAATACAATACAATTGTTTTTTCTTTTCATTTTATTCCTTTCATTCACAGAGTAAACATGCCTATAGACAAGTTTGGTCGCTCGCAATTGACCGTGGGCGGTGTTAAGGCGAAATTACTAAGAGGGCCGAAAGGAGATGGCTTTCTTTTTACCGATGATGGTAATTACAATATGGATAAAAAGAAATTGTGCAACGTAAAAGATCCTAGTGATAGTCAGGATGTTGTAACTGTGAATTATCTTGATGAGCATATAAATAAATTAAAATTATCTTTTAAAGAGAAAATGAATAGTTTAAAAGATGTTTCTAAATTGTTGGACACAATTGACATAAAGAGAAATTATGTGAATTTCAAAAATGGTAAAAGACTTGTTAATGTGAATCCCAGTATAAATTCTACAGATGTTGTAGTGAGATTGGAATTAGATGCTGTTGTAAATAAATTTAACAATATAACTAATACTATAAGTAATGAATTAAAAAATCTGGAATCTCAGTTAAACGAGTTCAAGACGCAGACCAACACCGCGCTCACTATACTCACCAGAAACACATTAAGTATAACAACAAGAATAGATCCGTATATTCCACAAGAAAAAGAACCACCTTTGAATTCGGGGGGAGTTGTGCCCTAAAACATGGCCAGACAACGAGCTCGCGTCGCCAGTCGTCACAGAGGCTCCGGGCTGTTAAGTGCGTTGGGTAACGCCACGAGCACGGTTCTTAATAAAGCGATTGATTTATTGCCAACGGAATTACATATTCCTAATTATCAATATTGCGGACCGGGAACTAATTTGAAAAAGAGATTGGCACGGGGAGATCCTGGAATAAATAAATTGGACTCTTATTGCAAGGAACACGACATAGCATATTCCAAATATAAAGACAGTAGTAACCGATCAATAGCGGACAGGATTTTAGCTAATAAGGCGTGGGAGAGAGTTAAAGCCAGCGATTCCAGTATTGGTGAAAAGGCGGCGGCTTGGGCGATAACAAACATTATGAAAGCAAAATCTAAATTAGGTGGTGGTGGTGATAGAAAAAATACGGGAAGAAAGAAAACAATTGGAAGAAGGCAAACCATAAAGAAAAGAAAATGTGTAAGGGAGAAAAATAATTCTAAAGCAAACAAGAAAAAAGGGAAAGGGTTGTATTTAAGACCTTATAAACAAGGATCGGGATATAAAAAAAAACAAAGTACTCATCGGAAGTAATTGATAATTTACCTATCAAGCCGTTGACAACCAGTGATATTTTAAAATGTGTTAAACAATTGAAGATACCTAATTTTAGAGGGGTTTTCATGAGAGATTTGCTTCCCATTAAGATTAACGATATGGAAACAGGTGTAGTAAATTTGGATAGTATATTTGGCGAGGGGACCCATTGGGTGTGTTATTCAAAAGTGAAGTCTCTTGTGGAATACTTCGATAGTTTTGGTAATTTGAGACCTCCCACAGAGTTAGTTCGCTACTTTAGATCATCTCCATATAACGTAATAATTAGATATAATTATTTTCCAAAACAGAATTTCAACAGTGTTATTTGTGGTCATTTGTGTTTAGATTTTTTAAACACTCGGAAATGATTTGCCTGACGGGAAACAGTTCGTCTTTGAGATGTACCCTATTCCCTCCATACGACTTAAGCGGTGCAGACCAATGGGAAATGGGTTTATTAGATTTAATGACTTACAATTCAATTCCAAATGTAGAAGAAAATAAGAACAGTAATATATACATTGGAAATAAGATAAAAATTACGGTTCCAACTGGCGCTTACGAGGTGGAGGACTTGAACAATTATATAGTTAAAGAGTTAAAATTGAAAAGTCCACAAACCACTTTTCAACTGACGGCCAATAATAACACTCTAAAAAGTGAATTAACGTGTTCAGAAGAAATTGATTTTACCCCCGATGACACCCTAAGAAATTTATTAGGATTCAACAATGAAAAATTAAAACCTAATATATGTAATATATCTCCTAATCAAGTGGCCATTAATAAAGTAGACATCATAAGGGTCACTTGTAATATAATCAAAGGATCCTACAGGAACGGAGTGGAAGGACACGTGCTACATGAATTTTACCCGGACGTCGGTCCTGGATTTAAAATAGTCGAAAAACCAACTGTAATTCAATACTTACCGATTACAAAGCAAAATTATTTGGACGAGTTCAATATAAGACTAGAGGACCAAAACGGAGATTTAATTAATTTCCGCGGGGAACGGATTAACATCAGAATTGATTTAAGAAAAAAGATAAAATAATGGGCATTGTTTTCCCCGCTAAAAATAGAGACATCACCGTTTTTAAGCTCGCTGTTGATAAAAGGAATTTTAACAAAGACAGACCTCTTAGTCAGAGTCGATCTCTCAAACCGTTAACACTGAGGAATCGAATATTTTTAAGCTCTTTACCAATTTTTAAGAAAACTACACGATAATGGATGGTATTTTAGACATTAAAAGCGATGTCACTTACGATGAATCCATTACGGATTTTCAATGGCATTCGCATAATCCCTACAATTCAAATTCATTTAATAATGGTGATGAAATAAGAATTCCCGTGCATCAAACAGACGTGTACACTCTGCCTGCTAAAAGTTTCCTACTTATTGAAGGAAAAGTGGTTAAATCCGCAAATAATAGCGATGATACAACAACAGAATTAGTTAACAATGCAGCGGCTTTTTTATTTGAAGAAATTCGCTATGAATTATGTGGGACCGAAATTGATCGCGTGAAAAATGTTGGAATTACTACAACTATAAAGAATATACTTACCGCACGTCCGGAAGACAGCAATTGGATGAAGAACGCCGGATGGAACATCTCGACCCTCGCCAACCAAGATGATAAAACTAAATTTTCATTTTGTGTTCCACTTAAGTTATTATTGGGATTTGCAGAAGATTATACTAAAATATTATTGAATGTCAAGCAGGAACTCGTTTTGTTGCGCTCATCAACTGATAAAAATGCAATTGAACAGCCTGCAGCCTCACTGCATGACTGTAAAATTACAATCAGTAAATTGGTTTGGAAAATGCCTTATGTTCGTGTTGATGATGAAGTGAAACTCTCTTTACTTAAAGTAATTGATTCAGACAGCTTTTTACAAGTTCCCTTCAGAAGGTGGCAACTGTACGAGTATCCCACATTACCAACAGGTAAATCACAACAATGGGTTGTAAAGACATCTAGTTTAGTCGAGAAACCAAGGTACATAATAGTGGCATTTCAAACTGGTAGAAAAGATCAATCAGCAAAAAATACGTCACACTTTGATTTGTGCTCTATGGACAACATTAAGTTATATTTAAATAGTAAATATTACCCATATGATAACCTAAACGGGAACCAATCATTATTGTATGATTTATATTCAAGATTTCAATCTTCATATTACGTTGGCAGTGATGATCTGCCTTGTTTGGATAAAAAGACATTTATTTCAAAAGCGCCCATGTTTGTGATAGATTGTTCAAAACAAGTGGACACACTTAAAACGGGAACACTAAACATAAGGCTTGAATTATTGGTGTCTTCTGATTTCCCCGAGAATACATCAGCTTTTTGTTTGATAATTTCAGATGCATTAATTCAATATTCTCCTCTATCTGGTATTGTAAAAAAAATTATGTAATTGTAGTTGTGTGAAGGTATAAATAAAAAACACATTTATGAATAACAATTATGGTTTTATTTATTATATATCCATACACACAATACATAATATTTACAATTGGAGAGTACCTTTTAACATCGCTTTTATTCAAATACAATAATAATATATTTAATACATAAAATAACACCGTTAGTCAAGAACAATATCTTCATTTTTTAAAGAATGGTGGCCATAAGGAAGTGTGTTGATTCCATCCTTTAAAATTACTCTTTTATCGTCATTTGCACTTAAAGCAATTTTGTTAACAGTTACTGTTTGCATATTGTGTTTACTTGATTTAAATAACCTTATATTCTTTTTTATTTTTACATTATTGAACAAACAATTTTTATAATCATCAAAAGTGATATGGTTCTTGACCACCGTCTTAGTGATACCTTTGGCTTTTTTCAAATTCATCCTTTTTTCCATTTCTAAATAAAAGTCATTCATAGTTTTAAATGTATACAGTTTTGGTCTAAGACCAATAAATACAATTATAATGATACCGTTACATTCATCTTTGAAACAGCCCAACTTTTTCTTATTCTCAGAAGAATAACACTTGTGATCTGTTGGATAGTCAGACATATCCATATACTGTTTTAAATCCGGATGATTAAAATCTTCATACACATCATTTGTGTATATTAAATAGAAAAAAGAATCCGTGTCTAAATATAAAAGCTTTATCTTTTTACCTTTAAAAAAACGTTTAATCACGTTATAATGAAACTCATACATTTTATATTTACTTAATTCCAACACAGTGAACCCTATGTAAATGGGTTTGTCAAAACAGATAGTTTCTCTGGCCAACTCTACAGAACACAAGTTTTCACCAAATATAATTCTATTTTTAAAATTAGGTTTTGCAATCAATCGGTTTAGTCTTTTTTCATTTGTAACTAATTCAATGTTAATTCTTTTTCTAATATTTTCGATACTTTTTCCAAACATGGCATTATTTAATAGTTTATAAAAATTTTTATCAAACTCGTTTGTGGCTTGTTTTCTTTTTTCAGTATTAAAATCTATATAAGATTTTAACCACCTACTTTGATGAAATTTCAATATCCTATGATATTTAATTAGTACTAAGCCGTTCTGTAAGGCCTGTTTTAAATTTCGATAGTGACATACATAGTTAGTTTTGTTTTCAAGAGTAGTTAACAATTTTTCATGTTTTGACCACTTAGGACACTCTTTGTTTGGTAAAAATGGCAAATCAGCGTGCGCATCATGAAGATATGTAGGGTATCCTACATCACATTCAATTATGTAACCTATCTCACCCTCATCAGGGATCGACATGACATCAAAATTGGAAAGTTTTTGTTTACTGAGCCACTTAAAGCCTCTTTCAGGAATTAATTCTGACATCGCATAACCATATAAGTTATTTGCGTCAATATAAGTTAAATAACTTGTTTCTTTGGAACTGTTAAACAAATTCCCCATGTGAGGATTGTTGGCAACAGCATGACGAGTGACACAAGTTGTAATACCACCTCTTATACCTTTTTCTATAAACAGATACTTATCATAATCATTTAACAATTCTAATTCAATCTTAGTTTGTTTGAGCATGGCATCAAAAGTAAGAGAGGGAACAGTCAAATAATAGGACGGATCTAAATCATAGTTTTGAATACAAAGAGTGCGGAATGTTTCAAAGACATCGGCTAAAAGGAGTACATCCATACGTAAATACAAATTACTATAATCTCGCAAGCATTTACATTTAAACTTATTCCATATACACTTAGCTCTGTCATAATCTTCATCACTTATATGACTTTCTGTCATTTTATTGAAAAAATCTTCCTTTTTCGGTAGTTGTTCATCTTCCAATTTGTCCCAAGAATTTGTATAATTGTATGGATATACTCCTTTCGCCTTTACTAGTGGCAATTCATCTTCATTGAAAAATTGACTTGTATGCTTGAACCCATCTTGAGGTAAATTTTTAACTAGTCTTTCTAGACTATCGCTTAAAAATTTAAAGCTATCAACAAATCTAATTTTAATATTGCTTGATGTATTTTTAGTGAAACTGATATACTTTTCAGATGAATTAGGTATAACTGTAACATTGTGGCTGTCACATCCTAATTGTTTAATAATAAAATGAGTATCGTAATTTGCACTGTTATGAATGAATACAGGCAGATACTTTTGATTTGTCCTTTTTAGATTACATTCATTGCACAATATTGATCTGAATTTTCCCGAAAAATGACAGTGGTCTTTCACAGGTGGACACATAGCGGAAAATTCAATATTACACAACTCACAAAATTTACAGGATTCAAATTTTTGTTTTTCAAATTCATTCAATGGTATCATAGGTATGTTAGTTTTTAACAGATTTCCAATAGAGTTAGCTAATGATATGATATAACTCATAAACTCGCTAGCAGCATCTTTTCCACAGTATAAATACGGTTCCTTAGGCAATTTCGATTTAATAAAATCAGGCAAACTGTCATCAAAAACTAAGTAAACGCAAAAACTCATTGGTTCATGATTTTCCTCTATTGTTGTATGCCTACTTGATTTGAGATTTACTTCTTTTAAAATACATTCAAAATCTGCGTATAAAACCAATGGCAATCTAAATTTATAGTGAAAGTTTGAAAATTTCAATATCTTAGGAGCGGTACTATCGTTCTTACACTGTGGCATTAAAACTTTTACCGGTTTATTTGGAATACAGTCTTGTTCATGGATTTTAAGATTTTTTTCACAATTATCCCCACTATAATGGTTGAGACATCGTTTACAAAAAACCTTTTTGGTCTTATTCTTTGTAACTTGTCTACTTACAAGTCTAGAAAAATTTTTAATATAACAATAATGTTTTGTACCACGGGAGTTCGTTAAGAGTAACAAATCAAAATGAATTGGCTGGATCTTTGGGGTTATTCTCAAAGGGTAAACTTCACTTTTATTATTTAAGCCATAAACATTAACGCTTACTTTGGAATTACATTTTTCAAACTTCTTAACATCTTTCAAAGATGTTGGGAAAGAAATAGATGAAAAATCAAACTTGTGAAGCAAATCTGTGTATCTACTATCGACCCTGTGTAAATTTCTTCCTTTCACATATCGGGATAAAATAGACCAAACAAAACATCGTTCATCATTATAATTTTGTGGATTAATTACAGCATTTTTCAATTGAATACACTTTGGCAAAGGTATGAACGAACCACCTCCCAAAGGTTTATATTTACTGAGTCTTAACAGCACACCATCGACAGCATAAAGAGACCAACCACTTCCTTTTGAAGAACTAGTTTCCTCTTCAGTGCATAGTTTCTTTATTAATTTTCTTAAGACACTTGAAATTGGTTTGCTGGCAAACACCGCAGTATTTGAGGTTTTAAACGATCTTGATTGTAATTCTTCAGAATGGTATCTTATGTAAGTACACTCAACTATTAAATTGAATTTCAAAACACCGTATTCAGACAGGTGATTCAATAATATTGTTTTAATTTTTTCTTTGATAGCGATGAGTAATAAGCAGATATCTTTATACAAATCTGATTGATTTTTATAGTAAAATGTTTTTAAAGCACCTCTAAACGCACTCCTGATTTCTATGAAATCATTTGTTGGAGGTATTGATAATCTATCAATCTGTCTTCTATATTGATTCCAATTATTTTGATCGACTTCCATTACGATAAATAAAAACTAAACCGCTTCCATTTTACTGTTGCAGTCAGACCACTGAAAAATATGAAAAAAACTATTTTAAATCATTGTCACAAAATTTAAAAAGGTTTTATTTATACTATCCCAGTGGATCCAAATCCGGAGGCTCCTCTATCAGTACTGATGTCCAAAGATGTTAATTCAATCACCTCGGGAGTGATTGCATTTTCTAAAATCAGTTGAGCAACCCGATCTCCTTTTTTAATGTAAAAATCATTGTTAGAATGATTAAAAAGCAGTATGCCCACATTGCCCTTGTAATCCCTATCAATAACCCCCGCTCCGACCGAAATAAAGTGATTTAATGCCAATCCCGACCTAGGTGCGATTCGACCGTAACAATTTTCGGGAATTTCCAGAGCAATATCTGTTTTTATTAAAGCCTTATTATTTCTTGGTAAAACACAATCATGAGCACTTCTAAGATCATAACCTATAGCCATAGGGGATGCTCGATATGGTCTATAACCATTTTTTGATAGTCTTGAGAATCCCAATGTCACATTGTTTTTAACAACTGAAAAAAATGAAATAGAATTATTTTGTGTAAAGTGGATACTGCTAACGAATTTATGGTTTACATAAACTTACACAATTTTATTTCTTAGAATCATTCGATTCAAAGGAATCAAATTTTACATTCTTAATTTTACCGGCCTTACTAGCTGCGGCCGACAAAATATCTACAATACTTCTCAGAGTGTCTTGATCGGTCGGGTCATTATTGTTCAACAAAAATAAGCCCTTCTTGTTTACTTTCTGCCAATAAAATTTTTCACTTTTACAATTTTTCAAATCTTTAGTGTCGCTAATCTCTATTTTAATCAAGTGTGTTCCTTTTTCACCCGGAGTGGTAATTCTACGTCTCATGCTGCCTGTATTATAGAAAAATTGTTGACTTATTTTAAAAGACGAACTTTGTTTCTTATTAAAATGTTTAGCAAAAGGATCCTCATCGTTATCCGATTCAGATTCGCTTGATGATTCACTCACTGAAGGAGATTTTTCTCTTTTAAATTTTTTTGATAGTTTTTCCTGCTTCTCGGATGAATCTTTTCTCTTAGGATATTGGTGTTCATCATTGTCAAAAAGTTTGAGATTGGCTTTAGTTACTAATTGTTTAGATTTAGTAGGAACACTGTCAAATGTTAAGATTTGCCTCACGATATTACCAAATTTCTGTACCTGATCAAAACTAAAACTTTTGTCTTTGAAATTCTTTTTCTCAAACTCAGGGGCCCAAATGGTTAAAAGGTCTTCAAACTCGATATCAATACAAGCAGTTTTTTCAAAATCCTTTGCACTCATCTCGGGATCTGAGGCTACATTATCATAAAATATTTTGAAAAAATGTTTAAGACAAGCGAACATTTGTGTCAACATTGGGTCATCAAATATGTCATCCCTTTCTTTCAGTCCATTTACTACCCTGTCCCAAGCCGCTAAACTTGTCAATCCAATTATATGCAAATTTTCTAAAAGCTGTAAGATCGTGAAGTAGACAATACCGGGAGATGATCGTGATGGCCCCGGCTCGGCCGTAGATGCTGCCGCCGGCTGCTCAACATTGGATTCTTCGCATAGGTCAACGATCTCGCCCGCGTTCATGACTACAAAAAAAGGGATAGTATAAATAAACCGAAAATTAATCAGATTAAATTAGTTTTAAGAAAATATACGACTTTAATATTTACATAAAATTGACTTTTAAAATATTATTTTTTTAATTTTTTACTTTTAATTACGAATAATATGAATTTTGACCACTATTTAATGCTTAAATATTTTTGATTGGACTTTAAAAAGTATTATTTATAAGGCTTTAAACTGTTCTGAGGTAATGCGGTTTACTTACTTTTGTTTTTAGCCACGAGTGGTTAGACTGCACCGCTGACCCGCTGTAGAATTTGGTAGAATGCCTCGCTTTGGTAGACTGCCCTGCTGTCTCGGTGGTTCGGTCCCTCTCAGTCTGTTCCGCAGATGAACTATAACACCAACAATAAAAATATAAAGCATTTATAAAATAAAAATAAAAAATTCAGAGATATACTTTTTTAATTTAATTGCAAGAAATAATCAATATTTTAAACAAAAAATGTTGAATATATTTTATATTTGCAATAATTTTTCTAATTAAAACTTTTCAAATAAAAGTGTTTGTAACTCATAAAAAGCTGGTAAAGCTGCGCAATTATTAAAACCTTAGGTGTGAAATTTACTTGAAAAATTATACAATAATTACAATGGAATAAAATTTTTAACATATGGATATATTGTTTTGTATCAATCTACTAAAATGCAATATTATTCATCTTGAGAAATTATTTATAACATGACTTACTTTTAATTTAATCACCACTGGTATGAAGACTGATCGGTAAATGGACTATAATTTAGATTGACGAATCTGTAACAAAACAACGATGCCTTATAGTTTTGTTTAACTGTTTAAATTGTTATTTAATCTGAAAAAAGTCATTGATTAAAAAATTACAATGTATAACAAAAGATTAAAATATTTGATAAAATTGTATTTTCAACAAAAAACAAACACAATAAATATTTATACAAAGTATTTTATATCAATTTCTTTAGAGTACAAAACTAATTCTGAATTTTTTTTTTTCCAAATTCGTTAAGTTATAATAATTGAAATAATTTCTGACAAATAAAAAGTTTCAATAAGACTGTTTAATATTAGTGATATTTTAAAGTGTTAAAACATTTCTTTGAGTGTTAGTGTTAAACATTTACTTACTTGAATAAAAGCGACGATGAGCGAAGGTACTCCTTGTTTGACTGAATGTGAAATGAGTTGTGGTAGCCAAGGTTTTTAAATGCTGCTGGTAGTTAAGTGGCTTGATGAAGTTAATTGCGGCGAGGTCTCAATTGTCACGACATGTTTGTTTGCTCCACTGGCTGATGATACGACGCAACTCGTTAATTATTGGTTCACTACTTCCTAGAAGTTTCGCGTCTTCAACGAAATTCTCAATGTAAGAAGAGCCATCAATTATAAAAAAATATTTCCCCAAGTTGTTTGGTGAACAATATTTTTCATGAAGAGTATGCAAATCATTAATGTATTGAAAACTTATCTGTTCAATTTCTTCCGTCCTACCTCTCCTTATTATCCTCTCCATACAAACTTCCGGGTTTGTTTTTAAGTATAAAACTATGTGATTTTCATATAATTCTAATACTTTAAAGATTTTACATTTAATATTTTCCATTATTGTCACCTCCACCTTGTGGAATACGTTGGAAGCCAAATAGTTAGAAAATATATTTAAAACACTAAAAGATGATCTTTCCATTATCACAATTTTATTTTTTCTTGAATTTTCAACAGCTTTTAATTCCATGTCCAACATGTCCACTAAAGCGTTTATTTGAAACGGGAAGGCCCAACGTTCTTTATTATCATAATATAATTTAAGTAAATTTTCGCCATTGAAGTTTATCCACTCATCTACGGGTTCTTTAAAATGAATCACTTCATGGCCTTGCAACTTTAATATATCACAAAGAGACTGCGCGTACACACTTTTGCCGGAACCAATATTTCCATGAATTGTGATTATCATTGTCGTTAACACATAAGAGACAAATCAATACTAAAACCGGTGTCAAGAATAACAATTGTTATAGGCTGCGTACAAATTAAATACTCAATTACTTTAGACATATCATGACCGTATCACTTTAATATGCCGGCGGGAGAAGGCAATTAAGCGAAGCTGCGCGCCTCACCAATCAACTAATTGTTGAGGCCCGGCGTGATGACGTCATGTGCTGGAAGCCCCACGGTTTCCAGCACAAGTACATCATGTAGTCTATACAATAGGACATACTGTGTCCCCTATATAATAGGAGACACCATGTGGTCTATACAATAGGAGACACCATGTAGTCTATACAGATCAATAGATTGATAATCAATCAATAAATCGATAATCGATCAATAAATCGATAATCGATCAATAAATCGATAATCAATCAATAAATCGATAATCAATCAATAAATCGATAATCGATCAATAAATCGATAATCGATCAATAAATCGATAATCGATCAATAAATCGATAATCGATCAATAAATCGATAATCGATCAATAGATCGATAACCAATCAATAAATCAATAGCCAATCAATAGATCGATAACCGATCAATAAGTTGAGATTTCAAGGTCATACGATGACGTCATAGTCTATTTTTAGATGATGACGTCATAGCCTAGTGATTACGTCATAGTCTATTTTTAGATGATGACGTCATAGCCTAGTGATGACGTCATGTGCTGGAAGCCCCAGGGTTTCCAGCACAAGTACATCATGTAGTCTATACAATAGGACATACTGTGTCCCCTATATAATAGGAGACACCATGTGGTCTATACAATAGGAGACACCATGTAGTCTATACAATAGGGTATACCATGTAGTCTATATAATAGGGTATACTATGTACCCTATACAATAGGGGGTCTGTGCTGGAAGCCCCAAATCATCACTACTCATAGTTTAAAAAAGTTTAATTGACGTTTTGTTTTATTGTTTAAAAACACTATTTGAAAAATCTTTAACCTAGTAAAACGGATCATTAAAACCAATTCACCTGGTCACTCTGTTCATTATAGCTCATTTTGACTTTGTGTTTGAAATATAAGAAAATTAATAAAAATAAGTTTATGTGTTTGGAAATATTAATTAGTAAAAATAGTATCAGTAATTACATTTCCGTTTTTTAAAGTCCCATTAATCTGAAAATATTTTTAGATAATGAGTTGTATTCCCGTAAATGAAATAAATTTTTTGAACTATAGTTTATATATATATATATATATATATATATATATATATATATATATATATATATATATATTTATAATTTTAATTTGTCATACCAATATACATATCCAGGAAAAGTTTGGAAATTATCCACTGTAGGCCTATTATTTTTCAAAATGGCGGTCATTAAAAAAAATTAAAACTCTAATATATTAAAATTGATAAATTTTATAAAAGTTTACTAGTCACAAAAAAGTTGAAAACTAAGATTATCTAACCAATTGTGAGAAGTTTGTATGGATCTGACAACAAGAAACGGAGTGATTGCGATTTTTACCTCATAGAAACATTGATTTAGCGTTAAAACTAATAAATCCGTTATTTGTAGTCAAATCCGTACAACCTTAAAACAATTGGTTAGATAATTTTATTTTTCAACTTTTTTGTGTCTTGTACAATTTGTATTAACTTGACCCATTTTGAGATATTTTAGTTTAAAAGTTTGAAATGGCAGCCATTTTGAAAATATTCAGTATTATAAATAATTTTTTTCCTGGAAATGTACATTGGTATGATAGATATTCATACCAAATATGAACTGAATAAGAAATTTGTTGTGAAAATAAAAATTATAAAGTGGAAAAACCATATAGCGGGTGTGTGTGTTACTAAAGACTGCCGGACAATTTAAATATGAGATTTAGATATATTCCTAACCCAGGAACAATACCTTAAAATATTGGTAGGGAGTCATAAACACCCTATGTATATACAGGTTGAAAAATATATTTTTTTCTTTAAAATAAATTTAAGTTTGGGTTGTAAGCGAGTTTAGGTTGTCAACGATACGTGAGGTGATGCCAAAAAGAAACAGATTTTCAAGCCAGTCGAGGCAGGTGACAAGTTTGAGCAAACTTACCGAGACACTCTCACTTTGAACCTCATTGTGACATTTTGTTAACTTTCAATAATTGAATTTGAAGAAAAATTTGATCATAAATGAGTTTTTTAATTTTGATAAAAATAAAATTTAAAGTCAAATCGGACGATGCGTTATCAACCGTACATTTCATATCAAATCGAAATATTAATATAATATAATAATATGCTATCCCGTTTCTTTTTCTTTTTTTAGCTAATTTCCCGAATTTCAGCGATTTTGATGAAATTTGGTATGAAGGTGTAAGGCTAGGTCTATTTTCAGGAGGTAGCGAACTCATGAAAGTCAGCTGTAAAATCTTACACCCTGAAAAACATGGATTCACTCATGGTAGATCGACCACTTCAAAACTTGTTCTCTATGACAAATTCATTCGATGTTCTCTTCGTGTTGGTAACCAGGTTGATAGCATTTAGCTTTTCCAAAGCATTTGATATTGTGAGCCATCGCCATCTGGTTTCAAAATGTCAGGCCTATGGAATCCTCGGTAATCTCTTATGCTGGCTCCAATCGTACCTCTCAGATCGCAGACTCATTGTTAACATTCTGGTACATTCTCGAGATCTTCTCATGCAACATCGGGTGTTCCTTAAGGATCACATTTAGAACCCTTTCTCTTCTGCATCTTCGTTAATGATATCATCAAACACATCAACACAGAATGTCTCCTGTTTTGTGATGATATTAAGATTTCCACCTCTTTTGCTTCTTTTGAAGATTGTAGAAGTCTCCAGGTGTGTTTGGATACGGTAACATGAATGCTTGGTGTCAACAGAACTGTATGAAACCTAAAACTAAGAAATGTCATACCATATCCTTCAACTGCTCTGCTGAAATTGTAAGCTTTAACTACATGCTTAATTGGAAACAACGAAGGGTGGTTGAATCCATTCGTGACTTGTAGGGTTATTCTCTCTTGTAACATTAGTCCTGAAAATCATACCAACAGTGTCATCAACAATGCTTCTCTCATTCTTGGATTCATTATTTCAACATCAAGAAGATGCTTGAGCATTGAAACAATGAAAACAGTCTATACGTCCCTAGTGAGGTCAGAGTTGGAGTTTGGTAGTGTGGTATGGTCCCCATATCAACCTGGACAGATACGGAGGCTCCAAAGAATCCAGGATACATTTGTGAGAGTTGTTGGCGTCAGAATGGAATTTGATTATCATTCTGTACCCTTTAGCAAACCTGTATGTTGAGTAGGAATAACTAGGCTTAAAACCCCTCATTACGAGGAGACAACTTGTGGACCTGATGTTCCGACGTAAGGTGCTTACTGGGTGTGATCGACTACCCTGACTTGCTCGCCCTGATTGACATCAGAATTCCTAGCCGTACTCGCTCTTCTGACCTATTCTGCCGACGTTCTGATCTGACGTTCTGACGTTCTGTCCACTAGCCATGATCTGAACAGTGTCATTCCAGGCCTGAACATTCTTGGCAACTTGATCTCGGAGCATTTTGATTTCTTCGGGGACAGTGAGCGTCGCTTGAAGAGAAAAATCTTCTTCCTAGAACAAAAAATGGCATGCCTCTATTTATTTATGTTCACTTTTTCGCTAGATTATAATTTTTTCCATTTCGTTCTGTACAGTTACATTATTTATTTACTGAAAATAGGAATCAGTAATTATGAATTTTAATAATAAGGGTTAAGCTAAATATTACACTAAACATATAATAAATATTTAATTAATAATTTTAAAGTTATTCAGTGCTTCACAATTAATTGCAATGGTTATATTTCATTGAAATGAAAAACGTTGTTCATAACTTTGACTGAAAGTTCTGTTTTCTGTTCTCAATCGCGTTCCAGAACTCAGATCCTTTTCGATTTAAATTCTCTAGAAAAGAGAAATTTTCTTTCACAGTAATTAAAACTACTAATAATTGGCTATATCTGAGATAGTCATGCCGGGCCTCCAGAACAAGTATGGTTTTGAAGTTGATGATCTTTCTAAGAGACGATTCTGAAGAGATTATTCAGTATTAATGAGGGACACATAGGAGATTTTGAGCATGTTTACTCATGTTTGAAACCTATCTCTCATCTACACTTGTTTAATGGTGCACTTTGTTCAAAGTACCTTTGACTTTTTAAGAACCCCACTTGTATTAAAAATTGAATATATTTTTCAGAGCTCCACTATTTGTTGTTTAGTAGCTCTTTCAATAAAAAATATTTATTTTTAATTTAACTAAAATTTTGAAAGTAATTTAATATGACTGGGAAAATATTAAATATAATTACGTTGATAGCACTTGAATTGTTTTTAAAGGTTATAAATAAACACCATCTATATACTCTTTGTTTAGCTAAATTTTGTAACAGTATTATTTGATTTACAACAATTTGTAATGTTTAAAAATATTTTCAATAAAGTGTCAATGTATATACTAAGTTTATTTTGAAGGTGTTTGGTGAAATCCTTAATGAACTAAGATGACCATAACATTGATGTAGATATTGTAATGATCCCCAAGTCCCTCGTGTAAAGCTAGACGAAACTGTGGCTTCATGTCGGAGTGTGTTTTCTCAGAATCTACTCCCAACCTTTTCATGTTTGCAGTTTTTTCTCTTAAAGATTATTATCTCAGGTTTAAGCAAAGTAATTACCCAACACATTTCTATTACAGTATATCCAATGAAAGAGGTGGTTCAAGGTCACCCGCAAGATTTTTGTTACTGTATATTATTAAATCTGCTAAAAAGTAACCTTAAAAAATAATTAATATTGAGTTTTACTATTAGTAGTGCTATTGTCAAAATAATTATTAAATATGTATTTATTTTTTGATGAGTTAGAAAAAAGACTATTTGATATTTTAAAAACTTCAATTTATCTTGATTTAAAACAAACGTAAAATATATTTAAATCACAATAAAATTGTGTACGTGGTCACCCAACATAAAGAGTTTCTAGTATTTTCACAATTACTTTACTAATACTTAAAATTCTATGTACTCCTTATCTCTATTATATTTTTTCTTCAATTGAAAAGCTACATTTTAAGATTTATTTTGCCCTTAGAGAGTATCATTAAACAAATATTTTTATTCATATTATTTCTTAATTAATGACGTATTTATAAGTTTTTGCTTGTTTATATTCCTTTTGTTTGTTAAAAAGTTAAAGATTTTCTTTAGAAGAGGAATGCCAGGTATTACCGCATGACTAATATGTTGCAGTTAGATTTGTTTCCTCATATTTTATTTTTAAACAGCTTCTTTGAGAAAAGCAGGTTTTTTGGACTTGTCTGTTATTAAAAAATACAGAATTATTAAATTAAAATATTGGAGTTATATCAATTTAGGGGGCAATAAAAATGACTCTTTTATACAGGAAATATTAAATTAAATTTGTTCTGTTCTTAAGAAATGATTTCATAAGCCCATTTGAATTCAGATTGAACTCTCTTTCTTGAAGCTGTTATATTAAATTCTTGCTTTTATTTTATAGACCTAAGTGCCAGAAAAAATATTAATTTTGATTTTAAACTCTCCAACAAAATCATACAGGTGATTATTAGCATGTAGATGTGTTACGAAAAAAGTCTTACAAGAAAATAAAATCGTTAATTTGTGATGGTTAAAAGATAAAAGTATAAACAATCAATTATAGGTAATTTTATATTTTTCTCCATCCAAAATTTTAAAGACTATACTACTGTTGAACAGGCTTTCCAATTAACTGAATATTTAAATATTGCGAATATACATAAATGGCTGAAATCTTCATCGATCGCAAACAATGTAGTCTATGATATTGTGAGCCTTCTGTTATGTCTAGTGGGTGACATCTAGACTAACAAGCCACATATCCTGGTTCTGATCTCAGGCGACTAATTTAATAAAGTGAATATGAATGGTTATTCTGCATCAAATACGGGAACAATGCTGCCTAATATTAAGCTCTACTGCACCGTAAATGCATGCATACTTTCTTTTGAAAATGGAAAGTAAATTTGGAAAAAAATAAAAAAAAATAATAAACCTAACCTTTATAATTTTTAATATTAATAGTTTACTAATGGGGTCTTAAACCACAGAAATAATTTAAGTGATTTTATTCCTTTATTAAGGAAATATTTTAAAGTGACTGCTTGTTTGTTTTCAAATGTTAACGTAAAAATAGATGTTTTTCCACAAGAAAAGAAACGTCTAATTCATAAACAAGTAAAAATAAAATAAAAAATAACTCTGTGATAAAATAATAACAAAATCTTCTTCAGTATCGGATAACGCTGACATATATTTCAACAAACCCATTTGAAGGAATCTCGTCAGATATTTTTCACTGTAATTGAAACATCCGGCTGGTCCGATGATATCTGTTGTAGCTGATGGATCGGCCCAGAACTCTTCTCAGTCTGAGAACAAGTTATGCTTATATATAAAAAAAAGAAAAAGAAAAAACTGTCGATGTACATTTTAACAGAATAAAAAAATGGTTAAAATTATAAAATACTGAATTGCTATTACATAGTGCTGTTTATTTTAATAAAAATAACAAATTTATAAATATTCTTGATAATTGCCAACAAATATTAAGAAATAAAATCAATTTAGTACAATCGATTTAGTTTATAGTTTTATAGAAATATATTGGTTACAAAATATAAAAATTTTACAATTTTGTAAAGACTATACCCATTTATAAAGACAATTAATTTAATATTGAATATTTTAAGATATGTAGTATGTTGATGCTTCTGAAGGAGCTACAGTTTTGTATCACATTTTAAAAGATTTTTATATTGTATTTTATTGTATGTATTTTATTGTAATATTGTTCATTCTTTATTTATAAAACTACATCAAATAAGTAGGCCTATGCATTAAAACAGCAACAAAAAGTAACAATCTTTATTCCTACCAAACGCATAATTTTCAACCGAATACTGCATTTTTTAAATTATTTCGCTCGTTAAAATTTAAGTATAATTGGTTGTAAAAAAGAAGGAAAAAAGTCGCATTAATCATCACTATTTGGGTGTTTATCAATGAAATATTACCTACCTTACAGAAATTCCAAAGAAATTTCTCGTTATATTTTTACATTGTAACTTTTTAGATTTTTATTTTATATACAAAATGTATAGTATTTTTTTTAGGGCCCATATTCTCTCCTCTGGTTACAAGGGGAGACAAAACCATTACAACCTCCGCCGGAGCTCCTGTACACAGGTCACGTGACGGGCCTGACAATATAATTGTCTTTTTAATCTCTCTCCCTTCAACCTTAACCAGCGTTGGCTGACAGGTAAATACTGAGGCCTACTGCAGGTTAAAGAAGGTCTTTTGGTATACCATGTTAAGAGTAGGTGAGAAATAAGTAGTAAACACTGCTTTAGGTAGTCGTATAGCTTTTAATGGAATGTAATCTACAACCAAATAACAGTTTTCTCATCTAAAAAGCCTGAACCTTTATCTTATGGCTAAAAGACCAAGAGAAGCAGTCAAATGATCGTTTTGGCCCCGAGTGTCTGAACCCGGGCCTGCTGGCTGATAACACAGTGCTCGATCACAGAGTTACGATAGCTAACTTCAGTAACTCAAGTAATCAAAGTATGAGAAATCTTAAGCATAGTAATTCTTATAGTCTTAATTCTTAAGCATAGTAAAAAATTCTTAGTGTTTCTTTCAACAACGGATTAAAAAATCAAGCTTACACCAGATATGGACCTATGATTTTAGACGGACATTTTCTCGATTACCGTTATTAAATCTGAGTTAGGAAAGAAACCCTTAGATGGGTTAGCATCCAAAAAAATCTGTACTTTTAAAAAAGTTGAAACACTCTCTTTGTGCCTTAAAAAAACATCTCCAAAAAATACAGTTTCATGTCTTGGTAAACTAATTATCGTATGGCTTTTAATGGAGGGAGATCAGCAACTAACTGATAGTTCTCCTCGCCTGAAATGCCTGCACTTTTTTGTTTTCTATGCAGGTGGACCAACGGCTTAACGTGACTTCCGAACCACGGGAGCGGCCTAACGATTTTTTTGTCCCCGAGCCGGAATTTGAACCAACGCCCGCTGAGTGATAACCCAGAATAGCCACTACCACTGAGCTACGGCCGCTGCCTATGTCTTGGTGAAGTTATTGGTACTGTTATCAGTAAGAAAAATAGCGATTACATACGTTTCTCTCTGGATCTTAAAAGATATTTTAGAATTGATTTTATTTTAAGTAACAAAACTAAAAAAAGAGGACATATAAGTTATAGACAATTTGGAATGTGCATATTTATAAACAAAGCAACGTATATTTTGACATGTTCGAAAGTAAATAAAATTAGAAAAAAATAACTGTAGAGCTAGGTGAAAAACTGAATCAAATTCAATGATTGATTGACAGGTGGAATCCGTCATTCAGCGAGAAACATATTTGTTTGTATTAAAATGTAATATGGAAGTAGCTTAATAGCCATATTCTGCATTTGTTGTAATGCAAATTAGGTAATTGAAATAAAATATTTAATATAAATTAAAAAATGTTTATCATAGACAATAATTTGAGTAGATGGGAGATAATGCCTACATGAATAAGTGGTATATCTTAATATGAATTACATTGAAATCTGTTTTTTTTTTAATCAGCACTACGATATGAGGACTGAAATTTTAGTTTATATTTGTTTCCATGAAAAAGAAGGGAATACTTTCCTGTTTAGTTTATTAAAACCTAAAATGTATTCTAGTAAAATAAACTATCTAGGTAAGGATATTTGTTTTTCATCAACTCAGTTGATAGGGGCTTTGTCGGTAGTTAAATTATTTATACAGAAGTTGTAGTTTATATGTTCATTATAATTAAACTTCAAAATTCTTACCTGTTATAACATTTCATTTGTTTCTGTTTTTATTGGTAGCATCGTCTCCATCAATGGTATACCTGTCTAAAGCAATAATAATAAACAATATTCACACATATTACTGCCTTCATAGTGATTATAAAGAAAAAAAATAAGATAGTTCATCCCAGTTTTTAGGTAAAATCTCAATAGAAACCACTTTTTAAATTAGTTTGCAGAACACACTGTAACAAATTTTTATTCATAATGGAAAGTGAGAGTATTAGGGCTGAATGGAGGAACCTAGCTGCGTATAATATAAATTCACGCTAAACAATACCTATGATGTACCAAGTAAAAATTACACATCTATGATGTACTATAACACATCTATGATTCAATAACACATCTATGATGTATCAAGTAAAAATTATTCAATATAAAGGCCATACTAAACATTGTATTAAATCATTTTGATGAAGAATTTGTTTTCCAGTATCTGTGGAATGACTGTGCAGTTTAAGTTATCATCCAAGCTCAGGCTCTGTGGTGGGCAGATCACATTTACGGCGAGTGTGGTTGGCACCATTAGCATTTAGTCACCATTCCCCAGTGGCCGTAGAGGACCAGTCCGTATCATGTTTTGAATTGTGTTGCATGTTCAAGTGACCACGATAGAGTGCTGGACAATGGCGATTGGAGATTTTCTTACATTATCAGAGCTTGTGAAAGGTGCTTATCAATTATTAGCCTACTTAAAATGTATTTCATTACAAGCATTTTCTTGATGACCAATTTAGGTTATTGCATACAGCATGTTAAACATATCAAGATGGTCTATCCTTTATATGTGAATTACTCTGTACTAAATATTGTATCATTATTCTTAATATAATGTTTGTTCATAAAAAAGGCCCCCAAACTTCAGGGGGCTAATAGGACTCGTCAATTTGAACAAAACATTATCTCTAGCCATATGTTGAAAAATCATTCTTTTACCCTCTAACCACCATTTTGTTCTTAACTCTAAATAATTTTTATTTCCGTGACGAATCATTATGAAGTTAATATTTGATATTAACCTCTATCACACCAATGCTGATTTTCAGGCAAACCGTTTTTTTTCCAATTCGTATTTTAAAAGTGGATATGTTGGATAGTTTAACACCACTCAGGCAGTACTGGAAGCTTTATTGGGACGCACCAGACGTGAACCACATCACTGTCACAGTTTTAACTTAAATATTCCACTCATTTCATAGCCTTTACACCACAACATTTAAAAATACTAAAGCTCACATATTATTACTGTTATAAAAATACATTTTTCTGTACCACAGCAGTGAGGGATCTATAGAAGGCAGAACCGGATCTAATAAAAAACCATGATTAAGCTATAGGTCTCTATGACATTACATTAAAATTCAATTAGAGTACAATGCCACAATTCGAAATGAAATATGGACCGAGCAAAATATTAGATACTAAAATATTTCATAAACTTAGATGATCAAAACTTAAAATATAACAATCTTAAATATCCTTGGCATATGTTAGGTTGGGATCATGGCACATTTCTTGAAATTCCATAAACTTAACCTGAAAAGATCAAGTATCTTGAATGTCATGAAATATTCAAGTTTTGTTCATAAGATTTTAGATTGACTATTTTATGTGTGGTTTGAGACCATTTAAATACCAAAAAAGACCTTTAATTTCATGCACTTCCTATCCTAGACTTCCATTAAAAACCTTACACTGATTTCCAGCGTGGTTTCCCTGCATTCGGTTGGTTTAAGTTTGATTGACAAATTACTTTCACTAGTATTGATGTGTAGTGTCAAGTCAAAGAATATTATCTCTTAAATACCATAACAAAATATACATCATAGCGGTTTGCGTACAAAAAATTCAGAGTGTTTCAAAATCTTAATTATTATTTTTATTAGTTTAGACCTAATCAAGTTTTTAAATCAAGTTTGAACCCATTATTTTAGACGGGTGAAAAGCCATATAAGATAGACTAATTATGCTGTTACGACATTAAAAAAATGATATATTTTGTTTCAATGTAAAGTTAAAAGCAACTTTTATGTTGATCTTAACGTAATGAAATGAACCAGGAAATAATTCACACGAAATAAGTGAATTCACTTTTAAATCATAGGCATTTAAATCATTAGGCATTAGTAATAGCAACAAAATTGAAAATAAACAATTTCGCTGTATAAGTCTACAGTGATGGCTGAAAATATTTCTACTTTACCCTCTGTAAGTTCCTACAGGCGCCAATGTGATGGTGGTAGTGGAGGGGGGAGGTAAAAGGAACAATTAACTTGTCAGGGCAGGAGACTCGTGACCAGGGTAGTGAGTGCTTTGCAATTCAGTAAAGGCCCAAGTGTCTGCCCATTGTAATGATGCAGAGGAAATTTAGTTAAATAATTTTCACAATCTTATTTTGTAGGTACATGTTTTTCCCAATATTATTGTTAGTCCAGTAGAATTAGTACCTGACTAGGAAAAAATTGCTACAAAAGATATTTTTGCTTTAATGGCTTCATTTATGTCCCAATATGATTATCCTAGGTTTTCCCCCTCATCGGAGTTGTGCTAAAGTGGGGGGGGGGGGGGGGGGGTAAAAATGTACACAAAAATGGACATTTTTTATTTTTTTCCGTTAAATTTCGTAAACGGCTCAAATTCTGAAAATATGTCCAATATAAAAGTTAAAGATTATAAAATTCCGCATTTAATGAGACCAACTGCATATATTTTGGATTACCCGTTGTGATGGTACAACACATCAAACTGCACAATTTTTAACAATTTTCACAAAATTGTCTCCTAAAAGGTGTATTTTTGTAATTTTACCGTTATATTTTGTAAATTAACAAAAATATTATTGTATATAAAGTAAAAGGGCATTAAATTTTGCATTCAATTAGACCAAAATTAAATTTTTAGAACAATTCAATTCATACAGACTCTCCTTAAAAATTGGATAAGTTAAAAGATTTTTATTTTATTTATGTTATGTCAATTGTGACAATTTTGGTTAAGATACAGACCTACTATTAGCGCTCACCACTCTAGATTTCCCATCATCATCACAGATATACCTCTTAAAACCTGGAAGAGGAACAACCCCACCAAAGGTTTTTGGTGTCAATAGTTTTAAATTAGCAGACACCATGAGAAAAACGCTCATCTTTCTCTTTGGCAAAAGTGGATGTGACACAACCTCAACACTCTTCATGCAGGGTAAAACGAATAAAAAATTTGAAAAGGTTGAAAATTACAAATTTCTTTAATTTTGTCATTAAATAGGCAAATTGAAGTACTAAACATAATTATATCCTATGTAATAGTCATTATTTTCATGATGGAATATATGCCTACACAGTACATACTTGGTATAATTTGTCATTATTTTATTCATCTCTGTTAAAGTTAATGTGACGTAGTTAGGGTACAAGTGGTCCTACAATTTTTATGTTTGTCTTATTGAATGCAGAATTTAACGCACTTTGACTTTATAAACAATAATATTTTAATATTTGTATTAATTTACAAAATATAACTGTAAAATTACAAAAATACTCCTTTTGTTAGACAACTTTGTAAAAATTGTTAAAAATCGTGCAGTTTGATGTGTTGTAGCATGACAAAGGGGGATCCAAAATATATGCGGTTGGTCTCATTAAATGCGGAATTTTATGCTCTTTAACTTTTATACTGGACATTTTTTTAGTATCTGAGCCGTTTATGAGATTTAACCACAAAAATAAAAAAATGTCCCTTTTTTTGTGTACATTTTTACCCCCCACCACTTTTAGCACAGCTCCGATGAGGGGGAAAACCTAGGATAATCATATTGGGACATAAATAAAGCCGTTAAAGCAAAAAAATCTTTTGTAGCAATTTTTTACCGATTTACCTGCTTTTTATGTTTAACGCTACTGGCCAATGTAATGTTTATGTTCATGCGATATGTTTATGAAAATTTAAAAATATTTTTAATGTTCAATTTCCAATTTGCTTAAATTTGGTGTGTTTGAATGGCATTGTGTACAAGTTCGAATATATGAAAAAAGGTAATATAGATTTAAAAATAATAAAACGTTTTGGAAAATGTAGATTTGATTTATCTTTAACAATATTTTATACAACATAAAATTAACCTCTATCTCCCTTAGTTTACCCTTGAATGAAAAAATATATAATGTGTAAAAGGCAATATCTAAAAATATTTCGTTATTGGCCATTTATGCTTATTGTAGACTTAAGCCCTTTGATATATAAATTGGTAAAGCATTTTACTATACATATGATTAATATTTAGATGTTTTACAAAATTTAAAAATATTTTATAAGCTATTTATTTTTGTTTATTTTTTAACCGCACTGGTTTAGGTCATTGTAACCTGCGTTCATTAACACCCCGACCCGAGGCATCGCGCTAGCCTAACGGTTAGTGTCATAGACTTCGGTTCAAGAGGTCATGGGTAAGATTCCCGGGATGTCCATCACACTTGGGTTTGGACCGCTTCCGCGTAAAAACGTTTTAAGGTACGTTAGTACAACCAGCAAAACGCTCTCGATTAACATAATGACTTTGGCCTAGAAACAAGAAAAAACACAATTCTTGTTTTGTTATTTTAACCAAGCACATTAGGGAATGGGTGTTTATCTGGGGCCTTTGCAAAGACCGAATATGTAGTTACTGTGCAACGTGTGGTCTGCCTTACGTTCGGTTGTGATCCTTCTGGTGTTAATAACATTCGTGAAAGTATTGTTTGCCCCATTGAAAATTGCATTAATTTTAAGTTTCCAAAGGGAAAACTACTGCAAAATGTGCATTATCTGTCTTGAGGACACCGGATGCCTTTGTAAAAGGAAAATCACGGGGCGACCAAGAGTTGGCGAAGAAACTGTCGAGCGAGTTAGAGAATTCAATAGCAGCCCAAAAAAAATCAGTACGGAAGGCTAGTCATGAACTACAAATTCCTGTGTCGACTGATTGGAAAGTTGTTAGAAAACGCTTACACACGACTTAATTGCTGACAATACGACAGATTATGTGCCAGTTTTTTATACGCCATGTTGTATCATGACGACGATGATTTCATGGATCATGTTGTCTCCAGTGATAAATCGACCTTTCACCTTAGTGGACATGTTAAGACTCATAGTGAGTAGAAGTCCCCTCAGTATAGCCCACCAATCAGAACGCAGCATTTCATCCCCACCCCTCCCCCTAGGCCCCGCCCACCGACCAATCAGAGCGCAGCATTTCATTCCACCCCCTCCCAGGCCACGCCTACCGACCAATCAGAGAACAGCGATGGCGGCTAGGCTCCCATGTGTTTAATAAACCGCCACGTGGGATGATGTAATCACCCACGTGCTCTAGATGGTGTACATAACCTCACTTTTGGCACCGATATGCCACATGTAAAAATCAATGTTATGTTATGCTGTAAGAGAGAACAGCTGGATGGTTATATAGTAGATACAATAAAGTGTTATACTATATAAAGTGCATAATACCTAAAAATGTTAAAGATTTTGGCTAAAAAACTAAAAAATCGCTAATATCTCGAAAACGGTGCGTTCTATGGGTCTGAGGACCTCAAAAAACCACCTACTACGTAGTGTAGGTGCCCCCAGGGGGTAGGTACCCATAATTAAAAAATTAACAAAAATGTTGTCGGTTGCATCTAGAAAAATGAAGGGGCAAAACTTTGAAATTCCATATCTTAGGAACGGCTGGGCCGATTGTCTTTATATTTGGTATATGTACACAAGTAATTATTGTCTACAAATGCATGGCGGGAGGTATCCAAAAATTGAAGGCGCAAAAAAGTTTAATTTTATATCTTAGGAATGGCTGGCTCGATTAACTTTAAACTTGGTATATGTATATATGTTATGTTGGCCTATTGATGTAATGCGTGGTGCATTCAAAAAAATGAAGGAGCAAAATGTTAATATTGATAACTTGGAAATTAACATAACTATAAGTTTAAGACGGTATTATTATCAATATTACAACTATTGTGCACCCTCCAGGACACGGTTTGGGAATGCCCGAGTGGTTCTTTTTTACCACCCCCAGGTTAAGTATTATACAAGACAGACGTTTAATTAGATAAATCTAATTAAATATCGTTCAATCGTATAATACCCCCTCCCTTATTTTACAGAGGGTGAATAATAGTTCTTACCTTGGTGATTGGGCTGAAATCAACACACAAGTATTAGACTATAAACTACTTTAATACAACTACCGCTACTACCACAATGCTACCACTACTACAAAATTAAAATAAAAACAACTTTAGTGTTTGAAAATTTTTACGTTCGGAGACTTTTCAACCGTGCTGGTGCAGACCACGCTGTATTGTTTTGTCGTGGTGAAACAGTCAAGATCTTCTTCAGTCAACGCCCGTCCGAATCTTGCGGGCAAGAAGGTCACACGTTTGTCTCCATTGGCTAGAATGATTTCGAGTAGAATGGCGGGATGATTGAACCTTGTAGGGACCCTCTTCGCACTGACGATCTTCGCCGGCTGGGTGATTTCTTTAATAGAAATCTTTTCCGACATCACTATCGCTTCCTCGCAGGCGGCAAGTTTAGCGTTAAGATCCATCTGAAAATCAATTAAAACAAGTCTTAGCGTCTAATATATGAAGGGTGCAGGGAAAGAACGATCAAACTCACAAAATGTAAAGTTTTCAGGAGAGCGTTTTTAAAATTTAAAGAGTCATATAAGTATGATAACATATATCCATAGTAATGTTAATGTGCTTAATATTTAATTTTACTGGTTGTCATTTTATGGTTGAAACAATAAAAATTTGTTTTTTTAATGATGATTTTAACGGATTTTAAGGGACTTTAACTTTGATTTTTAACGGACTTTGTCCGTTCTTCCCATGAACGCAGTGGAGCTTGACCGATATTCCCCTGCATACTCTAAATGTTTTGTATTCTAGTGCGGAATCTGTTCGTTACTCACGTTTATAGAATGCACGTGGTTTTAAAACACGCTTAGACGAATCAAAATATACCGGTATTTCAATTTTTTGTATTTTTGGACTTTGATCGTTCTTCCCCTGCACCCTTCATATTAGGATTAATGCATATGTTAGTTGAGTTATTGTTTTGCAGATTATGCCTTCTGAGAACTGGAAACAAGTACTGCGTTGAATTAGTTTCTTGGTGTGGCCCTTGTTATATTTAGAAATGTTGCTTTCAAGCTTGTTCGTTTTAATGTTATTCAGGTAATGGGTTGTTACCCCACTTGTTATTGTTATTTATTTAAGTGTTAGTTGTATTTTAACTTAATGATACTTAAGCAATTTATGTAGTTGTTAAATTATATTGTATGTATTGTTAGTATAATGGTAATCATTGTGTCATCATTTTTGTAATTCTTGCTCTAGTTAGTTAACCATAAGGTAAATGATTGATGTAAAATGGTGTGTTGCCGTAAATAAATAAATAATACAAGGGATAAAACATCAATGATTTGGATGAGAGATAACACGATTAAGAGAATTAGTGGTTACCTTATGTAGTAGTAGCAGCGAACAGTAGGAGTAGCAGCAGCAGTAGTTGCAGCGGGAGTGGAAGCTGGCTGTAAAAAATATCTTATAAAATATCTTGGAAAAAATATCTTGAGTGTAGCGCTGGGATGGGGAAGGCTGGTTTTATGCACCGCAGGAGAGGGGGACTTGAGTGGGGGTCACCGGAAGCGTCGCGTGGGAGCGTCGTGTGGGATCACCGCGACCGCCTTTATGTACATATTTACACAGTATGTTTAACTAAAATATATTAACTGAACATATTTAGAAAAATATCTTTTTTCTTTTTAAAATTATATTTCTACAGAAAGGGCATCTTATAAGTTTTTTAGAACAATTTACGCATACGGTGTGACCACAAGTAAGTAAAAGAATTGTTGGTAAATATTTGAGGCATATTCGACAGTTTATATTTCTTGGTAATTCTTCGTCATCTGAATCGTCTTCGGAATCATGACCTAAAACGTTGTTACCCTTTCTCCTGCGGTGATAAGAATTGCCTCCAGGGATTCCCGGAGGTCTTCCCAAAGGGCTGGGGCAATGTGAACCATTTCGGAGACGGTGGTATCATCCAGGAAATGGTTGGCCAGCCATAAGGCATCCCTCAGCTCTACTCTTGCAATTTGAATGGCCAAAAGTAGATCTGGGAGCTCATATTGTCGATTGCTTGTAAATCTCTGTTTTGACAAAAATAATGTATTAAAGAAATGTCAACATGGCAAGGTACAATATGAGCTAATAAATAAGAATAATACCGTACCTGTAAAAAGTTGTGAAGTCGGTATTCCCGGATATGTTGGCGATCGGCTTCAATTTGACATCTGATGCAACGTGCAGCTGTTGATGTCTATAACAATACAGAGTTTTTATTAATGTTTTAAGCTGTATAATAATAATAAAACGGGCTTGATTCCGTAAACAACATATTATGTACCTACCCTGGTTATCCCTGAGGATGTTGATGGCTGATCTACAATTCTGGTAGTACATGTTCGCGTCTGTTGACATTGTGGTGTTGAAAGTATCCTCGTGATTGTCACGTGAGGTGGTTCAGGTGGGTTTCTGCTTGATGTGCTTACGTTGAGAGGTCTTAATGTGGCGTAGACTTGGTTTTCTCTACTGATTATAGATGGGGAGAGTGCTTCTTGATCGTCATCCTAACACAATTAATATTATTAGAACAATGTACTTAAATATGCTATACACACACACATATTAATTGCTATTGCGTGTTATACTTACATTCCTTCTTTGAGGTAATGGTATCCAATAATCTTGTGATGATGATGATGAGGACCCTGGGTTATTTACTCCGTCAGATTGTGTTTGATTGTCACGTTGTTCTTCTGTTGTCTAAAATAAAATATTATTGGGGTTAAAAAGTGTTATTAAAATTATGGTGATAGTATGAGCCTAATTTGAATTACTACTTACTCTTGGACGTTTTGGTGGAGAGCAAGTGGCAGTTGACAGCGTTATCACGATGATGAAAGCAAACTTAAGAAAAGCCATGGTAAACTATTAACACTATTTGTTTGACCGTGCTTAAATAGCCCGGAGTGTCCCCTCTACCAGCCGTTGCAGGAAGGTGATTCACATCTGGCCGGCGGCTGCCACTTCCGCTCGCATTCAAGATGGAGCAGGGCATGTGTTTGGTGAAATTCTGGTACTTTCCGATATTTACAAATTTTATTTGTTGTGCAAAATGTAATGGTCTGTTAATTGATGGGGTTGAAGAAACATACGGTTGGATGATTATGAGAATTAATAATTTAAATTTTGAAAGTTTCAAGTGCTTCGTGTGCGGTGATTACCTTCCAGTTGTATGGCGATTGGAATTTTAGGTATGTATTTATTTTTAATGGCTCACGTTTCCACACCACCCAAGGGGTAGGAGCCTCGGCGTGTTCTTTTTGTTTACCCAGAGCATCCCCGGGAGGCCTAACCTCTGGGGTAGGTTGCCCCAACCATCGCAACCTACGGTGGTAGCCACTCCATTACAAAAATGCTACCTCCCTTTCAAATATTTTTTTATTTTATATTTTTAAATTTTTTTTGTTCTTTACAAATTATGGTGATGTCGAAGGAAGCGCACTGCTTTACGGGGTTTTTACCCCCGACCCTCTCATCTACATCAAGGTGGTACCAATACACTCCAAGGTTTACGGGCCTTTTCCTCAGCCACGCCAGGGACCTCAGGACCGTTCCAAGGAGTAGCCCGAACCCTCCTCGGGTCGGGGCGCCTCAATTTACTAGGTCCTCACATTCACACATGGAGAAAAGCCGGTGGATAACACAATGTTTTGCGGTTTTTAGGCCAACCACCATTCTCACTCCTGGACTTATGGGTTTTACGCCAGCCTGTTAAGTGAGTGGCTTGTTCTCCAGTTACCAGCCTTGAGTAGGTGACATTCACCGAAACTTGAAAGATTTTTAATCAAATTATGATTTATGTTCATCTAGAAATCTACTAGTTACGTTCTGATATAAAGCTACATAATCCCAATCAACTTTACCAGCAAAATCACGAATGAACCTCTCGGATAGTGTTTGATATTTACACAAAATATCCCAGCAACCTTCAAAATTGGGAACCATCTCCCTCAGGAACTCTTCTGAAAATTTAGTGCGTCTTAAAAGCTTAGCCCAATTGACTCTGTGCGAGTAAATTCGCAACATATCAATTGAAAAATCATAATGAGAGGATAGAAGATCCCAGTTCATGTACTGATCAAACTTCATAATGAAGTTGTCAGTCAACACCCCTTTGGGCTCTTTGGGCTCTGTCGAGAGAAGGTTCCACACTGTTGTTGCCATCTTGACAGCTGAATAAAGACTAAACTTGAGTCAAGCTTATATATCTTTTATAAGCAGTATGCAGTGCACATCTATCAAAGCCCACAGCGTGCTGGGGTAGTGGGCAATTCACATTATTTACAATATTTACAAGAGCGGTATTTTGATATTCCAAAACGTTAGGATGAAAGCGAGTTAAAAACTTTACCTTTTCTAAGCCCTTAGTGTATATTATGTCAAAAGGTCTGCACAATTCACGTATTAGCCTTTCATTATACGGAATTTTACCGTCTTCCCATCGAATACGGTGATGATGGCGGGTCAACCATCGCGCAGTGCGGCGCATTTTTTCGTTTAAATACTCAATTTTGTATGGGGAGCTAAACACGAAATAGCTGCTTGTAAAATTTCCAAAAATTGCGAATTCCTTAATAATAAATCGGTTTTTGTTATCTTTGAAAGCTTGAAATTCAACAACCGCAACCGTTTGGGGTGAAAGGCCATCGTTTGTACAACAGTATTTCATTGTAAAGGTATTTGTAAATGTGTGGTGGCAATTTAAGAAAATCGATTGCCTCGTTGTCCTCACTACTATTCAACACCTCCGCAATGAAATTTTTTATTGCCTCAGCGTGAGGCAGTAGATCCCCCAAGCGGATGTAGACCAGAGGGAGGCTATTTATAAACTGAACCCACTCCGCACTGTTTAACGCCAAAGTATGTTCTCCATCGTGGAGGAACACGTGCTGTTTGCCAAATACGGAATTTACCTTGATACTCTCACCGGTTTTTAAAATACAGCTAAAGCTTTTTCTTTCTTCCACCGCACATGTCACTGCATTAAAAGTAGATATTCCAAATTCGTTAAAAACACTGTACGGCCAGAAAACCCAACCTCGTTTACCTTTGAACAAAACACCCAATTCGTCATTTCTATTTTTAAATATACCCGTAATAATACATTTAGATAACTCGCAATCAAAGTAGTAAATCATCTTTAAAAATATCCCGGTTAACGCATTAATAGGCTCTTTAGGTTTGGGAATAATATGAACGTCCATACTTACAAGATCCTCTCGCGACGGCTCCATAGCAGCAACTGACAATTTTTTAAAATATTACCGTAGTTTTTAGTTTTCCCCCACCCTTTCGTAGGCCAAATTAAAAAATGTTCCCACATGACAACCCTTAACCTATATTGTCACCTTATTTACTGTGCCTGTGAGAAGTGAGTACGTCATGTGACTGTCGTGTAAGAGAAGACAGTATGCAGTAGTATTTTCCGACACATTTTCCGTAGTTTCAAAATCTATTCTAACGTCTACAGGCCCCGATTTGATCGTGTCATTTTGTTTGGAACAATCGATTACGTATAGAGGCGTTTTAGTTTTAAATTTATCCAGCTCAACGGTAGGTGTTGAGGGTCTGTTATAGTAACTATTTTGAAAACGATAAAACATTTCATAGAATAGTGATATGTCTCCGTGAATGTTATCGTATGGGAAATATTGTGAATTCAGATACAACTTGACGTTGTTTAGACTGTTTCTATCAAATTGTGCCATGTCTTTCTTCAAATTATTTTTTCTTCCCGTTTGGAAAGCCAAAATCACGTAACGAGGCTTTTCGAGCTGAGAAGATGTTTTGATTGTCCAAGAATGCGTTTTCGATTGAGGTAAAGTAGGATATTCGTGTATTTCCCATGAACGGAAAGGTAGATGTATTTTTGTATCTTTTTCAATCATCTTGTACAACTTTAATTTATAAGCATCCGACACGGAGATATGCGGCACCCTCCAGTATATGTTTGTAATATCCAGAGTGATCCCCGTTGCATCATTACTCAATACGGCGTTATTATCCGTTGAGGAGCGAAGTAGAATCAATTCTTGTCTTGTGTTTACGATAATACGGCGATAATCCTCAGCAAAGCCGAGTAGTAAGCGTAAAGGGATGGAGAATGAAAAATTCCCATCGTCAGGCTGAAGTTTTTCACCCGGCCCCAACCAGCAGGCATTTTTTAGACTGTGTAACTCGTTTGGGTGAATGGATATGAGACCTTTAATAGTTGTAGTATTACCTACATTTTTAGTCCTATCGATTTCCACACCCCCAATTTCGTAACGTATATCGTCAAAGAGAAAAGCAATTGCATTATTGATAAGCTCTACAGTAGCATCTGTGTTATCGGCTTTTTTCCCGCTTACTTTACCAGAAATGTAAAGAGTACTATCATATGGTGCTGTAATAATATCCTGCTGGCTGATGGGTATACGGATTTCATCATTGTTTTTATATGTAGAGGATGCGTAAGGCTTATGGACATGGAATTCCATTCCAGTGATTGCATCACTGTATTCTGCGCTGCCTTCTATGTCCAACATCTTGTACCTTAAATCCAAGAGAACGTAAAAATTTAATATTGGCTGATGTTAACCGTATGGTGTCCTGACCCAAACTGACTTTATTTGTGTTGGAAAGCTCCCTAAATACAAGCCCCATTTCTCTCCCTTATATGAAGTCTGATGGAGACTGCCTCGTTCCGTAAATTTATTCTATCACCGTTTTGGTCTTTGAGACAAATAGTAACGTTGTTTATCCTCTTGACGTTCACCGGCAAGTAAATGATTGTATTAGGAGCCTCAACTATTTTATACCCTGGCCCAACGTTCGGGTAGAACTCATGAATCACGTGGCCCTCCTCGCCATTATTGTATGACCCACGAACTATGTTGCACTCCACACGAATAACATCAACTTTCATAATACTAACCGGTCTATCGGAAATATGCTTTGTAGCCGGATTCAAGACTGTCTTATCGAAGCCTAATAGCGAAGCTATCGTACCCTCCTTATCAAAGTCAATTTTTTCTTTACACTCAATTTCAGCTTTCAACGTATTATTATTGGCTTTTAGGCTTAGTCCTAACCCCTCGCCCATTTTGGTTTGTAAATATTTTTCTATATCCTCAATTTCGTATGCTCCTTCCTCTATAGTAATACATTTATCATCGCCATGGTAAAATTTATCATTTATGCCTTTTTCGATATTTGGAATTGAATGATAAGTCATCAAGTCTACCAGGCCAATCTCCCATTTACCATTACTAACATCCAAATGTGGGAAATAGTCTTTTGTGATAAATGACCCGTTACCGCTTAAGCAAAACATTGCCGCAGAGAAACTCTAAGCACAAGTGTCCGCACACGACTGAATTGAAATTCTGTCTTCTTTGGTAATTATAGTAAATATTGCAGGGTTCAAAATACCGTAATAGCTCTAACGGTGGTGCGAGGTTTCCAAAACTATCAAAGTAATATACCTTATCATTAAGTTTTCTGTAGCATACCCAGTGAGTACCCTCACCAGCATGTGAATCCAAATTTACAATAGCCGATTCGTATTTTTTCGGTACACGAGGTAACGTATCTCTCATATAAACGCCTCTAAAGTTTGGCACCCTTAACTTTTTAGCGTAATAAAGTAAATCGTAGTTTGTTAGAGGCTTTATCGGGATCGACGTTTTTTTTAATCACCCTTGTCTTTTTCTTACCGCTTCCTCGTTTCGGATACGGTCTAAGGTATAACCCTTTACCTTGGGGCGGCGATTTTCGCTTAGTGGCACGTTTTTTCTTTTTACCACCGCCAAACTTAGTTTTAGCTTTCATGGCTGTTGTTACTGCCCAGGCAGCTGCTTTTTCCCCAATGGTAGCGTCAGATGCTTTAAATCTGCGCCAGGCGCGTTCAGCCAACTCTTTGTCTGCCTGTTTTCTATGAGCGTTATCGCTATACTTTGAATAGGTAATGTCGTGAATCTTGCACGCCTCGTCAAGACCGTTTATCCCCTTATCACCTCGCGCTAGCCTCTTTTGTAATCTGGTTCCGGGACCACAGTAATTATACCCCGGAAGGTGTGCCTCAAAAGGTAGTAAATCAATAGCTTTGTTCACCACGGAGGAGATGATTCCACCACCTCGCACGACAGCTTGACCGCGTCTGACTGATCTTGCTTTGCGTCTAGCCATTTTATTACTGATGACATACCGATGTCGTATCTAGCTAAATAACTTTTGCCCAGAGTGCAGAGCGCAGAGCGTAGGGCGCAGAGCGCAGAGCGCAGAGCGTAGAGCGCAGAGCGCAGAGCGTAGAGCGCAGAGCGCAGAGCGCAGAGTGTAGAGCGTAGAGCGCAAAGCGTAGTGCACTTAATTCCATGTTTTCCTAGTTTTACAATATTTTTTAAAAATGCAAGTACAAAATCTGTCGACATAGCAAGCTGCACAATGATTGGCAAATTCAAAAGCTGATAATTTAACACATTTGTCCGGGCAGCATGTAAAGAAATGATCCGTTTTATAGATTTTAATTTTAACTTTTTTTATTTTCTTTGAGACCTTGTATGATTTACATTTACATTGGCAATAGCTAAAGCTCTCACATTTACTACAAGCCAACCCGTCGACTTGGTCTTTTGGAACAATAAAACACTTTTTATCGCAACAGTAGTGCCCCATCTTCAATGTTCACCGTATGACTTCACATAACAACTGACGTTACCAGTTTACTGTCCTTTTATTTATGACGAGCCACCACCACCTAGCCTCCGTGCACGCTCTTCCGCAGTTTCGAGAATCCCTGGTTGGTTTACTAGCTCTGACGCATCAATAGTCATCTCGTCATTGAACAAATCATCCCATGAGGTCAACTCTTGCACAACTTCAGTTTTCCAGTCTTTTTCATCGTGTAAACCCGCCCTGGCTCCATCTTTTGATTTTAAATGTTTGTATATCGAGTATGCCAATTCGGCAAGGGCTTCTTTTAGGTATTCTTTATTTACAGCGTCAGTCAGTCCTTGAGGCTTTTTAAGCTTTCTAATCCGATTATTCCCAGCATTCCAATGAGGTTCCTCTGTTTTTGGCCCTTTACCTTTGCCGGGATCAACCAATACAATAGCATTTTCTTGCAAGTATTTTAATGTCACCGCATCATGTATATGTGTTGGATCTGCAACCTGAGAAATCTTTTTATTTTTAAAGTTCCAAGTTTGCGTACCCGGAATGGGAGTACGATGGTCTAAATAGTGTTTGTTCACAGCATCGCCCGGCTTTGATGGTGGAGCCACATTTTGTATTATAGTATTATGCACATCATAAGCACCATTTATATCTTTAAAAATAGTATTATTTTTGAAATAAAAAAGATTTACAGCATCATTATTTTCCACAGGAATCGCGACGTTTTTTATTATAGAATTATTCGCATTATAAACTCCCTCACTAGTTTTGTTAATTGTATTTGTTTGGACATACAATCTATTAACAGCATCTCCGTCATTAACTGGTGATGCGATATCCTGTAAACGATACTGATGAAATGAATATGAATCCTTTAGTTTAATAGGAATTTGTGTTTCTATATACTGTTTTGTCACAGCATCGTCCTTTTCAATAGGGCCCCCCATATTACATATCCATGTACTTTGTGCGTCAAACACATTATTTTGTAAACTGATACAGTTACGAAACGCCTGACAGTGGGTTTCATAGTTGACGGCATCTCGATTTTCTACGGCATCTCCTACATTTACTAAACGTTTCTCTTGTATATCATAATCTCCTTTGGGGGTAAGGTTGAACCCCTCGCCCTTGGGTCCCCTCTGATCCTCCTTATCCTTCTTATCCGAGTAACGTCCGAACTTGTCTACACTCATCGTAAAAGTGATTTAAATCTACTATTACCTGCCCCTTTTATAAACCCCGCTTCCCTCAGCTCCTCCACGATGTTGAGTATCTCGTTACTGTGGGAAGTGTTACCCGTCTCTGTTGACATTGCTAAAAGTTTAAGTCTATTGACCAATTCATTGGGGTTATCCCAATGTATAATGTCGCGCGATTTGTTGGATTTCCACACGAGCCCCTTGCCTGATTTACTTGGTGGAAACAAGTCTTTGATAACATGTTTGTATTTTAAACTATTATCCCTTCTAATCTGATTGTAAAAGCTGTAGCCTTTCTTGTGAGCATTAGTAGCAACAAGTATATCCTTGTACACTTTCAAATCATCCTGCGAGTATTTTTCTTCACTGGGAAGTCTTTTAAAGATCAGTTCGTAAAGCCCCTCAGTTGGTTTATATCTTGTATTATTTATAAGGATAGCTCCATCAGCATTAAAATCTAAATCCTTATCACCAATCATCAATTTATTTCCCTCTTCATTGTATCTCGGTCCAAAATCGTGATCAATTAATTTTGTCTTACCACCAGTATCCTCCATAAGTAATTTCATATACCGGAGAGTCATGGGGTTTTTAAACTGTTCTTCAAGATATCGGGAAGCTGTTTCAAGTCCTGAAGGAGTTGACACTACTTCCTTTACCCGGCTAGAGCTGGCCTTGGGGGTAGAAACACTCGGTGGATCAAATAGCCGTGGTAAATCCACATCGGTTAATTCATCTTCATCGGTTGTATCATAATCCATCTGTTCTACAGTAGGTTCCTCATCCTCTTTCGCTTCTTGTTTAAAAGATTCAGGTTCAGATTTTACAGAAGGTTGAGCCGTTTTACGCAGCTCTCGAATGATGGGTTTGTATTGCTTTTCCAGAACTTATTCCGTTTCCACTATACCATCTTTAAACATTCTATATTTACGTCGAATGGCTTCTTTAAGCGCAGCCACACGCAACTTGAGTTGTTTATCAGTCGGATTCATGATTGATACTAGTGGAATCTTTCAAGACTCCCATATTTAAGGCAGCTCTACCTGCCTGAAGAACATTGCACGTTTCTTGTTTTTTCGTATGTATCTGATAACATCTAAAAGGGAAACTCCCTCACTAAAGTCCAATCCTCTATAGTAACGTTGTTCTAGTGCATCAAATCGTAGTATTACATAAGGTAGAGTGAAACTCTTAAATACAAAAGTACGTTTCCATCCACCTCTCCATTGCGGTATCTCGGCAACAGTGTATTTATCATTTTCAACAGTATCTTCCATATATTTCTTCAATATGTTCAAAGGCCGTTGTTCCTTGATATGTTGTAATAGGAAAGAATTCAAAAGCCAAAACTCACTGGGATTAGCACCCGTAAATGCTCGCCATTGGTCAAATAACTTTTGGTTAGTCACTGAGTATTTACCGTTGGTTAAAGATATTCCAAATTTTTCACAGTGTATAGGTAGTGTAGGCAATGCTTCTTTTAGAAAATCTACTGTATATAACCCTTGACAGAGATTGTTAACACCGATATATGGTTTATTTCTATAACACTTTGGAACCCCGTCAGGTAAAGGACCGTATGCAGTATTATAACTAATATCAATATAACACTTTAGAGATAGTGTTGCCTTGTATATCTTTAAAGGTGATCGTATAGGAATGGTTCTCTCTGTAAGTAAAATGCATCTGCTAGCATAAGGAATCTTACAACCGTATTCTAACATTCTATTGCATATTTGTGTAAAATTTACACTACCGTGGAGGTTACGTAACGGCAGGGGTTGGCCAAAGATATCGGGAAATGGTCTGAACCTAGATATTAAATTTTGAGGATCCCTCACGGTGCAGTTGTTCATATCTTCGTGGTAAATTACAAGTTCCAGAGGTACGTTTTTCTTTTCACAGTGGAATATAAAGTTAAGCCAGGTGTCGCGATTGTATGTTCGCTCACTAGCGGAAATCATCAGCAAAACTACTGGGGGTAGCATAGCTGAATGTTTTGGTGTTTTGTGTCTCCAGCAATGTTTGTTAAACGTATATCCATGTGGTGGTTTACGACTACAATAATTTCCACAAAACCTCTTTTTGTCCCTAAAATAATATGTACAGAGATTCGACTTGACATTATGCAGCCTTTTGTCAAAACCTCGAAGATCGTTGTACGAGTAGATGCGCACCATTACAACTCTGTGATGAAACTGTCAAATTTTACCCTGTACCTTCCCTTATTAAGGTCACATGTCTTATCAATCACCAAAAACCCGTGTGTATCCTTCCAAGCTTGAGCACATAACTCTTTAAACTTTTCAAAAGACATGTCGGTTGTTACATGATCATTATATATATGTTTGAGGTTCATATCATCTTGTTTGAACAAAATAATAAAGTTACAATTGTCCCTGATGAGCTGTTTGGGGATAGCACTATATGTTTGTCCCAAATAAAATGTATCGATATTCTTATGTCTCCCCATTGTAAAATAATTACGAATATTATTGTGCTTCTCACAAGATATATCATCAAAAATCATAATTGAATTTGTTTTAGCATTATTAGGGTGTACTACTTGACTATTATCATCAAACACAAAGTAACCAATTTCTTTGGGAAGAGCTTTTTGTAAAAATTTATACTTTGGCTGGTATAACGATTTTGAAAATACATAGATATTTTCAAATCTCAGACCATTTGGATCATATAAAAGATTAAATAAAACATTGGTTTTCCCCGAGTTGCTGGGACCGGATATGACACACCGGATGGTGTCTGGCAGGAGGGAACCATGCTTGGTGGGAAGTGCGCTCATACCGGAACCCATATATTCATCAAAGTTTTTTATAGTCAGCGGGGGGCTCTGTGCTGTCACGTGCATCGTTGCGCGTCGAATGTTTTATGCCGCCCATGTGTATGCTAATATGCTGCCCACATGTGCGCCAACTCCGTGGGGAACATCCGCTCCACGCCTCGCCGCACTCAGATAACAATGTCGGCCTTGTCAAGCCATGAGTCATGTTTCCTGTCGAACCCAAGCCATCTGACCTTAACTCTATCTCCTCTCTTTTGAAGTATTTTTTCTACTAGATATACATCTCCAGTTTTCGATTTACTCAGCTCCTCTTCGTAAAATCCGCCTTTAAGTATTTCGCCGTTATGGTCTTTTAAAATATATGTAACCGGTTTTGTAGGTTTAATCGCGTCAATTTTAAACACTTCATTGGTCCAATTTGGTAAATAGCCTTTTGCAAAAACCTTTTTATATTTACTAATCCGCACACTATCGCCCAGATTAAATTTTGGATGACTTTTTGCCTTATATTTGTTTTTAGGGGCCTTAACCTTATTTATACGTTTAAAAATCGCTCTAACATGCTTCTGTCTCACATCTTTTGGTTTCATACCTATCGTTCTGTGTTTTGTGTTGTTGTAAGATTTGATAATATCAGGTAAGAGACTAACCCATTCATAATTACCTTTGATTGTAAATAATTTATACATTTTTGTCTTTATCGTTCTGTTAAATCTTTCCACAATGCTGGCTTTAAGGTCTGAATACGTATGATAGTGATTAATATTATATTTCTTCATTAGGGTGCTTACGTGTTTATTAAACCATTCAGTTCCTTGATCAGTATGAAAGTTTTTCATCTTACATTTTTCTAAAATAGGTTCCAAGGCCTTTGCAACTTCAGGACCCGACTTGTTTTTAATGGGTATTGCAAAAGCAAATTTTGTAAAACAGTTTATCATAGTAAGTATATACTTGTAACCTTTGTTTATTTTTGAATAGGGTTGCATCTCCACAAGATCCGCCTGGTACAAATCATTTATCCCCTTAAGTGTAACCCTACGCCTAGGATATTTTTTACGGGCAGGTTTGTGCAGTTCACCAGCTATTGCACTCCTAACATCCATGTTGACACTGTTATTTTTCAATCAGTCTGTTTATTTTTAAACCCCCAGAATCCACTGCCCCACCACCGCAGCGGATAGCGTGGCGGCCTCCAAAAACAAACTAGTTACCGCCTCCGCACCCCCTGGCAATCACAGAGGCTGTCAGTATGTTTTAAATACCAACACCCTTCAAATGATTACCCATACAGCCCCAACCTCGCTGCATGCCGTGGTAAGCGATACATTACCTCCCTTCTGACTTTAGGGGCCGCCAGCAACCATCGTGGCCAACGACCGTTTTTTCTTTTATTGCCTAAAGTCAGGATTACCCTTACATTGAAAACTTCAACAACAACTGATATAAGGTTTATTGATAAAGGCGAACTGCACAAATTGAGCACCTGTCTTCAAGAGGTTTGTACATCGGCCACCATCCAATGGAACCATACGTACGGACCCCACCATTTATGACTACAAATTCAAATAGGTTATCAGAAACCGCGGCGTTTCCACAATCCTTACAAAATTTAAGTCCATTGCAAAAACGGTAAATATGAAATTTTAAAATCCAATTTTCACAATAGTAGTCTTTAACATACTTTACAATAGATTTAGGAAGCTGAAATTCATGTATATTCTCATAAAGAAAATCATCCTCTATTATAGTCCTGAGACAGAGTTCAAACAAGGTGCTCATTGTGCAAAGCCAAATATGACAATGGTAAGCGCATGGAGTTGATGTTTCCCCTCCACTCAGAAAAATAAAAGACCGCGGCCCCTCCACCGCCGCGGCAAGTGAAGGCCTTCCAGAAAATTATGCTAGTCGCCTCCTCCGTTTTAATTTTTCATATATTAATTTTTTTCTCTATCCATTATGTACAAGCCATTTACTAGGTGAAGCCGTTCAATTGGTTGTAAAGTGATGGATAGGGAATTTTAATATTTACATTTTATAAATGAAAACCTTCCAGATAAGCATAATAATCACCTACTCCAACTTTATTTTTATATATTAATTTTTCTGTCCATCATATACAAGCCATTTACTTGGTGAAGCCGTTCAATTGGCCAAAATGAGATGAACAAAAAATTTAATGTTTTAAATGTTTACATTAACTTAAAAAGTTGGGTGGCCACATCAAGGACCGTTCGAAGGAGTAGCTAGGAACTTCCTCAGTTCCCAACTCCTCAGTCTACTAGGTCCTATATTCAAACCAAGCTGTTCGAAAGAGTAGCTCGAACCCTCATCGGGTCGGAGCGCCTCAATTTACTAAGCTTTTAGTTAATCACTGTCATCACTATCAAGGTACACGACAGGTCTTGATTGCCGTGGTCCAATGATAGTACGCATCAGTAAATACCACTGTCTAAGTTCTTTTCTTCTAAAAAATCTACAAATCAAATCATTTATTATGCTATCAGGAAGGTTTAACGATTTTAAATCCTCAACAGTTTTTACAGAATCTACAATGACAAAGGCAGCATAATTGTACAAAGGCAACACCGGCAGCGGTATCAACGCCATCGTTGTGCTTGCAAATGTGAAGAACTCGTTTGTGGCGAAACAGAGGTGTGGAGGGGGGAAGTACTTCTCCGACAGGCGTACCAGTTTGCTTTAAACACTTGAGCAATGTGCGTGGTATCTTGTTTTGGTTGGGTGTTTAAATTAGAAAGAAAACAGCCACGTCGCGGAGAAGTTATTTTATACACCCCTCGACCCAATATATATGAAAAACTTTCCCCGCGACCCTTAGAACCTCCACCACTACCACCACGGAACACGGATTATGCAGAAGTTCAACTTTTTTACCAGAATCAAGTACATATGATAATACAATATATCTATAAATATTACATAAAATAGTTTATAACTTAAACCAAAACTACGAGATTAACACAACCTAGGTTGCTTTAAAAGGGGGATACCACATGTGAGGCCGGGTGGTGGGAGGCAGCGATATACGCCTCCCCACCAACACCCTCCCCGCCGAGATGTCTCCTGCCGCGCTCCTCCAGTCTTGCTACAGCTACGGTCAACAACAGGATGTTTCTAACTTGGTTCGCATTTTGTCAGTGGTTATACGGGCCGTACAAGGAATGTAATTACGATGTATTCGAGTGTTGGGAGGTCGAGAAGGAAATTAAGAGGCTGACGAAGAGACTGGAGGAGTTGGAGGAGAAGATTGAATGGTGGGACTAGGTGAGTTTTTGTTGTTTGTAGCCATAAGGTAGTGTGTCATAGTCACCATGACGTTTGCGTTTAGGTCCCGTGATTTTAAAGACTTTTGTTTCGTTCACTGTTACGATGTCTTTGTCTTTTGTCCTTCTAATTCGGAATTCATTTATTTCCAATGCTTTCGTTTCTGTGGAGAGGATCATTTCTTTCAATTTTTGAAAATTAACGATAGAGGATGTTTTCATATTTAGCGTGAGTCCCTTCACTTTACACACAGGAATCAATGCCTGCTTATTAGTCGACCAGACAAGATATGCGTAGGTCTTCGGTCCCCCAGACACAAATTCAACAATAAATGAGCCAGGTCCATACTCGGTTAACTCATCAGTCATCTGTCCAAGGTAATCCCCTGTCGGAACTCTGTACAATCCACCCCTCAAGTAATAAATCACCGAGTCCGTGTCATAATACAATACCTGGCCTCCTAGGGCTTCCAAATGTTCATATAACTTGAGCCGAGCCTGGGCTGTTGTATAAGCGGCAATCACAACGTTGACGTTTCTCAAAGGATCACCCACTTCTTCAATGTACTCCCAGCTAACAACTATCACCTCTTCATTTATTATTTGAACTCTGTTAACCTGAATATCTGGGCTTGTTAACATTCTAAATAGCTCTTTTGATTCCCTCACAATAGATGCCTTAGTCTGATTCTCCCTTTGCCCAAACTTACCCCAAAAAGAATTTAGCATCAATTTTGCTAGTGATCTAAGTCCTCCATTTTTCACTATCTTTTCCTTCTCCAGTCTAACACCTTCATGCTCATAATAATCCGCTATATATTTATCTTTGTCTTCCTCAGTCACACACCAACTAGGATACCCTGAAGCTTCTTGTTTCATTTTAAGAAATTTATTAATAAAATCTGTGAACAATCCTCCTTTTTCGTAGGTGGCTACCTCATACTCCCACATTTCATACATATCTAATATGATATAGCCTACTTGTACAGCTTTACGGATCTCATCCATCGTCCACGTTCCCACAAGAGCTCTCTGTTCACATTCATGATCACACTCCTCCTGGTTTTAAGTTTCTCCACACGTTCTGCATAAGACAAACATAAGCTTGTCATTCATTTTAGCCGGGAGTACAGGGTGATAAAGGTCCCTAGGTGGCAAAATTTTACATTTCAGCAGGCCCTCAACACCAAGGCCGCGTGCTCTGCACTCCCTGTCACCTACATGAATTGTCGGATGACCTACAGGATATTTTCCATACTTACACACATAAGGATAGAGTGAACACACATCTACATACTGGATAGTTTCATCCTCCTCACATTTATGATAGGTTTTAGCGTTCCCCGTCCTACCTCCAAAGAAAGCTTGCCTTGGGTCAAGTGGCAGACTGTTTAAAATTGGTAAATTATCCAAATGTTTAAGCTTTTGGTCTTTTTTGATTTTCCTAAATTCACATTCCCACATTTCTACAACCTCATATCCATGTAACTTTGCTATCCTAGATTTCGTTCTTTCATACCTTAGGTGAAGGCTATCAGATGGGTCCTCTTTCAAAGGAGCCTCTCGGCTATAAGGAAAACATTTAGGGCACCCATGCCAATAACATCCATAGAACTCATACACAGTTTTACCATCAAATCCATCCACTTTCATGCCTTTAACTTTTACTTCTTGGCCACGACCGGCATGTGCTATTCTAACCCCACGTTTTTCTTCCTCCCAAGACAGCCATTTTAAAGCAATAGCAGACTGATTGTCTGTAAAAGGGTAACCATTTTTGGGGATAAGACCAATCGTCTTAGGTTTAAGAAAGTTTCGACGAAAAGCTAGATTGCAAGCACTAGCAATGGTTACGGCTTCAAGAAACGGATCGACATTGCATTCTTGGAGGAATATTGATCTAAATTTAAGACAGGCTTGCGCTAAAATTTCAACATCAGATAAACAATACTCTAGAATCTCTTTTTGAAAATCAAATACATAATTTTCAGCAACTCTTTCTTCATACCATTTCTCAAAATCCTTGTAGCTTTTCTCAAACATTGCCTCCGGACAGTAAAACTCCTTCGCGGGCATAGGGCCTACATAGTTTTGATTCGCAACCGTGTTAAAGAGATGGGGGAAATACCCTTTTTTCCTCTCTGGCGGTAGGTCAAACGCTTTAGGGAGTGCAGCGAGGGCCATTGGGAAATAGCTGAGCGAATCTACAAACCTGACGTTATCCATTTCCATAAGAATTATTTTCGAGCCTCTCATAATCAAAGCAGGCGTAAATTTTGTCTTTTCCAGAATATACTTTAGTAAGAATTGAAAATCAAATCCTTGACCATTATGGGCAATCACACAAACATCCTTAAACTGTTTCCGGGTTTCTGAAACGTAACTCATAAACTGTTCAATAGGACTCTCCTTAAACACTTTAGTTCTATTCCTACATGCCATGCAAAACCCCGAGCCTATACACTGGTAGCAAAACTGTTGTGATACACACAAGTTAACTTTATGAACCTTGGCTTCACAGTCCGGTGAAAGTGACTCATCTTGACGGGTTTCAAAATCAAAGAAGATGAAAAGATAGTCTTTGTTTTTAAACTTCCTTTCATCTCGTATCATAAAGCATTTATGGTTGGGTTCCTGAAAAGAATCACACGGCTTACAATATACTTCCCCACATTTATGTGGCGTGTTTCTCCTTTTAATCCACACTACCTTACCACAATCAAGGCATTTTTTTACAGTTTTACACAGGGTAACTTTGTGCGCAGCAAAACACTGTTGGTTTCTAAGAGTTAAATTACATTCGCGACACACTACTCCTCCATTACTCTCTAGACAAGGCGGAGAAATAGTCAAACATGCTGGACAACTATTTGAACATCTATGTTCACCTTTATGTTCATACGGGATATGACACGCCTCACAAAAGTATTTACAAGCAAACGCAGCTGTGAGACTAGTGATTACGTTGTAGTGGCCACTATAAAAAAGCAAGTTAATTTTAAACTTTGCATTTTCAACACACCCCTCATAATAAACATCCCTACCTTTACGATCATAATTATATACTGTAATTTTAAAATTTGTTAGTAGGTCCTGGAATTTTTCAAGTTGTGTAATACCAAATCCACCCTCAGGTATTTCAATTCTCGCCCTTCTAATAAGCTCTTGGGCTCTCACTGTCTGCCTCCTCTTTCTATCTTCTCGAATAGCCTTATATTCTGGATCATTTTTCATATACGCCATGGCTACTACCAATGCTCTGGGTAAACACAAATTATCCTCGTTTTTAATTACCACAATCCCATGTCTTCCCTTACATTCTTCCTCAAAAGTATTAAACAAACCCGGTCGTCTCCTACCGCCACCACTGCCTACGGGGAGGTTGATCCGCGTACACTCAACTTGAAACGTATCGGTTGATTTGATAGATTCTGAATTACTTTGAACAATCCCCCCAAAAATTGTCCACAAAATATTTTCATCAATTTCCCCCACAGGCCGAAAAGCTACATATCCAGGCTCTTTACTTTTTAGGTTTAGGCTTTGCAATGTAAACCCTAGCTGGTCATCCTCAAATGCCTGCTCTTTCATATCGTTTACTACTTTAGCAAACCCCTTACGCAACCAATCTATCTCATTAATTTCAGGTGGGGGATTTGAAAATTTAAAAACGGTTTTACTCCCATATAATCTAAATTTCTTTACATATGTCTGATCAGTACTAATTATACTAACCGGCTCGGGGGTACTGTTTACAACAGACTGTTCATTGCCAACTACATTCTGCTCGCTCAAACTATTATTCACATTAGTTTCCATAATGTCTTGTTTTATTCAATAAACTACAAATATTGCTATACCAAATATACCTAAAATAGGAATGTTTTCTGTTTCAGACAATACTGGAAATCTCAAAGAAAAAGAAGAAATGTAAATAGAAATACTAATGGAAAAGCGTAGAAGATTTTAGAATAGCCTTGCACATAACTAATAAACACACTTTTTAAGATACAAAGAAGTTTCACTTACCTCTGATGCAGCTGAAACTCAACTGACTGGTTATTTAGGTTCACACCTTATATAAAAATCGGTGAGCCGGAAAACCCCAATAAACATGTATAAACTTGTCGGTGAGTCATCATGCAGGTGTTCAGTGCAGATGCAGGCTTGGTAATTTATAACCCCATAATTATCTCATATAAATTTCCGGGAAGTCAGTGTCATGCCAATTAACTTGAAACCAGTTAACAACATCCGGTTGTGGTCACGCCACCAAACAAGAAAAACGGATGTGATATAAATTTCCAGGAAACACATTATCTTGCAGCTAAATAATGGCTTCCGGAGGGTCAACCTCACCAAGCAGACACAACTATCAGGAAGGTGACATCACTACTCTCTAACGGAATGGGGGCGGGGCCTAGCCGCCATCGCTGTTCTCTGATTGGTCGGTAGGCGTGGCCTGGGAGGGGGTGGAATGAAATGCTGCGCTCTGATTGGTCGGTGGGCGGGGCCTAGGGGGAGGGGTGGGGATGAAATGCTGCGTTCTGATTGGTGGGCTATACTGAGGGGACTTCTACTATAGTGCAAATCTTAGTCTCAGAAAAGTTTGACGAGATGGTACAAATGCAACTGGGTTTCCCTAAAGTAAATGAATAAGTGCAGTATCCCGGAAGAAAGTTTATGAGCCTTTATTTTTTATGAACCTACTATAGTTAGTAATTGTAATGTACCTTGATACAAAAGGCTCTTCCATCAATTGGAAAATATGAGCCAGAGAACTTAATTTTCCAGCGATATGGTGAGTTACCTCACTGGCATAAGGAAGCATGTAATTGGTTTAACTTCATTGTATCCGAGTTCTCGAAAGGCCACAAATCTTACAATTCATGTTCTCCACGTTCTCGCGAGATAGCGCCATGCGATTTTTTACTTTCGGGCTTCATCAAGGATCCTGTGTACGTCCCTCTGAAACTAGATGACGCAACTGAATTAAGAAACCGAATTGAAGCAGCTGTTGCTACAATTACTAAAGACACACATAGCAATGTTTGGAAAAAAACTGCAATGACTTGATGTGAGCCCTGTGACAAATGGTATTCACATTGAACACTTATTAGATTCTTGGTAAAAATACTTTGTTTTAGATACTTTTTCATGAGATATATAAGAGCTATAAGTTAATGTAATAAATATTTAAAATATTTAAAACCCCGATACTCAGTAATAAATACAGTATACTGCAGGCACTATCATACATAAAATAATAATTACCTTTCTTATCGTAAAAATGTTTTATTAAATATCTTGCTTTGCAATCGTATAACTACTTTCATATGCTAGGTACACCATGTTATACTGTATTTATGATCTCTGCGATTGGGCGTCACCAATTTGGATTATAGAGTTTAGCTTTCAAAGATGAATTGTGTTTTAACTTATTATTTGTATTAAATTCTGTTTATATAAAAGGCAGAAGTCATATTAAAATTTAGTAAGAGCTTATACATTTCAAACTAAATGATGAATTACTTCATCAGTCAATCAGGAATAAAGTTCTATATATATTTTTTTTTACCGGGTAATACCATCATTTCACTAGTTATATTATTTATGTCTGAAAATAAAAAAAATAAAAAAACAAAAACAATTTGCTACTAATTTTATTAATATCTTTTTATTGAATAATGTTATTAGGCTATAAAAAATTTAACTTCAGCTATCATTAAGGACCATAGCTTAATACATAAGTGTTACTGTTGAAATATTTAGCTGAGGTAATTTGTATTCATTGGATATGGTTTTGTCTGAGCCATGAAGATGATAATTTTAGAATTGCATGTGTCTTCAATGTAGGTGACAACATTCTTGGCAGACCTGTAAAGATTGACCTCAAATGACTTCAATTTATAAAATAATATTTAAAATTGGTATTCTTCAGAAACAAAATTGATCTGTCTGTTGAATATTGATGAACACAATTCTCATAAATAGTTATTAAAAGGATTAAGCATTATATATTTAAATTAACCAAACTTTTAAATATAAGATGTAAAGTAAATATAAAAAGCATTAAAAAAAACTCTATAAAATTGAAGAGCAAAAAGATTAAATTTAATACAACAGTGTCAAGAAAGAGGGTTCAATCTGGAGTCAAATAGGCCAATAAACTTTTTCAGTCGGTCCAGGAAAACTGTTACCTTATATTTCCTTATTAAAAAGCCCTTTCCTATCCTCCTCTGACTTTTAATATATGGCTCCAATGTTCTACAGTATAATTACGTTATTAAATCAAAAAATTTTCAGCCTCCTTATTTTTTTCAAACCTAAATAACCCTATGCCATTATATTATTATTCGATGTAAAACATGTCCAGGAAAAATTTAAATATTTTAAAAAGTTAAGTTATATTTAAGTATATTACTGGCTCATAAGTCACAGTTAAATTAATTGCATTGTATTTTTAGTTGCTAAAAATTATAAGAAAACGTTTTTGGGTATTAAAAATAAGAATACCTAAAAAATAAAAAATAAATAAAAAACAAAATAAAATTAACAAAAATAAAAAAAAAATAAAATACAAAAATAAAATAAATAAAAAAATAAACCTTTTAGAGAATTCTTTTTTTGGTAATTTCTGGTATTTGGCCTAATGATGATCTGTGTGTTTAGTCGAAATCTATCATCTTTATCTATCTTTTCATATATTTACCTTCTGTATTCTTTGTAGTATAAGTGTAAATATATTTAGTAGGTATTGTAGAAGTTTTTTTTTTCATTTCCGATCACAAACAACATGTATCATGCTAATAAAAATAGTGTTTATAAAAATTCAAGAAAATAATGAAGTCATATTGGGATGTCCTATTAGAAGAATCATTTAGTAAAATTACTTAATTAGACCTCAAAGTAATATTCTTTAAATAGGGAAAAATAGCGGACATGAGAGTACTGTGAGTAAATTCTGAGAAACGCACTCCAACGTAAAACCACAGCCTCGCCTTATTTCACACGGGGGATTTGGGGACCTGACCACCAATGCCTGCTGCTCTTCTTAACATGGCCTGACTGTTCTCTAGTGATGATGTATGTGTATGAACTTGTTGAAAAGTGAAGTATGGCTTGTTCAAAAAGCCCCGTTGTGGCTTTGTACAATTTGTATTAGTTGTTTTACCTTTTTGGATGAATTTAATGTTTGCAAAGAATAACACTGATGATAACGTATTGAGTGTCTGTAAATTTTTAAAGATTTACTTTTGAGAACGTTTCCAGGAGGAAAATTTGGTAATGGAGGTATGTAAAACAGAGTAATAATATTTCACCAAAAGTGTCTTGGAAAGTATACAAATAGCACATTATCAAGCAATCTTATATTTCTAAAAAAATCACATACACACACAAGATGTAACTTAAAAATGTAAATAAGAATTTCAGTAAAGTTTTCATTGTAATGCCTCTCATCATAGTGCCTTGACCAAACATTTGTCATGTGTATTTTATAAACTAGTTTATATGAGGGATGGATATTTTTTTTAACTATAAATAATGTGGTACAACCAAAACTCTTTTTTTATATATTTCAATACTTACTAAAGTTACATATCTCATATAGGTATAAATTTAATGTCCTTTTTATGGAGTTTTAACTTTGTATGACCAACCGAACATAACAACTTCACAAACCAAGGCACTCTAACGATCCATTTATTCCTGTAATACTATATACGTTTTATATGAATGACTAGTAACTGTATTTTAAATATAAATAATGTTTCTAAATTAAAATACTAGCCAAGGTTTAAGTTTAATAATTTTTAGTGTGTAACTATAAAAGTCGTTGAAACGTGAGAACGTCAATTTTACGTGTGTTGAAGCTGAAACCAGTGGAGTTTCAAACCAGTCGAGGCAGGTGTTGACAAGTTTAAGCAAACTTACAGAGACACCCACACCATTGAACTCGATAACAACTTTTATACCACTCTAAAGTTATTAAAGTCTTTTAATAACTTTTGTTGGTTTCTTATTTTAAAATTTCATGTAGACATCGTACGAAAATCTATAAATAGTGGACGTAGTAGCGTTTTATTATTCGTGAAGACAATTTACTATAGTTTTCAAAAGATAATATTATTCTGTTTTTCATTAGTCCAATTAAACATATTTTTAGTCACTAAAAACAACAAAACATTCTAATAAAAGTGGTGGTAAGGTCATACGTTACCAAGTTTTTCCGAGGATTTCCGAGTTAAGTAGTAGGTGAAGATTGTGGAGGGGAATAATACCTAATTTGTAATTTACATATACTGATAATTTATTTGATGACTTATTTTTATTTGCAAATGGAATAGCTATTAATCACATTTAAAATACCTCTGTAAATGTCTAGAAAAATGTATCTTGTAAATGAGTTCTTCCCGACATATTCGATGTAAATATAACTTAATTTATTTTATAAAAAGTTTTAATTGATAAATGTTATACAACTTAATAAATATGAAAGATTTAAAATGCCAAATATAGGTTTAAATGTATTTTTTTCCATACAATACAATTTATTCTTGACAATTTAAACGATATCAACCAACTTTGGCCTAGCCTAAAAAGTTTTGAGTTTCATACATAAAGCTTATTTATTAGGCTAATAAAACATAATTCTTCCTCGTTGGGAAGAAAAAGAAACAAGCACACGCTGTACCCGTGACTTAAAAAAATCAAATATTACTTTGAAACTTTGCCCAACAGCTAACGCACCTCTATTCGTAAATAATAGAACAATCAATCTTTAATTTTTAGCACTACATAACCTCCAAATAAAAAGTTTATTGATAAAACATGTTGAAAGAATTCTTTTTACTGATCGAATTATATAGTAAACCTACACTTCGTTTAAAATAAGGTTACTACTGAAAATATTTAGCTTGTATTGGAAAACAAAGGAGGATAACGACAGTTTGGGAAGGTTGAACATGTCGACGAGTATATTGTACGAGACTTATTTCCCTAGAGCTTGGAGACCATGCTCCAGCTTACTTCATAAACTTAGATTTTGACGGGAAAGAAATCTCATCATACCTTTTATCCCAGGGACTGGGATTTAACACGACTTTCTCTGCTACTATATACTAAACATGAAGAATATTTTTATAGAAATTGGTTATAGGACTCAATGAGTAATTTTGTTTTATTATTGTGTTGATAGAAGCTGGTATTAAAATCAGATGCATAACACAAATGCTATAATTAAAACAGTTATATATTTTTTATTTTAATTGATTTTATTTAATTTTTTATTTTAATTGATTACTCGTATTTTGTCTTTAAAATTTATTGGTGGGTAACGCTACCATAGTAAAAATAGACAAATTACTTTTACATTGAGTTGTTTTTCGGATCACATAGACGAAAAATAAAGGTTACCCTTTGGGGAAACAATTAAGTTATACTTAGACAAGGATTTAATTTTTTTTAATGTAAAAGAACAGATTTTAAAAAATGTTGCCCCAACGTGCATTTTTTATGACTTCCTGTTTAGAATGGTTCGTCCATTATGTTGGAAATTTTCCCATAAGGTCCCCCCACTCAAAAAATGCATAAATATACATATAATACTTTTCCAGGGCTAAATTCATACGAAACACATTGCTATAGTTAATAAAACTCTTATTTAGAGTTTTATTAACAAATGTTATTTATTCAAATGAAAATAGTTGAATTTCGATAATAAAAAATGGGTTTAAATATGTTGATTAAGCTTTTTATTTTTGATATTTTTTTGGGCTGGAATGAAATAATATAAAGTAACTTTTTCTTTCTTAACAGTTCTTCCCTTAGTGATCAATGCCCAATTTAAAGACTTATTCCTCGTAAAACTCCAAAAAAAACAGTTCTTATTTTTTGACACGCGCAGGGGGATTTTGCAATTCGTGCAAGATAAAAGTTTATTTTTCTTGCAGCCAGGTTTTTGCATCTTGACATCATAAAATAAATCATGTCGTTTACGAAACATGATTTATTTGATAAACGTATATTAAAAGATATACATAAGTACACATATACATGTATACAACATAAAAACTCGGCAAGCAACTCAGCGGTTGATGGAAACTGTCCAATATGTGGAACGCTTCTAAAAACAAGTTTTATGTAAAATCTATATTTATAACAACTGTTGCTATTATTACATAATATTGTTGAAACCCTCCCCTAGCAGAAAAAAAAAACAATCCATGGCTGTAAAATAAAATAATATTGTAATGCATAGCCATATGTTTTCAAGTAACCACGTCTTCTTATTTCTCTATGTTTATGATTAAGTTTATTGGAGGTTTTGATTTTACCATGTTTTCTCAATTAGTTTTTGAGTGTGAAAAGGAGTTCGCCTTTTATATGAAACCTAGTAGATATGAAACCTTATTTATGAATATCATTATGAATTCTGTTTTTTTTCTGTTTCTTTATCAAATCATCGATGATACCAGAGCTGTAATCATTTGAAAGCGCAATTTGTTCTTCCATTTCAAAACTTTTCAGGTTTAAGGGTAAAGTCAGTGCCGGTCAACAAACCTATTGTGCGGGGCTAGTTTTTGTGTCGGTGAGTTGTGGCGTTTATTGTTGAGATTGTTGTTCGTTTCCTATATATTTTTAAAGAGAATCTATTGTTAATTTTGTTAAGTGCCTTCTTCAAGTATCAACTTTTGCTAGTATGCCACATAGTGACGAGCCCATAGATAATCCTCCCTTACCAATGAATGTAGAACTCATTTGAACTGAAAATTGTTTTGTTTCAGTACTATTTTTGGTAACGACATTATTATGTTGCGTTCATTTACATTCATTGTAGCATGGTGTTTTAATCTATCAAATACCGTTTCCACCGTTTAACTTGCATATAAATTTGTGTACAAGTTAGATGTCTAATGATGATATTTCTTTGGTTCATCGTTGTATTATTAAATCTAAGCATTTTTAGGCTACGGCTATTCTAAAAAAAATAGGGACAAGATATATTTCTGCAGCGGTATTATAGGTTTGTTAGCTTTGTGAAGTTTGGGCAGATCTTTAAGTGGTGGTGCATGAGGGTTGATTGGTTTCAAATAGCAGATATCGTCAACTGTCAATGTATGATTACTTTTTTATATCCTTATTATTACCGTTTTTTTTCTTAAGGAGACGGTTGGATTCTTTGTTAACTTATCCATGTTGTTTTTGTTTATGTATTCAAGAACCTTTCCGTTGTAATTTACCTTTATTACAAAGTGTTGTCTTTGTCTAACTTCGATATTGTCATTTATTGCAAGTTATTATGATATTTGATTTTAAGTTCTTGTAATTAAATTTTTCATGGTTTTTATTTAAAATAACTCATTGTAGTTTTATTTATGTGTCTAAGGGCTTTGATAGTGGGTTTCAACTTTATTTATCATGACGCATTCTGTGTTTTGTTCATTTTGATCTTTAAATGTTTAAATGACTGCTTCAATACTTGAAGCTTTAAATTTTTCTCAACCGATTCAAACTTTATTTTGGTTTTAATAATGACTATAACACGCATAGTTGAAATATAAATTAGATAATAATTACTGTTCCATACTGTGTAACTATTTGTCTATTATGTTACAGTACAAGGTTTTGTTAAAAAATATAAAGAAAAATATATCTTTTTAATTATTAAATCCTCTACCCAGTTTAATATTTTATCAATTGTGGAGTATATTAAAAAATCAATATTTAAGACATGCTTCGCCTTCTGGATAGAGATTCGATTTTAAATATACTTTGTTGAATACTAAATATTCGATTGTCATACTTTACTAAATAACTCTTAAATTTTAAATAACATGACGGATAAGTATGTATTTACGACTTAAGGTGGTCGTTTTAGAAAATACACTATTTTATGCCTAAGATAAGGTTTTCACGTGAATAACAACAACACAACAGCTCCCTTGGGAAATTAGGGACGTTCTCTATCTTCTCTGCGATTTTCTTAGGGATTATAAACACTACTTACTGGTTATCAAGTACTTAATCGAAAGAAACAAAAAATATTTTCACTAATAATGCAATGCTGCAAAGTATAAATGTTTTTAAAGCACATAAACAGTATAAATGTGTTTTATAAAGGCAATAATAAAGTTAATTTACATGTGGAGGTTAGTTTTAGAATTGTTTACCGTGATATTACCTATTAAAACCTTTTATGGAATAAAAAACTTTGCAGTGAATTTGAATCATCAATCTCCGTCACCAAAACCTTCATTATGATAATATATGGGGCCATATACTAAGTCCATATTATAAGAATATTGTGACGTTATATTTACAGTTTCAGGCCATTAAACCGTCCTTAGAACCTATAAAAGCTATAGTTTCTAAAGGTTTTGAAATTAGAAAAACGATTACTACATTTATTATTCAAAACTGTAAACACATTTTAATTGACAAATTCTTAAGATAAAGCCAAGCCGGGCCTCCAGGACACGTGTGCCTTTGACGTTGTTGATGGTCTCTCCCACAGATGATTCTCGAGGGCTCGTTGGGTATTAATGAGACTCACGGGTGATTATAACATGTTTGCGGGTGGTTTGAAACCTATCTTTCATCTACACTCGCTTAATCGTGCAGCACGTTCAAAAACTCCTTTGAATATTAGGACCCTTTAGTATTAAACCACTTTTCTTCGTGTCATTATGTAAAGAAACATGTCTTTTATTTATTAAAATAAACTTATTAGTACGGAACGGCATAGATTGCGTTTTCAAAAGGCTTGATTTTAATAATTGTCATTGTATATATTTGAGACTCCTAGAGCCAGGCTATAATAGTACAGTAAAATAAGGCCAAAAACAACCTTTTGATCGGCAACTGATGTGCGTCCATGAAATTTTCAGGAGACCTTCCTTTAAGCTCTAGAAAAAGAGATTTGATGAGTCCCCAAAAAATAAAGTTGTTTTACACCTATAAAATCACTTTTCAAAATGGTGGTTCTTTTGTAATGAAATAAATTTTGAAAAAAGCTTCCCTTTTTCATTTTTTACGTGCATCGCCTCAATATTATGTTGTGGGACCAACTCCAATAATTGTTGGGTACTAAATACTTTATTTTTAACGGTCTTTATTTTTTGGCCGCCATCTTGGATCCGCCATATTGGATACAAGTTGTTTTTTTCTAATGTAAAGATAGTGTTGTGACACATCATTTCAGAGTAGATTTTTTTGCTCATTACAATGCCGCAATCCGTTTTTGAAAATATTTTTCCGTTTCAAAGATATACGAAAATTAAAATTCTTCTCCATACATTTCTTATGGACGTTTCAAATTTTGAACGTATTTCTTGCTTATTTTTCCTCATATATCCTGTTCTAATTGAGATAGGTTGTTAATTTTGGTATCAGATCACTCAGTGGATCAATGGGCTTCTTTAGAGTTTTGTTCGTTCGAATTGGCTTAGTTTGAAACGGTTTGTAAATTTTAAACTTTACCCAAATTTCAGAAATGGAAATATTTTTTATTAAAAAGTTTATAATATCACATCTTAAACGTGTTCAATTTTAACAATCAATATATGGAATTAAAGCCAATAATGTTCCGTGTAATTTAAGACCAAAACGAACCTTGAATCTCATTTACAACTTGAGTTGTACGTCTTTAACTGAAGACGAATTTCAGGAACCAATAAATTTTATGTTGATTAGACAGTTATAAGCCACTTAATATCCAACAAATTTCAATGGTCAATAACTCAAATTAAAGACATTGATGTACTAGTTGTTTTAAGACCAGAACTAACTTTGTATCTTACTTAGAACTTGATATATTAATCTTTAACTAAAAGCGAATTAAAAAAAAATTGAAGTTTCTATTAAATAGAAGGATATAACTCGTCTCAATATCCTCCAAATGGAATGAAGAATAGCTTTAATTAATGCCAGGAATATTACTGAGTATTTTAAGGTCACAAGGGAAAGAATTCCTCAATTAGAACTACATATAAAAGAAAAATAATGCAAAATAAATTTAAAGTTCGAAATGTCCACAAGAAATTCATAGGGTTGAATTTTTATTTGAGTGTATCTTTAAAACGAACCAAGATTTTAAAAAAACGGACTGCGGCATTGTAATCAGCGTAAAAATCTACTTTGAAATGATGTGTCACAACACTATCTTTATATTACAAAAAAATAACTTTCATCCAATATGGCGGATCCAAGATGGCGGCCAAAAATAACGACCGGTCATAATGAACTACTTCCCATTAAAAAAATTATCGGTGGCGGTGTCACAACATTATATTGAGAAATGCAGGTGAAAAAGAAAAATAAAATACTAAATTTTTCAAAATGTATCCCATTACCAAAAAACCGCCATTTTGAAAAGTGGTTTTATAGGTGAAAAACAACTTTATTTTTTGGGGACTCATCGGATCTTTAATTATAGTGCTTAAAAGAAGCTCTTATCAAATTTTTGGGAATGCACATCAGTTGCCGATCTAAAACCCTAATTTTACTGTACTATAAATCATCTCATCAACATTATATGAAAAGAGAGTGATGCATTTTATAATAGGCTATAGCAAAATGCAATATAGAATATAAATGCGGTGTATGCTGTTGATGGAAGTAAAAATTTAATAATCTTTGAAACCGTAAAGAATACTTGGTTGAGATAACATGTATATGTACAAACATTGGATCGAAAAATATATGGATGGTTTAATAATTTATTATTATATAACAATTTTATTACGAAAAATTAACTTGGTTAAAGGAAAACAAACACAGTAGAGGTTAGTCATTAATGGTGATAATCATGGTGTACAAGTTCGTGTGTAGTGTTTATATAAACAACACGTGTAGCAAGAAATATTTGGCAATGTGATGATAAAACTCTATGTGCCTAACTATGAATCACAAACAATGTGATGGTTAGAGTTAACTCTTTTGCAATGAATACAATCGCCCCAAACAATTGTTTAATCAGGATTACTAAACATTAATAATATATATATATATATATATATTGTTGATATTGTTTTACTGAAGGGTAAGTTAGTCTTAATAGGGTATGGCTCAGCCTCCGAACACTTCAATTATTAGCAATTAATCGTTGAAATTACCTTAACTCTTTCAAAAGATTCGGTGTTTTGTAAGTTAACCACATTCTTTCCTTCCCGGTGACCATTTCCTATCCCTCGGAGTCCTAAAAACACATTTTAAACACAAAATAATATTACTGGTATTAATAATAATACAAATTAAAAAGATAAACGCTCAGGCCCCCAACACAAGCATTTATTGCTTCCTTTCGAAAATTCAGTTAGGCCTAATTAGTGTTCATGCAATAGCAAATATTTGGTGTAATTTTGATATCTTCTATTCATTGTGTTATTTGGAGTGCTAAATCCGAATCTGAGGTTTGCTAAAAAATTTTTGGCGGGAAAGTTTTCAAAAATGAAAAACGTTTTAAAATCTTAACTTTTTGTAATTTTTGGCTTATAACATAACAGCTATAAACTTTTCGTACATAATGTATATTATAAAAATTAAAGTACACAAAACATGCTAATAAAAACATCCTCTATATGTTACTCTCTAATGAACAATTTATGCTCCAAGGCTATTTGAAGTTTAATCTTTTTAATAAGTAAATTTCTCAATTTATTTTTTTCCTCCATCAACATCATGGGGTTGAGTACCTAAGTTTTACCCTATAAGTTTTGTAAGTAAATATAAGTTAAACCTTACTTAATGTATGTGCATACAATTTTTTTTAAATACTGTTATTTTCCTATTTTTAGCATAAAAACCATGAGTGTGAGTATGTAGGTTTTGAAGCAAATATAAGTTATGATTTCCCTATGGAATCTGAATGAACATATGAATAGAACGTAAGAGTTGCAAACAAGATTTAGTTAAAAAAATAGTTTTTCATTTAGAAATAGTTAGAGTTTTTTCAATCATTTTGAAAATTTTGGTGTCACAGTTTTATTTTTAATCCGATAGAACGGTTTTACTTTCAACAAAACAGACATATTAAAATTTAAGTGTTACAATTGCCCCAATATTTAGGAGAGTAGGTTTTGTTAAAAAAGCTTAAATAAAATTTACCCAAAACAAAAAGAAAGAAACCAGAATCCAAAATGTGTATTGACAACTATTTTATCAACTGTAATAATAATTATACAAATATACATGGTAAACAATGACATCAAGTTTTGGCAAGACAATACACTATCACAGTCGAAGAATTCGAGACTTAGAATTTACAAAACAGCAACTAACTTAAAAAACCCAATTATGTAATAGTAGTGGGGTTTGGTTACTTTCAAAACGGAAGTCGTGCCAATTGCCAGCCGCTGCCGGCCAGCTGCCATCGGCCAGCTGCCAAATCAGTCGCTGCCGCCATATGCCATGCCATATAGCTTTAGGTGGGGAGAGGCTAAATCAAATGAAGGGGTGGAGAAGGGGTGAGGAGATGGTGTTAATTTTTGAAGTAGGAGTTAGTGTATAAAGGAGAGGGGATAATTGCTTCAAGGTCATACGGAGGGGGTTTTAAAAAAGACTGAACTGTAAGAGTTCAGTTTATCGGTGATCATCATACAGGTCAGTCGAAACCGACAAGGGATTGAAGAATAGCTTCTACATCATTTATTGTTGTAGAAGATACATCTGGAACTTGTACAGGGTTCTGAGGAGTTGCTGAAGTTGAATTTCTAGAAGGATTTTCCCTTGGATGAGTTGTTGATGATATTTCATGAACTTGAACATTTTCTTGGTTGGTTTCCATTATTATTGTAGTGTAAATTAGAGTGGAGATGTTGTTAGCTGAAGAGCATAGAAGATAATGAAGTAGGAATTATTGTCGGGGCCCTTATATAGGGAATGGTGGGGGTAAAATAAAAAAACTTGTTGAACACAGTCGATAGGTGTAACAAGTTCTAAGTTATTTAAGTGTAACATAGAACGTAAAATGTCGTAAATAACACTATCATCAACATTAACCTGAGAAGTTGTTGAACAGTATAATGGGTTAAAACTGTACTTCTTCCTAACTCTATTTAAATTAGTTTTACACTTTGAAATTGAAGGTTTAGAAGTACTTCGTAATATGTGTTGTGTTCGCAAAAGCTTTAATTTTAAACATTGTGCAGTCATTATAATCGATGTGTTAAGTTCAGAAGTTAAAAGAAGACTGAGATATAAAATGAAGTGTAAAAGAAATTGAAACAGAAAGCCAGAGTAGTAATTTTATAGGTTAGAATTTACAAAGGCTATTTCATGGATAATTCTAACCTCAAACCTAGTAAGTGAAGTAGTCATAACATAAAACTAACGAGAGATGATGACCGAGCGGATGCGAGGCAATGAATGTTTGTAGCGAGATAAACTACCCACCTTTATAGAGGCAATAACTCCAGCCAGATGGCGGCAGATGGCAAGCAAATGACTGGTTGACCGACTTTCACTTGAGTAGTAAGAGAAGTAGGGTTCTGTGTCTATCCCTACTCCTTGGGGTCAATGACCGACCGGAAAGGTCAATGACCCCCCCCCCCCGAAAAAATGGAGCCCCCCCCCCTCCCCCTACTCTTTCCCCCACTCCTTCCCCCACTCCTCCAGGTCAATGGCCGGTCACCACCGGTTGTTGACTTTATGTGGTGAAACCAGACTAAATATGGCAGCTGCCATGGATAATTCTACCCTCAAACCTGCTGCGCATGCAACAATTTCTCTGGATCGGAATGAGTCTATGCTATGCGCATGCGCCTAGTCTTGTATTACTCACTTTAGCGCTACTGCACATGGATAATTCTAACCTCAAACCTTGGTTTTGTGTTGTTGCGCATGCGCCGCTCCCCACTTCTTTACCTTTCTTTTATACTGCTGTGAACTGGACTGGATTGAACACTGTACTGGAGTGAAACAACTTCCCCCACTCCTTGAAAACCCGAGGAGCGATAGGAGCTATACCTTTGCTTCAGTTGCCAACAAACTTTCATAGCGAAAGGTTGTTGGCGACTCAGCAAGAAGTTTCAAATATATAGTAGGCCTATATATATTTGAACTTCTTCTACTATGTTGCGTTTTTTAATGCAATATGGTATGTGTGTGTGTGTGTTTAGTTGTAAGGTGTATTTAATTTAAGAAATAATTTGCGCATTGCGATGTTAGTTATAAGTTGGGTTTAGCATTAAGGTGTATTAATTTTTAAGAATAATGATGGTATTTAGCATTAAGGTGTATTAATTTTAAGAATAATGATGGTATTTGGTTGTGTTGAATTATTTGGTTTTTAATAATGATGTGTTGGTACTAATAATTTATGTTTGTTTTGTGCATTTGTTTTGCCTTACAGCTAGATGTTAGGGGGTAGATTAACTGTAAATTCAGATGTTCAGTTGAACTTCATTTAAAATGGGTGGGACATCCGCAAGTCGGACTTTTTTTTGCATTTTGTTTAGGAATATGATGGGTGGGATTAGTTTGGGTGGGGTTAGAGTTGCGTTTCTGCATTAACTGTTCCAGTTTCCCTGAAATTAATGGTTACGCTTTGATGCGGACGGCCCAGGGACCTCCCTTGCAGAACGTAACTAGTGGGTTGGGAGTGGGAACCGCTAGGCAAACAGGGTGGTGGGAACAGTATTACTGTTCCCATCACCTTGGATCATTATAAATCTTGAATGACCTTGACCCACTTTCGGAAAGGTCAATGACCCCCCCCCCCCGAAAAAATGGAGCCCCCCCCCGAAAAAATGGAGCCCCCCCCCTTCCCCTTCCCCTTCCCCCACTCCTTCCCCCACCTCCTTCCCCCACCTCCCGGGCCAATGACCGGTCATGACCGGCTGCTAACCCCTCTCATTTGCATACCGTTATAAAAGCCGAGCCAGCCGCGGCCAGTGTTTCATTCTGATTCCAGACGTTACGCTGCGAACTTAGAGTTATAACCATGTCTTCTGTACCGACTACTACTTCTACTTCGACTTCTATTTCTACTACAGCTGTTCCTGCACCTAAGAAAACTCTTCGCCTCAAAAACCTTCCTGATTGCTACAAGAACCGACTTGCATCTCAACCTTCAACTTCTAGAGCTATTCTTCCGCCAACTAACACTTCTAGACTTCGTAGTATTTTTTCACCGCCTTCGCCTTCGCCTTCAAAGGACTCCGCACCACCATCAACTACTATGCCGCCACCGCAGAAGCCAGTTCATCACTATCCTAATACCCCTTCCGTTGAAACCATTGTTCATCGTCTTAGCACACCTATTATCCCACTATCACCATTGCCTCCTACCCCACCACTTAGTACACCTAAAGATCATACCTATCACAAAACTGATTCCTCTCAATCTGCTACTAAACCATCTCCTAAATCAGCTCCTAAACCAGCTCCTAAACTTACTCCTAAACCTACTCCTAAACCCGCTCCTTCAGAGCAATTTCAATTATTACAAGAAGAGCGTCGTAGGGCATTTAGCCGTCCCACTACTTGCCCTGAAATGCTTACTAGGGGAATTAAGAAAGGATCACCTTGTGGGAGGAAATGTGTAAAAAACGAAAGTTTTTGCCGTGTACATGTCGTAAAACACATTTCTGAACCACAAGTGACAGAAACCCCCACTGTTGAATACCAATCCAAAATTATTGGTGTGAAAGGAAATAGGCTTAAGAGAGGTTGTGTCTATTTTTTTGAAAGTGTTATTGACAACGAACACATTTTGGCAACTTGTAACGGCTTAAGATATAATATTAAAGTGATTGAATCCTTGCGCAAAGAGAAATCAGTTTATGAGTTAGACTCTAAAGACTATCTCCTCAGACACAAACTGGATGGTATTACAAGGTGGGGGCGTAGCAAGTAAATTCACATAGCTTTTTCCAAATTATTGCTTAAAAAAATACTGGGGGAGAAACACAACGCGTTATAGCGTTGTGTTTCTCCCCCATTATTTTTTAACACTCTAAGTCTCGTGACCTACTTTCATGTGAGTAGTGAGTAAAGGATGGTTCTGTGTTTGTCTGCATTCCTTCGGGTCAATGACCGGACCTGAAAGGTCAATGACCCCCCCCCCCCGAAAAAATGGAGCCCCCCCCCCTTCCCCCACTACTCCTTCCCCTACCAGTCCTTCCCCTACCACTCCTCTGGGTGAATGGCCGGTCATGACCGGTTGTCTACTTTCATTTAACCGTTATACTAGCTACTCCAGAGTCTTCATTCTAATCCGTGAGGCCACTGCCGCAACATGCCTACTCTATTAGAATTATGTTTGCGACAGATAGTTTCAAATATAGTGTTGGTGGAACTTGCATTTCAAGATGCAAACCTTCCACTAACACTACGTCAAGAAGTGTATTCTTTTTATAGGGAAAATTTTGGAGTTTTTCATTACCTTAAGTATAAATTTATGGATGGAACAAATATGTGTCCAGAATGCGGTTCGGCTGCAATAGGAAATGGAAGATTGGATTTTATAATAGATGGTGGAGTTTATGAATACAAATCTTACTTGTCATACAAGTTTATCATCCCAGAAGAAGAAAAATGCGATATTTGTGCACTTAATTTGTACAAGTTTATACAAGCCGATCCTGCTGAAATCCATTTGGAAAACAACATTGAAGTCCCTTATTTTTTTATGCCTTAAGCTCCATAGCAGTCCACCAAACCCAGCCAAACGGCCCTTTTCAGGGCCACCTAAGACTTAAATTTAGGGATGTAAGCTATTTAGCTTACATGCGACTTAGCAGAAATAAGTTCTGGTACATGGCTAGTTTGATCCGTGTAGTAGTAAGCAAAGGAGGGTTCTGTGTCCATCCCCACTCCTTAGGGTGAATGACCGGACCTGAAAGGTCAATGACCCCCCCCCCGAAAAAATGGATTTATTAAAATTTATAAAAGTGGGGCTATGAACCTTCAGGTTTCTAGTCTGTACTCGCACTTTGTGCCGTGAAGTACATCTCTTGTATTTTTTTCTCCACCTTTTAAAATATTATTTGTTTGAAAAAATGCCTCCTAATGTGAATTACCATTTTAATTCTTCCGAAATTTCCGATGTTTTTGTACAACCTGAAGACATTTTAAATAATGGTAGTGAGAGTGAGAGTGAAGACGATGATGATTATAGTGTTGAACTTAGTGAAGAACGTAAAGTCATAGCAATTGATCCACAATTTCCATTTGATACAATAGAAAAGTTTATGGTTGAAGCTAATAAATGGTTAAATTTAGGATGTTATATACGAATTGACTCTTTTATATTGTATGGTGATAGTCATTCTTTACTTGTCACACCAAATGACAGAGACCGCATGTTGCAGTGGGCACAATCTATGATGGAGTGCTATGAACAAGGTGTAGACACTGGTGGCTATTTTCTTGCACAAGTAGTGTAATAACAAAAATTACCTTTCCCCCACCATACACCCTATCCCTTCCCAATCCTTATTCCTTCCCCCTCCCCATTTTTAAAATTAATAAAAAGGCGGGCTATGAACCTCCAAGTTTCTAGTCTGTACCTACACCTTGCGGCATGAAGATGCTTACCAGAATTGATGGTTTTATAGCCAATGATATTAATATATGGAGTTTGATAACAAACTTACGGATGAAAATTGAAGAAAAAATTATGGCAAACAATGAGCTAGGAGTTATAGTTTTTGTTTCATTAGTAGAACATTTTGAAATTTTGTATAGTATAAAAGTAACAATTAACAATATTAATGAACTATTTCCTTGGACAATTTTTATTCGCAATAAAGTTGAAGAGCAGAAAATTATAGTAGATGTGACAGCAATGAAATATAACCTAGATAGAGAAGAATAGATATAAACCCCCTCCTATTACTTGGTTTTGCAAAAATAGTGGGGGTAGGAGTATATATAAGACTAAGTAAGCAATGCATAGTTTGTTATTTGAAGTAAAAGAAGTAGTAAGGAAACATGTTGTCTAGAGATACTCCATTTATTAATTATTCTCAAGTTAAAGATGTTTTTGAAAGCACAAATGAAATACAGGAAGAAAACATAGAGGAAACTTATGACGAAACTGATAATGATTCTATGATGGAAGAGGAAGAAATGGTATAGATTGAACAAGAACTATTTGAAGAAATGATAAATGATAGTGATGAAGATATAATTAAGGAAGCTATTGAAATATTTATATTGGATTCATCATTGGAATCACCCATATCACCTTTACTGTCTTCTGAATCTGAATCTGAATTGGACTAAGGTACCCCCACTATTTTGAAGAAGTAGTGGAGGGAAAATATCCCCACCACAAGTTAAAAGTTGGTGGGGGAATGTTTATAAATGTGTTAAATATTTGTGCAGGAGATCAGTCTTAAAGAGACTAGTGACTGAAGATGTTTCGTAAAATACCTTTTGATCCTTCATACTACAATCTGTTTGATATACATCGTTTTCCAGACATTGAGGAGAAATTGTACAAGAAATTTTGTTCTCTACTGGATAAACCACAAAAACTACCACCTAATACTTTTACCTACAAGCTACCTATCATGGACAAGGACGATGTAAGCAAAATACCATTGGTTCAAGTCAAATTTTTGGAAGAAAAAATTCTTGTTTGTGTCAGGGAAGTATTTCACAATGATTATTCAAAAAAATTGGCTTTCAACTTTATTCAAGAACATGCGGGATCTGAAAGAGAACAGTATCCCGAACCATATTATAAATATCTTTTCGAGAATGGAGCGAGTGTAACTGTAGAAATAACCATTACATTAGTATAACTCTCCCTACCATTGACGTCTCCCCACCATTGGCATCTCCCCACTACTGACTTAAATTTGATGGATAAATGTGTTGACTATCTGTGTAGAAGCTCACTCTTCAAGAAATTGTTGATCAAAATGTTTCATCATGTACCGACTTCTTCCTTCAGGGAAAAACAAAGATTAAAACGACTAGAAAAAGAAAGACAAGACCGAGAAGATATGAAGATGGAATTCAATAGACTACAATTTCAAATACCAGGAATTGAACTTGGAGCACCAAGATTGAAAACTCTCCACTGGGCTGGAAGTTATATCAAATTTTTGAAAGTACAAGTTGAAGCAAGAGATCTAAAATTGAAAAGATTAGAAATGGAAAATCGAGAATTGAAGAAATTAATATCACACATGTCTGGTAATACAACTGTTCAAGAAGGTGAAGAAGAAGGAAAAGAAATTTTAGGAATCTAAATTATCAGCACCCCTTTTAGAGAATAGGGAATAGATCACTTTGTGGTAATGTAATAACATGCCGCTTAGTGATCTATTCCCAGTTCTCGCTTAATATCCGATGACCTTGACCTACATAAAAGTGGTGGGGGTAAGAGCATATAAAGAGATAGTTATGGATATAACTTTCAGTACAAGTCTAACACTATGGACAGCTTGTTAGTTTTGTGTTTACAACAAATTATCAATAATGGGTTTCTTTACCGTTATATAATAACATCAAATAAATGTGAAATACCTCAACCAATTCGTGAAATGGTCATGAAATTTAAGAAGGACAATAGTGGATTTGGTATTTATCTTGCTTTTATTTTTGAAGATGGAACAAAAATGTGTCATGATTGTGGAAAAGCATCTGTTTTAGACTTTGAACAATTTGAAGATGATGGAGGTAAATTAGTTCACCTTGTAAAAGGCCAAGTGATGAAATTTGAAACAGTCAAGAAAAAATGTAACATTTGTGCACAAAACTTGTTTGAATTTATTAAGTATAGTGCATTAAAATCATGATATCCCTTCTACATATGAAGAAGGTGGGGAAGAAAAAGAGTGGGGATTATAAAGTGGTGGGAGAACTTGTATAAATGTAGGCTGTTTGAAGAGACTTTTAATATTGTTGCAGCATTTGTTGAAACAACATGCAGTTCGAAGTTTGCCATTTTAAAATTAAATATGAAGATTGGAGCTCTGTTGCAGGATTTGTCAAGTCTAAAGAAGATAATCAAAAGTTGCTAAATGTACATTGCTATATTCACAATGAAGAAAGTCATGACAAAATAATGGCATATTTAAACACACCTAATGTAACATCAGAAAGCTCTGCATTTATAAAATATTTAAAAGAAGAAGATTTGGATGTGACCCTAGAAGTTTGGTATCTAATTTAAATTATTGTGGTGGGGGAAATGTAGAAGTTATTGGTGGGGGAAATGAGATAAAACCAGCAAAATTGTAGAACAGAATTCACTCTATACAATGATGGAGCATCCTTCCACAACACCTGTATTGGCATCTGTGGATTGGCATCAAAATTATCAACCAAATACTTCAAGTTCAAATTGTTATGAAAATCATCAACCTAGCACTTCAAATTCAAATTGGTATGAAAATCAGCTGCCTAGTACTTCAAGTTCAATTTGGTATGAAAATCAGCAACCGGCCACTTCAAGTATAAATTGTTATGGAAATCAGCAAACTATTATTTCAACACAAAATTTCTATGAAAATCAACAGCCGACAACATCAACTAATTTTTGTACATCAGTATTTAAAGTATCAAAACCCCATTTGGATTGTAATAAGTTAATATCAGCTCAATCAGGAAGAATCAGGAAAAACACATACATGAGAGAAAGGTGCAAGAAAGAAAGGATAGAATTTACAAAATTACAGTTAACAGTTCCCTCTATTAAAGTGGGATGTACTAGAATACAAACTTTGCAAGCAACCAATGCATATTTGTTGGAATTGTTAGAAAAAATTGAAAAGTTGGAGAAGAAGAATGAACATTGTAAAAAGTAAACACTCATTCCCCCCAAAAAAAACAAAAAAAAAATAATAAAATAGTAAAATGAAAAAAAAGTAGATGTAGAATAGAGAGCGAGGAATAGATCACTTTGTGGTAATGGACTAACATGCCACTTAGTGCTCTATTCCTCGTTCTCGCGTTATATCGGATGACCTTGACCTACATTAGTAGGGTGGGGGAAATTGAAAATGGTGGGGGAAAGTGTATAAAGGAGAAGCCTACTGTAGAGGAATCACTCTGAAAGTAAACTTGTCAGAAGTATGGACTTGACCACAAGCAAAGAAGAAGATAGAAAACAAAGATTTCGAGAAATGGCTAAAGTAAGAGAGTCAAGAATAAGGTTGAGATTTTACAAACTACAGAGATTGATTCCTGGTGTTAAGTTAGGAGAAATAAGATCAAGAACGGTAGACATGGCGGCTGATTACATCAGTTACTTACAATCGGAATTAATGATAAAGGAAGCAAGAATAGAAGAGCTGGAGCACAAGATAAAACAACATATTGAAACATCGAACAATGAACCTATAAATTGTGTAATAAAAGAAGAAGATGTAAAAGACTTAAATTAAACAAAAAAAATGAACTTGGACTTTGGTTATTGATTGGACACTTCTTAGAGAATGGGGAATAGATCACTTTGTAGTAATGAATCATCATGCTGCTTAGTGATCTATTCCCAGTTCTCGCTTAATCAAAAATGACCTTGACATACTTAGCAAAATATCATATAAGCCGGATCAAAAACAGTTATTCCTCATTTACTGGAAATGGCTCCTGTGGACAACACCGATTATCCAAGGAAATCTATGATTGAAATATTGTATAAAATTCAATTAGAGGATTTAAATATGGAAGAAGATGAAAATAATAGCGAAACTTCAGAAGTAGAAACTATAAATGATATGGATGTGGATGTAACAACATCAGAAGAAGAAAATGCCAATGATGTGGAGAATGAAAATTTGGATATGGATGTAGTAATATCAGAGTCTTCGTCATCATTTGAATATGAAGAAATACATATTGAAACTCCAATTCATATAGAGAATACTAATGAAGAATCTGTTAGTAGAAGATTAATATTTTGTCCAAGACGTTTGTTTTCTTCTGAAAGTGAAGAAGAAGAAGATGAAATAGTAGTGGGGGAACTATTATAAAAGAAGGAAAGGGAGAGCTCATTTCATTTATTGGCGAAATTTTGAAGAGTGAACACCACCAAACATGTATCATTGCGATAAATGTTTGGAATCGTTTAATGATGATATTCTGTTAGAAATACATAAGGAACTAATTCACAACAACATAGAAGAACAAAAAGAACAAGAAGAACAAAATGAAATAACAGCAAGACCTACAACAACTTTACCAAATTTACAAGTATCAGCTTTACCCGGAAAGGTAGTAATGCATCATAAGATTCAAAATGAAGATTTAAACTTAGAAGAATTTATTAGAGAAGCAAAACCAATCATCAGTAGAACTTTAAAAGAAGAATTAAAAAGATTGAATTTTCTCAAATTTGGATTACTACTAGAAGCTATGTTTATAAATGTACAAGAAGAATTATCACCAAGAGGATTTATAACTAAAAATCAAACTATCATAGGAAGTTCAGACATTGATTCAATAGTTGAAAAATGTATAGAAGAAATATTAACTAAAATTCAGGAACATGAAGGACGAGGATCAGGGTGGAGTCTTATAAGTATTGAAGGATTAAATATAAGAGTTCATAAACATGGATATGGACTAATGGGATCTAGTTATATTCGTTTACCAAAAATAATTGAAGATACAAGATCATGTGTTAATGTGAAGAATCAAGATAACGAATATTTTAGATATGCGATGACATGTAAATTTGTACCAAATCATTGTAATGAACCAAACCAGCACTATGAAAATCAAAGATATAGATATAACTTTCAAGGAATTAGTTATCCTGTATCACTAAAAGATATATAAAAATTTGAGAAGAAAAATCCCGGCACATCTATTAATGTTTTTGGATTAGATAGTTCAAATAAAGTTTATCCTTTACGTATTGCTAAAGAAGAACTAGCAGATCATACAGATTTACTACTACTAACACAAGGAGATGTATCTCATTATGTGTATATAAAGAAATTTGACTCTCTTGTTAATAAACAACTTTCAAAAAATCGAAACAAAAAGCTGATCTGCAAAAGATGTTTTAATTTCCAACGAGAAGGAAGACAAGGAATGGAATGGTTACAAGAGCACAAAAGATTATGTAACAATAATTATGAAGCAAAAATTATTTTACCTTCAGAAAGCAGAGCATTTGTTACATTTCAAAAAGTTCATCATCAATATCGTATCCCTATAGTTGTATATGCTGATTTTGAATCAACACTAATTCCTATAGAAGATGAAAATTGTGAAGCTAGAAAAAGTGTCAAATATCAAATGCATAAACCAAATAGTTTTTGTTTAATTGTTAAATCAACATTATCAGAAGAACATTTAAACCAATATGGATTAACTTCAGAACCTCTAGTATATCGTGGTGAAAATGTGGAAACAATATTTCTTGACCATTTATATTTAATAGCTGAAAATGTACAAAGATTATATACAAATATCATACCAATGAAACCGATGGAGGAAGAAGAGGAAATTCAACATGAAAATGCAACTCATTGTTTCTTATGTAAAAATGAATTTACCATTGACAATTATAAAGTTAAAGATCATGACCACCTTACAGGTTATTACAGGGGTGCTGCTTGTAATAAATGTAATTTGAGCTATCGTTTACCACTATTTATTCCTGTGGTTCTGCATAACCTCAGTGGGTATGATGCTCATTTTATAATACCTGAATTAGGAAGAGACGATGGTTCGATAGATGTATTGGCTGAAACTTCAGAAAAATTTATAAGTTTCTCTAAAACAGTTGGAAATGTCAAATTAAGATTCTTAGACTCCTACCGATTTATGCCGTCGAGTTTGTCTAAACTTTCTGAAAATTTAAGGAAACAAGATTTTATTGAAACAAAGAAGATTGTAAGTAACGACAAACTGGATCTCGTACTTCGGAAAGGTGTTTTCCCATATGATTATATAGACAGTTTAGAAAAGTTTAATGAAACATCACTTCCGCCAAAAGAAGAATTTAAAAGTAAACTATACGACATGGACATATCTCAAGAGGATTATGATCATGCATGTAAAGTATGGAATGAATTAGGATTTACAACATTGGGAGAATATTCAGATTTTTATGTTAAATTAGATGTAACTTTATTATGTGATATAATGGAAGAATTTAGAAATACATGTTTTGCAGCATATGGATTGGACCCTCTTCATTCATACACTTCACCTGGACTAGCATGGCAAGCCATGTTGAAAGAAACAAATTGTAAATTACAACTTCTTACTGATATAGATATGGTTTTAATGTTAGAATCAGGAGTTCGAGGGGGATTGACACAAAGTGTAACCAGACATGTTAAGGCTAATAATAAGTATCTGCCCGATTATGATGCATCAAAACCAACAACATTTCTAGGTTATTTCGATGCAAATAACTTATACGGATGGGCAATGTCAAATCCCCTTCCATATGATAATTTTAAATGGATAGATCCAGAATCAATTGGAAACATAATGGATATACCAAAGCATGGTGAAACTGGTTACATTTTTGACGTCGATTTTGAATATCCTGAACATCTTCATGATCATCATTACGATTTACCACTTCTTCCAAAGACTGAAATTTCCCCTACTGGAAGATGGCCAAAATTATTAATGACTTTAAACAATAAGTCTAGGTATGTTGGACATTATTGGATGATACAACAGGCTTTAGACTTGGGATTAAAAATTACAAAAATTAATCGAATACTACAATTCTCTCAATCTTGTTGGCTGAAACCGTACATCGACAACAACACAAGAAGAAGAGCTGCTGCTACATCAAGTTTTCAAAAAGATTTCTTCAAACTGATGAACAATGCAATATTTGGCAAGACTTTAGAAAACAAAAGGAAACATAAGAATATCAAATTAGTAACTGATCCAGTAAAATTACAGAAACTAGTGCAACAACCAAACTTTGGTTCATCCGTAATTATAAATAAAAATCTTGTCGTCATTTCTATGAACAAAAAATCAGTTCTATTGGATCGTCCTTTATATCTTGGAATGTCAATATTGGATATTTATAAAACACACATGTACGAGTTTCATTATAAGAAGATGGTTAATTATTATGGAAGAGATAACATTGGTATTGCATATATGGATACGGATGCACTTATTTACTGGATTAAAACAAATGACATGTATGAGGATTTACGGACCTTTGTATATAAAGATGATTTTGATTTTTCCGATTATCCTAAGGACCATCCAAATTACGACTATGACAAAAACAAAAAAGTATTGGGAAAATTTAAAGATGAAACAAATGGTGTGCCGATGATGGAAATTGTAGCATTAATGTCTAAACTCTATTCATTTCAACTGTACATAAATGAAAGGAACGAATATCAAGTCACAAAAAAAGCTAAAGGAATAAAGACATCTTTCCTAAAGAAGAACGTACAGTTTCAACATTATAAAAGATGTTTGTTTGAAAATGTTGAAACAACTGCAACATTTAACACTATTAGAAGTTATAACCACCAACTTTTTAGTGTCAAACAAACAAAGTGGGCATTAAGCTACAAAGACGACAAGCGACATATTTTAGAAGATAAAATTAATACTCTACCATTTGGCCACTATTCCTTAAACCCTATCGACCAGTAAACCTATTCTTCGTCCTTTACCTTCTTCCTTTTTCCTTTCCGTAAAAAAGAGGGGACATGGCAAGCCCAATGCCATGTTCCCTCTTTTTTACACTAATATTAAATGACCTTGACCTATATTTCAACTATATATAAGAGAATAAACCATTGTATGGATCAGTATTTCTACAAACAGTGTGCAAGCAACACTTTAAGATGGAAAGTGTAAAGGATAAGATTGTAAATGAACTACATAAACCAGCAAGAAGAAGATTTCCAAGAAGAAGTACAATCATTAAAGGAATGAATGATCTTTACCAAGCTGATCTTATTGAAATGATACCACACAGTAAATTAAACAAAGGATTTAAATATATTTTAACAATTATAGACTGTTTTACTAAAATAGCTGATGCTTTACCCTTGAAGGACAAGACTGGTAAAAGTGTTACCAAAGCTATGGAGACAACAATACAAAGAAATAAATTTAAAATTAAACATTTACAAACGGATGATGGAAAAGAATATTTTAATAAAGATTTTGGAGCTTTGATGAAAAAATATAAAATAAATCATTATTCTACAAATTCTGAAGTTAAAGCTTCAATAATTGAAAGATTTAATAGAACATTAAAAGGAGCTATGTATAAACAATTTTCAAAACGAGGATCATATGTGTGGTATGACATATTACCACAACTTATAAAAGAGTATAACAACAAATATCATCGCACCATTGGAATGAAACCTATCCAAGTAAACAGTGCTAATGCTAAAATTGTATTACAACGCATCAAAAATAATACAACACCAAAAATAGAAAAGTTACAACCAAAAAAGTTTAAGGTTAATGATAAAGTTCGTATAAGCAAATACAAAGGTGTATTTAGTAAAAGATATCTGCCAAATTGGACTAATGAAGTATTTACAATTTATAAAGTGCAACCAACTATACCTGAAACTTACATTTTAAAGGATAATAATGGTGAATTACTTCAAGGTGGATTCTATGGACCTGAGTTGTTAAAATCAACAGTTGGTGATGTATATCTTGTTGAAAAGGTTTTACAAAGGAAAAAGGATATGGTTAAAGTTAGGTGGTTAGGATTTGATAAAAGTGAAGACTCTTGGATTCCTTCAAAAGACTTGGTATAGTTATTAAATAGCTCATTATGTGTTTAACCTTTAAACAAGATGGAGATTGTACAACAAAAAGATCGATTTAATATTAATAATATTGATGAATTGACAGTTGACAATAATAAGTTAAATCATGGTAAACATGGTGAATTACTACCAAATACTATAAGATGTTTAATAACTGGTCCTTCAAATTGTGGAAAAACTAATGTTGTCTTTAACCTTATAACTAATCCTAAAGGTTTACGCTTTAACAATATATATATTTTTTCAAAATCATTGCAACAACCAAAATATCAATTATTAGTTAAATACTTGCAAGTGTACCTGAAGTGAATTTCTACAAGTTTAATGCTAGTGAAACAATAATGCAACCAGGTGAAGCAAAACCATTTTCCATTTTTATATTTGACGATGTTTCTTGTGAAAATCATGATACTATAAGAAATTATTTTGCTATGGGAAGACATAATAATATTGATAGCATTTATATTGGTCAAACATACAGTAAAATTCCAAAACAACTTATAAGAGACAATGCAAATATGTTGATCATCTTTAAGCAAGATGAGACAAATTTAAAGCATATATATAATGATCATGTTAATGCGGATATGCCATTTGATAAATTTAAAGAAATGTGTGGTAAAGCATGGAATGAAAAATATGGATTTCTCGTTATTATGAAAGAAGAAGATATTAAAAATGGTAGATATCGTATAGGATTGGATAAATTTGTATTAATACGTTGAACTACCTATGCTACATCTAGTAACACTTTGAACTTCACAGTGTAAACATGGTGAATCAAGAAAAACTATTAAAAGAAATAAAATCACTCAGTGATTCTATTAGGATAAAGAATCGTGCATTAAGGATGGGTTTAAGTGAAAGAGAAGAATTTTTAGAGAATACATTTAAACCTATCACGGAACCTTTAAAACAGATATCAGAAACTATTGGTAAACCTCGTTATGAAGGAGATGTTTTACTACCAGTTTCTAAACAAGAAGTACAAGCATTAAAAAAAGAAGATGATGATGATGATTCATATACAAGTGCTAGTGAACAAGAAGAAACAAAAAATGAAGAAGAATCAATTGTTGAAAAGGAAGAACAGCCAATACCTGAAGCAGAACAATCTATTCCAAATTTAACTCAATTGAGTAGTGATATATTACAACATGGACCTCTTGGACGAAAATATATAATGAAAATGCTACATGACATGAAATCAAATCCAAATTTAAGTAAATCACATGTATATGGAGCAAGAATTGATGGAAATGAATTGAAAATTGGTAACTCTAAGCTTGAAGTAACTCAAGACGATTATATCATTATTGGTGACCATAGATATAAAGGAACAAAAGGATTATATGAATTAATTTTTAAAAATATACCAATAAAATATTCAGCAAAAGATTTAAATACTTTTAAAGAAATTT